>JAJEJO010002080.1:391831-477400 GCA_020662805.1 Glaucomys volans
TTTTTTTTTTTGGAACCAGGGATTGAACTCAGGGACACTTGGCCACTGAGCCACATCCCCAGCCCTATTTTGTATTTTATTTAGAGACAGGGTCTCACTGAGTTGCTTAGGGCCTCGCTAAGTTGTTGAGGCTGGCTTTGAACTCGCGATCCTCCTGACTCAGCCTCCCAGGTCGCTTGGATTACAGGCGTGCGCCACTGCACTCGGCCTCTACTGAATTTTTAATTTGTTTTATTGATTCCTTCATTTTGAGGATTTGTTTGATTTCTTTTCAGAATCTCTTCTTATTGAAGTGATCTTTCACTTCCCATATTCTCTATCTGATTTCCCTTCTTACACTGTCCTTTCCCTCCCAGATTATTTTAACTATGTACATTTAAACTCCTCTGGCATTTCCTCGGATTCTGTTATTGGAGTATCTTGGTTTGTTTGGGGCAATTTGTTCCCTTGCTTTTTCATGTTGTTTGTGTACCTACCTATCTAACAGTGTGATCTGAGGCAGTAGAGTTTCTACCCTGAGGACTTCTAGTGTCCCTGAAGGTTTCCAGTACCTCATTGTTTAGGGGGAGACACATAATAACAACAATCAATGCAAACAGTACACAGCATTAAACCAAATAGTTACTACCATAATATCTGCAATGTTAACTATCACAATGAACAGAAATGATATGATCATTTATTGACTACAATAAAGACAGTAAGTTTGCAAAAGAGAGAACAGGGAGAGAACAGAAGTGATACAGGATGTGATGATTATGAGGAAGGAGGAGAGAAGACAGAAGTAAAAGATTAAAGAAAGAATGAAAGAGAGAACAACAGGGATTGGCTATTAGCAGAAGAAAGAGAATCAAGGGAAACAGGTGAGAAAAAAATAAATATGCAAAAAAAAAGGTTTTGGCGGGTAGCAGGGATTGAACTCAGGGGCACTCAACCACCAAGCCACATCCCCAGTTCTATTTTGTATTTTATTTAGAGATAGGTTCTCGCTGAGTTGTTTAGCACCTCACTTTTGCTGAGGCTGGTTTTGAACTCGCAATCCTCCTGCCTCAGCCTCCCAAGCGACTGGGATTATAGGCATGTGCCAACACGCCTGGCTAAAGTAAATATTTAAAAAAAATAAAATAAAAGAATATAAAACAAAACTGAAATATACCAATCAAACATCCAAATCCTCAAAAGAGTGATCCACAAAAAAAAACTGGCTTCAAAAATGCTAGAAATGAGAAAAAAACAAATATGAATATGTATCAATGTCCATGAAACATTAATGTCATGATTAAACAGAGAGAAAAAAGAACAGAAAGAAAAGTCTTGATGAAAAGTTAAAGAATTGTTTCCTTTAGAGTTCAAAAGAGGCTCAGCTTCTCTTTTCAGCAGTATTAGGTGGGGTCATCTGGAGCACAATGCTCCACCCTCCGGGTGGATTGCTGGAGTAAGAGAGGTAACCCAGTAAGCACAATTCCCAGACTCTGGGTTTAGACTTAGGTATGCTCCAGGCTCTTTGTGGAATGCAAATTGGTCTGGAGATTTTAAATCAGCACACCTCCAGGGGCTAGCAATTGCCAGTCCACACTGGAAGTCTGTATGCCAGGGATCCCCCAGGGCTCCATTCATCTGGTGGAGAGGCCAAGTCTTCGTCCACTCTGTTACCTTGCTGAGAAGCTGCCTCTTTGCTTTCTTGGTTTCATGCCATGGAGCAGCCAGGAAAGCAACCTTCTCTATTCTGCCATCTTGAAAACTCTCTCATGACGAATTTTTAAAAAATTAAAGAATACCCACACACCCACACCTCTTTCAGGAAGCTTGCAAAAGTTAACATTAATATATTAGGATCAATTCTTTTTCTTGAGTCCTGAGGAAAGAGTGCATATCCTAGATCCACACTCTAGACTATCCTCAGGGTCACAGAGTACCTGACCTATGACATGTTCAAGTGTGCAATGAATAATTTTGAATGTGAGAAAAAGCTCCCAGGGGCATCGGACGTTGCCCCTCATGCATTCATTTCCTACTTCCCAAAAGCCCCTAATCTGTTTTAGACAGCTAAGAGAAAGCTAACCCAGCCTCCAGGAGAGGCCTGAGTTAGCTTGGGCATGTCCATCAGGCCTGTCCAGGATGGGCATGTGGCCAAGTCAGATCAAACAGATTCTCATGACTATTCCTGATGGGAATGCTGGAACCAAGTCATGGTCTCTTGCCCTAGATAGCATGCAGATATTTATGTAGAAACTTAAAAAAAAAAAAATTCAGTCCTCACATACAGAACTGTAAAGCCAAAAGAACTGGAGAGAAATGAAACTAGAGCCCTGATGACATGAATCTTTCAGTCAATCCATATCCAAACCTGCCTTATTTCTGGCCTTTTTCAACTACATGAGTCAATAGTCAAGTTTAATCTCATCTGAATAGGGTTCTCTGTTACTTGCAACTGAAAGTATCCTAACTGACAAAAGGTGAATGCGAAGTAAGGTTGCAAAAGATGGAGGAATATGGCCAGGCACGGTGGTGCACGTCTGTAACCCCAGGGTCTCAGGAGGCTGAGGCAGGAGGATCACAAGTTCAAAGCCAGCCTCAGCAACAGCCAGGTGCTAAGCAACTCAGTGAGACTCTGTCTCTAGATAAAATATAAAATAGAGCTGGGGATATGGCTCAGTGGTTGAGTGCCCCTGAGTTCAATCCCTAGTACCAAAAAAAAAAAATGGAGGAATATAATTTAATGAATAAGTAATAAAATAAAATAAATTATAATAGAATAAAGCAAAAAGGCAAGAAAGGGAGACAGGGAAATGAAAATATGTGAGAAGAGATGAGTCATCTGTAAAGACCTCTCTGCTTCTCAACATGCTTACCTGTTCAACACTCCATTGGAAACCAGAGCTTCCTTAGGATGAAAATACTTGTAATATACGTTTCTAACCACAGCATCTTGTAGGGAAGAGAGAGAGAGATAAATTTTAGATTAGAAATAAGTTTGATGTTATAGACATACAAATTTTGATCTAAAGGAACCCTGGAACTCTGTTACAATCCCTTGAATTTATCAATGGAAGAAGCCTAGGTGCAGAAAGTTCAGACTGTTGTGAGCCCAGAATGCTCAACCCCATTACCTCAGCCCAGACCTTTTTCCATTGTACCAGTGGGCCCAGAGGACTCCCCTAGGAACAAAAAACAGGAAATCAATGCTTCTATTAGAATTAAAATAATCTACTAATAATTACCATTATTAACCATGATTCCATATTCTTCTAGTAGAAAATTAATATTGGTGTCAAATCTGGATTCTCCACCTTCTCCTAGCATCACGAGGATATCCCCACCACTGTCAAGGTACTTCTTCAGGACTTCAAACTACACAAAGAAAAAAAATCAATCTATGAATATACATATACAAAAGAGTTCTGACCAAAACATTTATACTATGAATAAAACTTTACTAAAAAGTAAACACTTCAAATCTATAAAACTTTTAAATATAAATGCATGAGATAATATAAAATATACTCTATAGGATTTCTAGGCTTATCTTCGAGCATAATGCTTCAAAATACTCAAATTCAATTGTCATTTTCAAAACTGACTATCTGGACAGCAGAGCAAAAGTGTAAAACTATTAGCTAAAGGAAACTCAAAGATCTCCATTTAGTGCATCCCTGGTCTCTAACTACCAGTATGGTCTCTAACTAACTTGTATGTTACATCAACTCAACAACCAAAAATGTCCCTAGACACTGCCAAAAGTCCTATTGGAAGGAGAGGAAGAAGGAAAACTATCCCAGCTGAGAACCATAAATCTAGATATACCTTTCCTTCACTGCCTGCCAAGAATATGAGGCTGAAGGCATTTCATACCTCATCAGGGAGGAATTCTGTTCAAGGTCATTAACTGACCAAACCACAGTGAGAAATTTAAGTTGTCAGCTTATCTCCTAGAAAGCTCTCTCTTATTCTCACAAAGTTGAGAAGGGGGGAAAAAAACCTAGAGTTGATCTTGCTGATCCATCCTGAGGAACCCTGGCAAGGGGAGGGTGTCTAGACCAATAGTTTTGTTTTGTTTTAGTACTGGGGATTAAATCCAGGGATGCTTTACCACTGAGCTACATCCCTGGCCTTTTTTATTTTTTTTTAATTTATTTATTTTTTGGTATTGGGGATTGATCCCAGGGGTGCTTAACCACTAAGTCACATTCCCAGCCCTTTTTATTTTTTGAGAGAGTCTTGTTAAGTTGCTGAGGCTGGTCTTGACCTCGGCCTCCCCAGTTGCTGGGATTATGGATATGCACCACCATGCCCAGCTTTATTTTTTATTTTGAGAGAGGGTCTTACTAAGTTGCTGAAGGCCCTGAACGTACAAACCTCCTGTTTCAGCCTCCTGAGTTGCTAGGATTTACAGGCATATACCACCACACCTGGCACAGACCAATAGCTTTCAGTTTTCTTCACTAAGTATTCCACCAGAAAAGAATCTGGGCACTGTGGCACTTGCCTGTAATCCCAGCTATTTCTGAGGCTGAGGCAGGAGAGCCCAGTTCAAGGCCAAGCTCAGCAATTTATCAAGATCCTGTCTCAAAAACCTAAAAGGGGTGAGAATGTAATGCAGTGTGCAGCATCCAGGGTTCAATCCCCAACACAAGAGAAAAAACAATATAAACATGCACTCTAATATGTGTATATCTGTATACATATTTTGTTTTCTATATTCTCAGAACATAGTTATGGGTTGGAGAACCCTACTGGGACTTGGAACCTATGACTGTGTGGTTCTGGGATCATCAATGGTATCTAAATGCAGTGGAAATAGAGTTGGTATTGGTATCTTTTGTATCCTACTGGCTATCTGGCATTTTTGAGAAAAAGATATATGAAGGACTTGATATGTAAATAAGGAGTTACACATCACAATGTGGGAGCAAGGTGGGATATTTATAAAATTGGCATTGTATGATCCACGCCTATGGCTCTCAGCAGAGGCATTAAAACCATTTGGCAGGTATTGTGAATTGTCCTAACATTAATATTTAAAGCTATTTTAGCGGATGGTGGGCAGTATGCCAAGGTCCTGCAATGCTCAGACCAGTTCCAGAGTGAAGAACTGACCAACAACGTTTGAATATCTTCTCAGTCACATGGATTTAAAAAAAGGGAAAAAACCCAATAACAACATAAACTGATCCTAGAATCTAACTCCAATTTATATATAAACAAAAAATATTTTTGCATGGTTTAATACAAACCAAATTCTCAGGTATGCAACTACCATATAAATTGAAGGAAGAATTATACTTATTTTTTTCAGCAATTTACCAAGAGTTGATCAGTACTGTGGTAAATTACATCACGAGTGGCAAGGTGGCTCATGATCTGAAATACCAATACAACTCACCTGCCTCAGCTTGCTTTTCTGTACTTGTCCATGGTGATTCCATGTATTTGTTTAGCCTTTTTTAAAATGTCAAATATGAAGACGTGTTCTAGGGTACATATGCCCAAACACTAAAACTGAACTATGCATATTCTTCTAGTGTACAGATGCTTAGACATTTACAATGTGAAGATGCGAAGAATGTACATTCGTTTATAAATCATCTTCCTTCAATTTCTTTTCATTATAATTAGGCTACTGTATTGACTTGTTTTAAATGGTGGAAGGTTATATTATCCATGCATTTCAACTCAGGAAAATAAAGGTAATATTTGTAACTAGGATACAATGGTGGATGCTGTTCTGACAGGTCGGAAAATACTGGTCTGTCATGTGGACACCTGATGGTAGCTGAATAACGTCATCAAGTGAGTTGGGGCAGTTGAGGCGGGAAGTGGGTAAGACTCTTCGGCCTGGTTTCTAGCCTGATATTAGCATCTAACGCCAGACATAGGATGTCTGTCCTGAAGGACAGTATCAAGGAAGTGTCACCCCTTTATTAGTCTTAGGAGGCCAGCAATGCCCAGGAAAGAACTGATCTTTTCCCATGAGGAAGATCCCTGCTACCACAGGGATCAGCCCCTGGAAGAATAAAAACAGGAAATGTGGGGCTGTGGCTGTGGCTCAGTGGTAGAGCACCTGCCTAGCATTTGTGAGGCACTGGGTTCGAATCTCAGCACCACATTTAATTAATTAATTAATTAATTAATTTAATTAAATAAAGGCATTGTGTCCATTGCAACTAAAAATATATTTTAAAAAAAACAGGAAATGTTTGTTTTCAGAAAGAAGCCAAAGGTTCTTCTCTTCCTTTCCTCACTCCAAGTCCAAAGAGAAGGATGGTGCCAGCAATGATCTGGTGAGAGGACATTTTATGAGGCTAAAGTTCCAAAGAACTAGTCTGCCTCTCAAGGATTCATGTCTTCTGGAAGGCTGAAGTAAGTCTTGGCCTGGTGCCTGTCCCCACTTGGAAAAAGGCCCACTCATCGGGCTCTGACTCTCTCTCTGGACACCGTGACCTTCCTGAGGCTGCCTCCTTTGTGCCAAGGACCTAGTCACTTCTCTGGCTTCCCAAGCTATGGAAGGGAGGTGGCCCAACGAGTAATCAAGTACTCCTTCCCTACAGGCTGCTGCGCTCGGTGGTATGTTTCCCTAAAGGCTTAGTGGGTAGAGGCAGCTGGTCATCTTCAATCTCAACAATAATTCCTATTCCTGCTCTCAATTAACCTGATCAGTTACATCTCCATGCCCTTCCCAGGTAGGAAGGACATCTTGCAACAAGTTCAGACAATAAGAACACCAGAAATGTCCCCTTGTGAATCTCCTCCACCAGCACCACCTAAAGTAACAGTAGGAGACCCTGCCTGCCTCCACAGAAGGATCACACCGACCCTGCCCTGCCTCAGCCTCCCTACTCCCCACACCCTCCACAAGCATCAGCGCACTTCCTCCAAGTCTCTGTTGGAAAGGTTCTTGATGTGTTCTGGGTTTTTAAAATTTCATTAATTCTGGTAAAATACACCTAACCTAAATTTACCATCTTAACCATTTTTAAATGTTAAACACCCAACCACTGTTGTGTAACCAATCTCTAGAACTCTTTTCATCTCTCAAAAGTAAAATCCTACACGTATTAACAATTCCCTATCTCTTCTGGGCCTGCAAACTCCACTAATTTCTGTCTCTATGAATTCAACTGCTCATATAAGTGAAATCATATAGTATTTGTCTTTCTTTTTTTTTTTTTTTTTTGTACTGGGGATTGAACCCAGGGGGGTTTTAATACTAACTTATATCTCCAGTTTTTTTTAGTTTTTTTATTTTGAAACAGGGTCTCAATAAGTGACTCAGGTCTCACTGAATTGCTGAGGCTGGCCTCATACTTTAGATCCTCCTGCCTCAGCCTCCTTAGTCTCTGTGATATTAGGCTGGTGCCACAGCACCTGGCCAGTATTTGTCCTTTTGTGACTGCCTTAGTTCACTTGGCATAATGGCCTTAAGGTTCATCATGCTGTAGTATTTGTCAGAATTTCTCCCCCAACCTTTTATTTGGTACTGGGGATCAAAGCCAGGCCTTGCTCATGCATAATACCACAGAGCTACACTCCAACCCCTCTCTATTTCTAAGGTTGAATAGTATTTCCACATTTTGCTTATCTATTCATCTGAAAACAGACACTTGGGCTATTTTCATCTTTTAGCTATGGTGAAAAGTACTGCTATGTACAAATTACTCTTTGAGCTTTTGCTTTCAAGTTTTTTGGATGTAGATCCAGAAATGAGACTGTGGAACTCAATGTTCTCAATTTGGAACTATTCAAAAATCTCATCAAAAATGAGATTTTTGAGGAACTGCCATACTGTTTTTCATTAATGGTTTCACCATTTTATGTAGCTGCCAACAATGTAGGAGGGTTCCAATTTTTTCACATCCTCACCAACACTCACGATTTTTAGCATGGGTTTTATATTTATCATTTTTTATCTACTCCATACAACAGAACTGAGAAAGTCTAATTTTAAATCAGGTTGTATTATTTTCGAACAAAAATATGGCAAAGAAGTATGACTAATACTTGGTCAGCCCTCCTTATGTTTGGCACTTTACGTGGATTATCTCAGTTGCCACCACAACTCCATCATGAAGTCAAAGATGAAGCGACTACCCTCACGCATCATAGGAAGTAGTGGAGTGGGATTAAAGCCAGGTTTTAGAGCCCATCCTCCTAACCATACCACTGTATTTCTTCTTTATGGGTATTTCTTACCTCAGCTGCAGTAAATTTCTCCCTTGGCCCAGCTGTAATCCACAGTTTCACTCCAATTAGCTTCTCAGATGTGATTTCATCTTTTAAGCTGGAAATATGATTTTAAAAATAAATGTTAACTCCATAATTTAAACCAATTTATGAAGTACTTTAGCATCTTGGCTGCATAGAACCAAGGCAACAGAGGCCAAGGGCTTAGAGGTACATCAAGCAGCCTCTCTCCCAAAGTGAGAATCCCCTCCTAAGCCTGCCAGAGTCATACAGCCTCTAGTCAAATACTTCCAATAAGCCAAGGTGTTCAAATTAAGCCAATCTAAGACATGAAGAACTCCTCCAGCCAGGGGTGATAGCACTGTAATCCCAGCAACTCAGAGGCTAAGGCAGGAGGATTACAAGTTTATAAGTCCAAGACCAACTTTGCCAACTTAACAATGACATATCTCAAAATAAAAAATTAAAAAGGGCTGAGGATGCAGCTCAGTGATAGAATGCCCTGGCTTCAATTTAAACATGGTTGAGCATGCCTGTAATCCCAGTGGCGCGCGCACGCACACACACACGTCCTCCAACTACTAATTCAGTCATCTCTTATCTCTTCCATCCATTAATTTATATGACTATATATTCATTCTCATTTGGAAAACATATATAGACACACACATATAAAGACAGAGGTGTTCTCATTTAATTCCCATTTTTTCTTTCCCTAAACTGAAGCATTGACCCAAGTTAAAATACGGAGAAAGTCTTCAAATTTTTTTTTTTTTTTTTGCAGTGCTGGGGATTGAACCCATAAGTCTTTTATCACTAAGCTACATCCTAAATTTTCTTTTTTCTTTTTTTTTTTTTTTTCATTTTTGCAGTGCCAGGGATCAAATCCAGGGCCTCACACATGCCAGGTAAGCACTCTACCACTAAGCCACATCCCTAACCTGCAACATCTTATTATGTGGATAGAATAAGAAAACTTTTTGTTTGTGATTTATAGAACAACTTAATAATGTGGTAATTGCTAATTCTTTAAAAGATGTTTTAATAATAATTCATTTACTTTTTGGGGGTGGGGGTACCAGGGATTGAATTCAGGGGCACTCAGTCACTGAGCCACATCCCCAGCCCTACTTTGGATTTTATTTAGAGACAAGGTCTGAGTTGCTTAGTGTCTCACTTTTGCTGAGGCTGGCTTTGAACTAATGATCCTCCTGCCTCAGCCTCCCAAGCTGCTCGAATTACAGGCAAGTGCCATCATGCCTGGCTATAAAAATACATTTACATTTGAACTTTTTTTTTTTTTTTTCCTGTACTAGGGATTGAACCCAGAGGTACTTTACCACTGAGCCATATCCCCAGGTTTTTTATTTGTTATTTTAAGGCAGGGTCTCACAAAGTTGGTTAGAGTCTTTCTACATTGCTGAGGCTAGCCTCAAACTTGTGATCCTCCTGCCTCAGCATCCCTAGCCACTGGGATTACAGGCATGCTCAACCATCTTTAAATTGAGCTCTTCTCACCTAACCAATCTATCATCCAGAAGAAAATCAAGACTTTTCAGTTTAACCAGTAGACTACCATCACTTAGAAGCAAAAATAATACACATAAGATTCAACTCACCTCTGAATCTTCCAATTACTCCGAAGTCTTTTCTGCATGGATTTATAGCCATTGTTGGTAGTAAATACCTCCTTTTTGTATGCATTGAAAAGAATGGTGCTCCGAACCTCCTTCTCCATGGTTACCTTATGGAAAAAAGATAGATCAGAAAAACAATGAACAATACTCCAAAAGAAAGACCCCAAAAGGAATAGTTGCCTTTCAGCACATTCGTTCGTGTTCTTTCTCTCTCTCTCTCTCTCTCTCTCTCTCTCTCTCTCTCTCTCCACAGTATTGGGGATTGAGCCCAGGGCCTCACACATGCTACACAAGTGCTCTAACAATAAGCTACAACCCTAGCCCATTGCCTTTCATTTCTAATTTATCAAGAAGGTATACAACTTCAACCTATCTATGAAACTCTTACAGTTCTCAAAAGTTGAGAGTGAAATGCATAATTAAAACTATAGAAATCAAAGTCCAAACCAAACCCAGCTCATCCCTGGCTTCTGCTTCCAGGTTCTTGCCCTGGCCCTCCCACCAGCCTATTTCCATGGCTTTGCCCACCACCACCTTGCTCTTGTGGCCTGAGACCATGTTTCCACATTGATTCATCACTGCTAACTGCTACTAAGTGTGGGATACCACCTTTTAAATTCCCCCCTCCACCCACCCTCTCCCCAAATACATACATATTTTTAACAGTTTATTTTACTAAATAGGATCTTACCATACATTGTCCAACACAATTTTTTCAATTAACTTTGTATATTTCAATTAACTTTGTATATCCTTCCATGTCAAAACAAATGGATGTACCATATTCTGCTAAATAACTACACATATTCCATTTTGTGGATGTACCACAATTTATTTTATCAATTATATACTGATTGGCATCTGTCATTTTTTCCAAAAATTTTGCTAGTAAAATACCAAAGACACCCTTTGTTTTTGTTTTTATTTTTGCAGTGTTTGGACTCACCCAGGGCCTTATGCCTGCTAGGCAAGCACTCTACCATCGAACTAAACCAGATATGAATCATCTTTTAGTCCAGTATACCCATGTATTATATACTACTCAGCTGTTGGTCACTTAGTAGCTGTGGGTTATCAGACTGATTGTCTTGGTATTGCAGTGCTTGTGTTCAAGTTACCCTTGTGTACTAGCCTAGTGCCACGTATTTCTGCTACTGCCACTGATCATTTTTTGGCAAAGAACTCAAACCAAGGAAAAGGGTAAAATAATAAACTTCAATAAACTTCTTTTGTCATTTTATGGTTCTTAAAGGGAGAGTGCATTTTATGGTTCTTAACGGAAGAGCTTCAGTTAACAGCTTATTGTAGTTGAGTCCCTGGTGAAAGCAGCAGACCTGGGGTCCTACCCTATCAAAATTACTCAGAAACGAGTTTCCTTAAGGATAGGAAGGGACTTTAAAACAACAATAATAACATTAAAACAATACTTGGGAGAGCGCTGCCCCAAACATTCTCTCGCTTTTTTTTTTTTTTTTTCTGATAACCTTACCAGTCAAATCAGGACTTTCCCAGGTGAGTGATGAAAAGACTAAAGGAGGCAGCAATGACAAAGAGTCCAAGACCTTACGCCTGCTCACCCAGCACTCCTTCACACTCAGCAGGAGGACTAAAACCCGCGCAGCCCGAGGCGGGGGAGACTGGAGCCCAGTCCGAGGTCCAGGCTGCTTACGCGCGCTCAGTTACTTTACCCCAGCAGACCTGGGATTTCCCAGGAGACTGGCCGGCAGCCTCGCGGGCAGTCTGGCTGGGCCGCCGTTAGCGCCCAGGCCGCCCCATCGCCCCGGCCGACCCCTCACAGTCGGAGTCCTTCCTACCTGGGGCCCAGTGACCACCATCTTCACCTGACGTCGCCCAGCATCCCGCGGACAGGTATCCAAGGCCGCCTAGCAACTGAGGAGGCGCACCCGCGCGTGAGAAGGTGTGTCCTGGGCGCGGAGCTCCTTCCGCAGCGACGTGATGACGACAGAACGCGGCTGCGCGTTTGCCGCGGGCGTCTGGCGCGGGCGGGAGTAACGTGGGATCATACCATTACTACGGATGAGGGGTAAACACAAACACAGCGAGGATTAACTTTTGGGCAAAAAGAAGTCCATTTCATTCTGTTCTTCAATAACAACTGCGATTAAAAACTGATAAGAATGGCAGGTCCCAAGAGCCCGAAGATCGCTTCAGCCCGACGGCGGAAAATAGTGGAGGCTTCCGGCGGCGGGGACAGGCGGGGAGGAGCTCCCCGGCCTCGCTCCCCAGGGCGCAGGCGCAGAGCGTCTGGGCCGGAAGGCGGGCGGGTGGGTGTGTCACGAGTTCTGATCGCCGGCTGCCGGAAGCACCTGCCTGGCGGTATGAATCGCGATGCGAGGAGATTGAGAGGCCAGGGAAGAGGCCCCCGAAAAGGGTGGGCAGGTGCAATGGTGAGAGTGGTACCCCAGATGCTCCCTATTATTAAAGCGCCACAGTGCCAGGCCTGAGCGTCGGGGACATAGCGGTGACCTGCTGCCCTCTAGGCGTCCGCAGGCGGGGAGTTAGACCTTGGCGGGGCCCTAGCAAAATGTAAAAATATAAATTGATTTAGGGAGCTGTGAGAGGAAAAAGGCGCCCCCGTTGAGCAGAGATCTGAACGAAGAGTGGCAATCATTAAGTCAAGGACTAGGAAAAGTGTTGTGGGCAGAAGGGCTTGTGCAAAAGAGCCACCACTACATCTAGGTTGCCCTGACATCGCCTTGAAAATGGGAGAGGAGACGCCCACAACCACCAGCCGTCCACCCTTCTCCCCAGATGAACACTCTGTGCCTACCCTCAAAGGGCTGTGATCTTGCATGCAGGGCTGTGGCAGCCATCGTGCTCAAACAGACGAATGCAGAGACATCTGACAGTTTGATTTACATTTATGTTTGTCTTCAATATATACAGAGTAGTGAGACTTTAGAATATTAAAACACACAACTTGAGTTGCTTTTCCACACCCATCAAGACAGCAAATTTAAAAGAGGAAGAGGATGGAGAAGTTTTTGGTTGTTTTTCCCCCCGTAAAAGATATGGAACCCAGGACATCCACGTGCAAAAACGCCCTACCACAGAGCTGTATTTCCTGGATGAATTCTCCTCTTAAGGATGCTGCTTTTGGTTCAAAATTGAGTGAATACAGTCTGCAGTTAGGGATAAAAATGGAAGTGATGTAGTTGGGAGGACTTCGGATCCTTCTGCCTTTTGTGCAGTCAGTATTTGCTTGAAGACTAAGAGCACCTGCTCAAAGCACTTCTCTCACTGTCCTAGGTTTTTGAAATAACAAAATTTTTCAGTCAGCTGCCACTAAGTTCAGTTCCTGGCTGTGACTTGCACCAGCTGGATGCAAGACCTTGGGCAGGTTACCTAATCTCTATGGGAATGTTTCCTATCTGTAAAGTGAGGTTAATAATTTCTAAATGCTGGCTTGTAGTGAGAATTGTAAATCATACATATAAAACTTGGAATGTGCTCCATAAACATAGGTGTAGCATGATCGATTCAGTAGCATAGTGTTTCTTCATTTTTATTCTCTGTCCTGGTGAAAATTTTTGTGATTTTACAATCTTGGATAGAGCTGCTCTGTTTCACAACTCATAGCTGATTATGTACTTTTGACAGTACTGTCAATTCTGATAGTTACACTCTTGATTTTTGCTTTGAGAAGTTGGAATTTGGTCCTCACATTCCACAGTTGGCAATTAGCAAGCACTAGTAAGATGGAAATTAGAGTTTCTTTCAGTGTTCTCAGCAGATGTCAAAGTTTAACATCAGTTCTTCCTGACCCAGCTTTGATCTCCAATAGGTCAGTGTCCTTGGTGTTCTTTCCATGGTCTCCCAGCCACCCCCATCACTCTTGGGGTAGGAGATTGGAGGAACAAAAAATGAAGGAAGAGAGTGGGACTGAGTTCAGAGGCAAAGCAATGAAATTGCCAGCACACTGATCCTAAGAAACTTCCTCCCCTTGTCCCCAAATTTAAATGCTAATAAAGCCACCTGAAGTACATACTACAGGTTCGTGAAGAAAAAAATTTGTGAAGAAAAAATGACTTTTCTACTGAAATAAGCAGTATAATTCATCCCATAAAAGCAGGGTGTCTGGACTTCCTGAGATTATACATGTTCACATTCTATCTGATATGAATTGCCTTTAGAAATGACTGATATTGAACACATAGAGCTTCATAAGTGACCAGGAAGCTCTGGTCACCAAGGCCTGGGCTCCCCATGAGACATGGGGCAGGGCATGAACTTGGCAACCATGCTCAGACCATGAGTGGGGGTCCAGTTCACTGTCTTCCACAAGACTTCTTTATCACCACCCGGCTTGTCCCAGCCAATTCTTGCCTTGGCTCTCACTAGAGATTTTGGTGGTCATTCTGCTTGGATCTAACAGTCTGAGTGAGGGATAGACTCACACAAAGGTTAAAGGTGAGAGTCCTAGAGTCAGTTATGTGGCTCTAAGTCCCAGATCTAGCCTTTATTAGTGACATAGCCTTCAAGCAAGAAGCAACATCTCCAATTCTGTTTCTCAAATGGGAAAACTAAAATAGTAATAATTCCTATCTTATGGTAATTGGAAGAAAATTGCTAATAGACGTCAAAGAGTCTAACAGAAATTTGCTCAGAATAGGCTGGCATTCTGAAGCTGACTTTGGCCAATTAAGCCAAAGCAAAGGAGTGTGTTAAAAGGCTCAGAAGCTCAGGCTGAGGCAGGAGGATTGCAAGTTTGCCAGCCTCTGCACCTTAGCAAAACCCTGTCTCAAAATAAATAAAAAAGGACTGAGGATGTAGCTTAATGGTAGAGCACCCCTGGGTTTAATCCCCAGGACCTCCCTGAAGAAAAAAAAAGCTTAGATGCTTTTTTTAAATAAGTTATTATTTATTTTGGTGCTAATGGGGAATGAGCCCAGGAGTGCTTCACCACTGAGTGACCTCACCAGCCCTTTGCTTTCTGTATTTTTATTGGTGCATTATAGTTGTAAACAATGGTGGGTCAGATGCTCTTGAAATCATTGGCACAGCTACAGAATGGGACTTGAGGCTTCCGGGAATGACAGACTGGGCTGATGAGGAAACTGCTGCAGTTGCTGCTGCTGAGGACAAATTACTACTACAGTTTGCACTCTTGCCACCTCTACACTAGGAACCCAGTCTTGTGGCTACCTTTAGCATAGCTACCACCTGAAAGAGAGCTTCTGGTCCCTTTTTTGGTTTAAAGGATGGTATGGGTACGTTGTTAGGTCACATTCCTGGTCCTAGCTCAGGGGAAGGTCAGTGTATGGCATTTTCAGTGGAGGGAGGTAGACTCATCGAGGCTCATAAAGTAGGAGATTCCCTGATTATTGGAAGGGGCTTAGATGCCAGGCAGCCAAGCCAATATGTTCAGTATTACCCACAACAAAGAAAGACACCATCAACACAGAATAAGAGGTTGGGTAATACCCTGTAGACTTGCTACATCTCTGTCTTTTTATGCACTGAATTCAAAATCAAGAGGGCTTCTGGTAAAAAGTGTCGGCTGTCTACCCAACATTCTCCCCATCTCCCTGAGCATTAGAGCCCTTTGCTATTAAGGGTATTCATATGCCCAGGCTCCATGACAGTAAGAATGGATGGTTAATAAGATATCAGCACAAGTCATTGGATGGAGCTTCTGGAAAAACACTTTTTTTTTTTTGTTAATCTTTTATTTTGAGACAAGTTCTGGCTAAGTTGCTGAGGGTCTTGCTAAATTGCTGAGGCTGACCTCAAATTGCAATCCTCTTGCCTCAGCCTCCTGGATTGCTGGAAATACATCATGTGCACTGCACCCAGCTGGGAAAGCACTTTTAACAGTGTCCTTTTATTCTCTCCTCTCACTTATTCCTTCCTTTTCCCTGTCCAGGACACAAAAGTGGAGACTAGAGAACCAGTAACCATCTTGTGATAATGTATCAACTCTAACATCAAAAGCCATTTGTCAAGAGACCCAGCAGAAATATAGAAAGCCTGCAAGTATCTAATGACCTGTCCTTCCAGCCCAGGCCACCTAACAATGTCCTTCTATGTGATGGGAAAAAATACCTACTTCTTGTTCAATCCATCAAACTCATTACATCATGTTGAGTCTTACTAGCAGCTGAAAGTAATTCCTCCTGTTACCAGCTGTCCTCAGAGGCTTCACAAGTGCTTCCTTAGCAGTCCAAGATGTCATCATCCTCCGGTGCATAGGAAAATCCCAGGAATGCACTTGAGGCCCCTGAGCTGCTAGCCATAGTATCAGGAGTGCAGCCAATGGACTTGGATACTGCTTCTTGGGTGAACTCTGGGTCAAAGTGTTTCAAGTCAGCAGGTCCTGCCTGTCAACAGAAGCCAATGATGAGGAGGGGGCACTAGAATCAGAGCTGCCCAAGGAACCCAAAGCCCAGGAGAGGGCTGTCAGGCCTTCCCTCAGTGCCTCTTGGTGATCCACACTTAACCGTCACTTTCTCATGCATTTACATTAATCATCTTATTCCACGTGGCTGATTTCTCTAACCCTCAGGCACCCTGCCTGCTCTACACCAATCCTCAGACAAGTCTGTCAATTGACATATGTTCACTGAATGTTTACCAGGCATCATTTGTGACACTGGAAATATGGGAGAACAAAGTAGAGTGAGTCTCTGCTTACTGGTTTGTGGAGGGTAGCAGGATTGAACAAAGCATTTATACAAGTAGAGAGTTCGGGGTCCTAGATGGAGAAGATAATTGAGGGTAGTACAGTAGACAGGGACTAGGGTTGCTTTGGCTATTTTGCAGGAAGAGCAATTTGAGAGATTGCAAAAATGATTACAGATTCTCCACTTACATCTGGAGGTGGAGGTTCTTTCTCCATCTTTGAAATATGGGTTATGACTTGCTTATGCCCATGAAACACTGACAGGTCATCTAAGTGGAGGCTGGAAACTGTGCTTTGGGAATCATCTCCCTGCTGTGCTTGGAACACTGAGACCAGCATGGGAACAATCTCAGAATAGCTTGCTGGAAAGTGAGAGGGTGCAGGAAGGAGGACCCAGGTGCCCTGGCAGCCTGCCAACTCCTAGACACGTAAGGCAGTTCTAGATCAACTGCCTCTGTCCAACTGCTGACCACAGACATGAGAGAGCTCTGAGAGAACAACTGGCCTGGCCCAGATTGAAACCACACCATGGAATATGAACAAGGGAAAATACTGTTGTTTAGGGCTGGGGATATAGCTCAGTGGTAGAGCTCTTGCCTTGTATGTATGGGGCCCTGGGTTCAATCCCCAGCACCCCATAAGAAAAGATTGTCATTTGAAGCCACCTAGTTTTGGGGTGACTTGTTACGCAGCAAGAACTAAACAATACAGTCCTTCTGCAGAGGTGACCCAGGCAGAGGAGAAGGTGACACTCCCTGGATGTTATGAAGTAAGCAGGCGAGCAAGTGGAGGGATCTGCAGACCTGCTTTCACATGTAAGTCTTGGGCTCTAGAACCAAACATGCCATGGCTTCCAGCTTCTCAAGAAGGTCACAGGCCAGGTGCAGTGGCACACACCTGTAATCCCAGCTCCTTGGGAGGGTGAAGCAGGGGAATCACAGGTTCAAGGCTAGCCTTGGCAAAATAGCAAAAACCTGTCTCAAAAAGAGTTGGGAAGGGTTGAACTCAGTGGTCAAGTACCCCCGAGTTCAATCCCCAGTACAAGAACAAAAAAGCCACAGGGCTCAGAGCTCCAAGACCAGAATGTGGATCCTTGCTCTGGCCCTTGTTAATTGTGTAGCCCAAGACAAGCTGATATTTTCTGTTTTTCACAAATGAAGAATTTGATGCTAAAGAAACTTCTTCAAGGTCTCACACGTGGTAGGGAGCAACAACCAGGAATCCACTTCTGGTATGTCTCACTCTGAAGTCCTGTGTTGCTACATCATTTTGCATTCCTTCTGAGGATTCTGTGTATCATTTTTTCTCCAGGTACATGTTTGGCGTTATCCTCACTGTCTTTTTAAAATCCCAAGGAAAGAGGGCTGGAGGTAGACAAAGGCTCAGTAGTAGAGAGCATGGCTAGCCTGTGTGAGGCCCCAGGCTTGAACCCCAGCACCCAGAAAAAGAAAAATCCCAAGAAAAAAACTTTTCAGGTGTTGGACTGAATGGATCCTATACAACAACCATTTGTTAAGAATCTGGTGCTCGAAGACACATTCATGAACAGATACCAAGGAGAAAATGTAAATAACAAACTAACGTTGTCTGTGTTCAGTGTGCAGACCGGTGGACAGAGGAACCTTGACCCTGTGCTGTACAGGTGACCCAGGGAACCTCACACATCCACCTCGAAGGCAGCTCCTTTCCATCATGGGACCACCGAGAGCTCATATTTAAACACTAACCACCTCCACTGTGGATCAGAGAAATATAAATAAAAATGCTAAGAGGTGCCACATTTTATCAGATTTGCAAAGTGAAAAATAATAAGAACAGCACCTGCTGCAGAGGGTAAGATGAAAACTCACCAGAAGACAGACAAGAGGAAGAAGATTACTCTCCCTTGTGCTGTGCACTGCGGACAGGCATATGCGAACCAAGAGCCTGAAAATGGTCGTGTTTTTTTTGTTTTTGTTTGGTACTAGGGATTGAACTCAGAGGCACTTGACCACTGAGCCACATCCCCAGCCCTATTTTGTATTTAATGTAGAGAGTTGCTTAGTGCCTTGCTTTTGCTGAGGCTGACTTTGAACTTGAGATCCTCCTGCCTCAGCTTCCACAGCTGCTGGGATTACAGGCGTGCACCACCACACCTGACTAATGGTGGTGGTCTTTGACAGGGCAGTTCCCCATCTGAAACCCACCTGAAGAAAATAACCACAATTCTTGGCAAAGATACATACTTAAAGATGTTCATCGCACATTACGGTAGAAATAAATGGTAACAGCCTAAAGTTCACCATGAGGAACACAGTTGAGTAAGTTTTGTTATTAACATAAGATGGAAATATTATGCAGCCACTAAAAAATAATGTTTATATAAAGTTTCATATTGCATGGGGAAATAATTGCATAGCCTTTAGGCAACAAAAAGGGAAAAGATTGTACACACACTCGTATACAGTCAGGCCTCTGCATCCATGGGAATCCATAGCCATGGATTTAAACAACTGCAGATTGAAAATATTTGGGGGAAAAACTGTATTGGTTCTAAAGATGTACAGACATTTCCTAAATAATATAGCATAACAAATATTTTCATAGCAATTATATTGTAAGAGGAATTATAAGTAATCTAGAGATGATTTAAAGTACATAGGAGGGGGCTGGGGTTGTGGCTCGGTGGTAGAGTGCTTGCATGGCATGTGTGAGGCATTGGATTTGATCCTCAGCACTGCATATAAATAAATGAATGAAATAAAGGTCTATCAACATCTAAAAATATGTATATAAAAAATAAAGTACATTAGGAGGATGTGCATAGGTCATATGCAAATACTATGTTATTTTATATAAGGAACTTGAGTATCCCACAGGGACAACTGTAGTCTATAAATAGGCAGATAGACAGACACATACATACACACACATACACAAAAAAATGTATGATTTAACTGTAAACACACACACACAAGACTGGAAGCCTGCCAACAGTGGTTCCCCTTGGGTGGTGCGATTCAAAGCATTTCCTCCCTGCTGCTTTGAAGTTCTCTCCTCTACACGCTTTCTGCAAGGAATGCATGCCGTTTTTGTTATCAGGGAAATGTCCAAAGCTGTCTCCATAGGGCACGCCTCTGCTGGGTGTGCAGTGTGACCCAGCGCACTTTACAGACTGGAAAGGGCTCGGCCATGAGGGTTATTGGTGCTAAACAAGAAGGAGCAGCAGCATGGCTCATGCCCCAGAGCTGAGTTGGCAGAGGGACTTAGGAGTGCTAGAAATGGTTCTGCCTCTAAGTTTAGCATGTGACTTAGATAAATCATTGAATCTGGTGGGCCCTCAGTGACCCCATCTGGGCCAGGCACAGTGGCACATACCTATAATCACAGTGGCTCAGGAGGTTGAGGCAGGAGGAACACAATTGCTGAGGCTGCCAGACCAGCCTCAGCAATTTAGTGAGGCCCTGTGCAACTTAGTCAGACCCTGCCCTAAAATAAAAAATAAAAAGGACTGGGGATGTAACTCAGTGGTAAATCACCTCTGGAATCCATCCCTAGTACTAAGAGAGAGAGAGAGAGTTGGCCCAAATACTCTTCAGACAATCACCAGTGCTAGGAATCCAGAATCCAAAATCCAGAATGCTAAGACCTCTTACCACGTTTGGATTGAAAGGTGGAGTCAGCCTCTTGTGGTACAAGTCATCCCAGTTTATGGGACTGAAGAATACATGGTTCTTTATCTCCAGCTGCAAGAAGAAGGTGCTGATCAGAAGTAGCCCTCCCCTCCCCACCCCCACATCCTCCAGAGCCCCAACTCTATAGCAACTGGCTTTTAACTGCACAGTCCCTTGCAGTTCTGCATGGTTTTCCTTGGACAAGAGAGTGTTCTGCAGCCAGGCTCTGGCCCCCACCATCATCCAAACCCCAGTTTCCATACCTTCCACAAAGTACATCCATAACTGGGTACCCTCTCTGAGTACTTAGACCATTCTAGGCTCTGGAGGGAATGTCAGGGAATGAGAACTGGTTCTGGGAGGGGTGGGGGGAAAACAGTGAGCAGGAAGTTGGGGGCCCACCCCTGACTCTGCATCAGTACTACATCTTGGGTCTTCCCAGAATGGGATCCTTTAAGGAAGTTTTGAGAAATAAAGCCCCAAGAAAAGGTGCAAATTCCCGAAGACCCAGAAGTGAGGACTCAGTCCTGGGCATGCTTCACCACCTCTTTCCTTATCAAAACCAACACAGGGCCAGTGCAGTGGCATGTGCCTATAATCCCAGCGACTGGGGGGGTTGAGGCAGGAGGATTACAAATTCCAGGGCAGCCAGGGCAATTTAGTGAGACCCTCAGCAACTTAGCAAGCCCCTGTCTCAATATAAAATGTAAAAGGACTAGGGATGGACCCCAGAATAAAGTACCCCTGCGTTCAATCCCCAACAGCAAATTAAAAAAACAAAAAATTGGCACCCACTTCCCTCCCAGCAGGACCCATTCTCTAACTCTGTTTCGCAAAGAATGAGTCTCCAGTTCCCTGTATCAGGACCGCCCTCTGAGCTTGTTAAAAAGTCAGACCCAAGTATCTCCAAAAGAATCCCCAAGAGATTAGTAATTTGTGCTCCCTCTAAATTGAGGTACTGGGTAGGTGGAGGGACTTTTTCTGGATACCCTTTTGTAGCCTCTGAATTTTAATCTGTGAATGAATAACATCTTAAAAATTATACATAAGGTCTAAGATGCAAGCTTCCCCTTAGAAGGAGAGAACCTACCTTTCTGGGCAAGGAAACCTGCGATTCTTTAAGTTGGGCAAATGCCCCAAAAGTGACACTTCATTGGATCTGGCACACAGAGCTTTGGTGCAAATGCTTTCCTCTCATTATTGTCCATCTCTGCTCATCGTTTCCTTCCTGACTTTTGTGATAATTGCATATAATCCTTGTGGGGTTTTTTTGTTAGCCTCCTTCTGCCCCAACACTTAATAAGGGCAGAGACGTAGACTGTTAAATTTCTAGCATCTAGCTCAATGTCTGGCACATAGTAGGTGCTCAGTAGATATCAGTCAACTAAAAGAACTGGATTAAAGAAAGTAGTCTGCTGGTAGCAGTAGTGACTTTCCAATGGATGTGTGAGCAGGCTGGTTTTAGAGGGGAGTAGGAAGCATGGTGATGTACCACTGAGCTGCCTCTGCAGGGAGCTGAGAGCCTCAAAAGAGGCCTGTGCTCTAGCTGGCAGGTCACCTACAAAGTCTGCCTTGGAGCCCAGTCGCTGCCTCTGGTCCTTGTGGAGAAGGCCTTGCAGGAGGTCGCAGGCAGCCACTGTCCGGCCCCCAGGGATCTGTAGCGGCTGGTGCAGAATGTTCTCATACATCTGGGACACATCTTGGCTGTAGAAGGGTGGCTGGTAAGAGAGGGAGAAGCTGGAAGATCACCATGTGAATGTGGAAATGGGTCTCAGGGAGACCTGGAGCCAACTGGGTTGCTAGGAAGATCCAGCCAGACCATGGCATCCTGTGCAATGGCTTACATGGCACATGGGGAGAGACAGGACCTCCAGGCACCCATCACAGGGACAGACAGGGCTGCTGGGAAGGTCACAAGGCTCTTCCCACCCGTGGGAGGTTGGTGGACCTCCCGACCCAGCTGTGCTAATCCAGCTGTGCACCAGGCTTACATTTTGACCTCCATCATTTCATTCCCGTCTCAAAACCATCCTCCAAGAGGCTGCAGTTTTTCAGATGAGAATACAAAGTTCAGAGCAATTACACTGCACAGCTGGGAAGACCCTAGACCATACTCAGGGCCCATTTCTCCTTTGTTACTCTTCCTCCTCTTCTACTAGCTGGTCCTCCTGACCCCGACCCAGCCCCAGGAAACCTGGTCCACACAGGCAGCCGGGCTGGGTTCACAATCTACTGAGGACCGTGACCTCTTCAGCCTTAGTTTCCTTCTCAGTAACATAAGAACAATTCTGTGTTCTGTAGTACCAGACTCCAAAGGCTGTATTGACGTGGCCAAGGTAAGTTGGTGTGTAAAAAAGTGCTAAACAAACATTATTTTAAAAAACAGATCTAATCTTTATATTCACTTTGGCATTACCTTTTTTCACCTGGGGTGAGAGATGACTCATTTAGTTCCCTGAGCACAGCTTGAGCAAGCCCGAGACGCTCTCCCCAGAGACACAGGCCCCTTATAGACAGGTGCGCCCCACTCACCAGGCCGTGCAGCATCTCGTAGAGGACCGCCCCTAAGCACCACCAGTCCACCGCCCGGTCGTAAGGCTCCTTGCGAAGCACTTCAGGAGCCAAGTACTGTTGGGGAGACACACTTATTTAAAAGATGCTCAAGATCTGGAGAAAAAGGAACGCTTTTACACTATTGGGGGGACTGTAAATTAATCCAACCACTATGGAAATCAGTGTGGAGGCTCCTCAGAAGACTAGGCAGGCAACCGCCATATGACCCAGCTACACCACTCCCTTAACATTGGTGCTGATGTAGTTACCCTTAAGAATTAAAGTCGGATCCTGCCAGACACAGTGGCACACATCTGTAATCCCAGCAACTCTGGAGGCTGAGGCAGGAGGACACCAAGTTCTAGGACAGCCTCAGCAACTTAGTGAAACCCTAAGCAACTCAAGTGAGATCCTGTCTCAAAATAAAAAGGATCAGGGATGTAGCTCAGTGGTAAAGTACCCCTGGATTCAATCCCCAGTCCCAAAAGCAAGAAAATAAAGAAATCTAGTATGCCATAGTGATACCCATGTTACAACAGCACAATTCACTATAGCCCAACTATGGAGCCAGCCTAGGTGTCCCTCAGCAGATGAATGGGTAAAGACAATGTGGTATATAGACACAATGGAGTTTTATTCAGCCATACATAAAGAAAATGAAATTATGCAAGAATATGGATGGAACTTGTGACCATAATGTTAAGCAAAATAAGTCAAACTCAGAAGGTCAAGAGTTGTATGTGTTCTCTCACGTGTGGAAACTGAAGAGGAAAAAGGAAAAGAAAGGTGGGGGCGATCCCATGAAAAGCAAAGGGGGATCAGTAGGATAGGGGAAAGGGACCAGGGAGTGGGAGAAGGGAAGGAAGGGGGCAGTGCTGGGGAGGGATGTTGGCCAAATGATATTGTTATATCTTGTGCCCGTGCTAACATTTTTTTAAATACCTTTATTACATATATTTATTTATATTCATGTGGTGCTGAGGATCAAACCCTGTGCACTACCACTGAGCTACACCCCAGCCCCCCATGCTAATATTCAACAACAAATCCCATCATTATATACAACCAAAATGCACCAATAAAAATGTGGGTTAATATAAAAAGGTGCTCAGACTCGGTTTCTCCATCTGTAAGCAAAGCACTAAAGCAGAAGATCAGCAGAGGTGGCACCTGCCGTGATACTCGCAAGGTGAGCCCGTGTCCATTTGGCATCCATTTGCCAAAGACCTGGTTTGTGCAGGGCCCTGTGCCCTGTGCCAGGGACAGAGAGATCCGCAGGACCGCCCTGCACAGTTGCTCACCACACGGAAGTTCGGCCAGCCAAGGATGTGCAAAGGGGCTGCAATCCTGGCCGTGATCCACTCACCAAGCCATGGCCCTCGCTCAGAAGTGTCATCTGGCAACTTTGTTTTTGCTAAAGGGGTGCTTTTCTGATTAGTCTGCCCAGAGCGGTGCCTTCTAATTTGCACGGAGGCGTCTAATGAGCTATCAGCGTCCTAGGAATAGTGCAGTACTCATGGGGGATCTCATGGACAAGTCTCTCCACACACTTGTATGGGAAACCTGAGTGGCAGAGAAGAAGTCAGGAAAGAGGTGACCATCAGGGGTGCTTGCCATGCATCTGTGATTGGCATGAAGAGAAAACCCGAGGCAGAGCTGTGCCTTCTTCTGAACCCCAGAGCTTGGTGACCTTTAATGTGGGATCTAGGCTGATGAAGAGAGAGACCTCAGCAGCACACCAACCCATCCTGAGAGACCATGTGGGTCTGCAGAAGGGCAGAGAATCACACAGACTGAGCCCTTCTTGGTGTGGTCTCAGGCAGGTCAGTGAATCTCTTGGAACTTCAGTTTCCTCATCCACCAAATGGGGATGCGGAATCCCTCCTGTGTCTGATTGAAGGCTACGTGCAGGCCCTTGAACAAGGGAGCCCTGATGGTTACTCTTGTCTGCACTCCCCGGAACCACGGTGGCCGTGGAGTTGTGGAAGAAGTGATGCACTGGGGCCATGTGTCCTCTACATGAGTAAGGGTTCCATATCCCCTGGCAGTGACCAGCTTCTAGCTCCTGCCATGTCCAGGAACTGGATGGCTTGGCTCTCAGGCTTTGGAGGGCCAGCCTTACTCAGGGAACACTCCCCACCCACAAACAGAGGGCATCTGTCCATCAGCCACCCTGGTTCCTGAGCAAGGAGGCCCACCTGAGATTTGAGGCCTAGGTTTCTAAGCATATGGGGTAAACCAAGTCCTGGCCAGTTCAGGTGGAGAGGAGCTACCCAGCTTTGCAGCCTCAGCCCTGATGTCTGTCCCACCCACTGGGGTCCCCTGCAGGTCCAAGATCCAAGGTCCAAGACTGGAAGGAGCTCAAGGAAAGGTAATTATCCCATAGCTGCAGGAAGGCCTGGGTCTCCACGTGTGTGGAGAGTCATGCAAAACTGCTGCTGAGATCCACACGTTTAACCCTCCAGGCTCTCGTGGCCAGAAGAGGGAGGTGGACATGTGTCTGACACTTGTGAGTCCTGATCTTAACTCTCAGGTCAAGCCCCCTTTGCATGTGCACTTTGCCCTGTGAAGCAATGGCATTCAGTACAGCAGCCAACAGCCACGTGTGGCTACTGAACCCTTGAAATGGGCTCCTCCAGATCAGATGTGAGACAAACGTAAAACACATGCTCGATCTCAGAGACTTAGAAACAGGAACAGTTCAATAATTTTTATATTTATTGGATGTTGAGATGAGAATATTTGGAATATATTGGGTTCAATAAAATTTAGTTAAGATTAATTTTACCTGTTCCTGGGTTTTTTTGTTGGTGGTGCTTTGTTCTGTTTGTACTAGGGATGTAACCCAGGGTCACTTTACCACTGAGCTACATCCCCAGTCCTTTTTCTTTCTTTCTTTTTTAAATTTTGAGACAAGACCCCACCAAGTTGCTTAGGACCTTGCTAAGTTGCTGCAGCTGAACTCGCACTTGTGATCCTCCTGCCTCAGCCTTCTGAGTCCCTGGGATTATAGGCCTGGGCCACCACGCGAGGTTTGTGTTTGTTTTTGAGATGGGGGTTTCACCATTGTTGCCCAGGCTGGCTTGAACTTGTGACCACCCAGCCTCAGCCTCCGGAGTCCTGGGATTACAGCATAAGTCATTGAGCCCAACTCTCACCTGTTTCTTTTTATTTTGTTTTATTTTTGGAGTGCTGGGGATTGATCCCAGGCCCTCACACATGCTGGGCGACTGCTGTGCCACTGAGCTCCACCTCCAGCTGTGCCGTTTGACTTTTAAATGTAGCTGCAGGGAAGTTTTAAATCGCATATGTGGTTTGAATTTTAGTTCCCTGGGGTAGCACTGCCACAGAGCTTCCCAGAGCTGGCTGGGTACAGCCTCTCCAGCATCTCTCCATGACACAGAGGAGGAAGCCAAGGGTCTAGACACAGCTGGCGAGTATGGGGGCAGAAGCCCCTCAGCTGTAACCTGATGGCTCTACTCAGGAGCTGTGGCCTTGGCCATTCATGGCCTGCCCTCTCCTAGGACATGCACATTTACCTCAGGGGTGCCACAGAATGTGGACGTGGTGTCCTCGGGCTCCACGCCTTCCTTGCAAAGGCCGAAATCTGTCAGCACCACGTGTCCCTGAGGATGAGAGACGGCAGGGGCTGGAGGGTGGTCTAAGCCGAGCAATGTCTGGGCCTAACCCCAAAGCCCAGATGCCACAGTGCCGGCTGTGGTTATGGGTCTGATGCCCAGACACAGGCTGGAGGCTCCACTCAGACCCAGGGCTGCAAGAGTACCGCAGGGCACAAGGTGCCCACAAGGTGGGGACATGCCATTCTACTGTCTTTCTAGCTCATCACAGACTCAGCCCCAGGCCCAGAACAGGGCAACTCCAGGATGTCCTGGCTGGACAGCAGCCACATGAGAGAAGGGCCTGCGGCAGCTGGGTAGGAGGGTGGAGTGAGTGGATACTGGGGCTCGGCCTAGATCTCCCCTGCTGAAGCTGCACCCCCACACTGGGACCTGCCCCTCCCTTGGGGCAATTCATGTCCAGTGACAGGTTGATGCCGGGCATGAAAGTCTATCCTCCGGGACTTGACTTGGGACAATCCTTAAGATCCACCCCAGCTTGGGTCCCATCCCTGCAGCCACCATGCAGGTGAGTGTCTTCCTCTGCCCAGCCCTGTCTGTCTTCTTCACCCCTTAAAGCTGTATCTCCCCAATAAACTTTCTGCTCTCACCTCTGCATCTCAGAGCCTATTTCCAGGCAGACTGTCCTCCTGGTCCAAGACAAGGAAAGACTATAAAATCCACCAGCCCTCCCATCTCACACAGACCTCGTATACACATGCGCACACACATGTGCACATGATGCACATATACGTGTATGGGAACCCAAGCACATGCACACAGAAGTGCACCCTCTCCCTGTGTGCGTGCGTGAACACCCATGCACACAGACACATACATGGTCCAAGAGCTCACACACACACACACACACACACACACCAACCTGGCAGTCCAAGAGAATGTTCTCTGGTTTTAGATCCCTGCAGAAAATAAGAGAAAACAGCCTGGTGGAGTCTCCGCTCTAGAGTGAGAGAGTTGGGGACCCTGAGCCCTGGCAGGAGGACTATTTGTGGAGGCTCTCAGGGTACAGAGGGAAAGCCCAGGGAGGCTGGGCACTTGGCTCTAGGAAGGAGGACACCCAACCCTAGTCCTCTGGGATCTCATTGGAATTTAGGGGTCCACACAAGCCCTGGCTGTGGGACAGGAAGGGCCTGGGCCTGGCTCTGAGCCGTAGTCCATCCTCACCTGTAAATGATGTTGAGCGAGTGCAGGTAGCCGATGGCACTGGCCACCTCGGCAGTGTAGAATCTGGCCCGGGGCTCCAGGAACCTGCGCTCCCGCTGCAGGTGGAAGAAAAGCTGAGGGAAAGGAGGCGTGTGAGAGGGGTTCTGGCTCCAGCTTCCAGGTCACAGTCACCCCACCTGAGCTGTTCCACCCCACAGAGGAGTCACCATGGCCAAAGTGGCCATGGAAAGAGAGAGCTTCCAGCATTGATTAAGCACAAACTGCCTTCCAGGATCCAAGTCAGGCCTTCCCGTCTCATCTCATTTAATCCTCATAACAACCATCAAGGTATCAAATAGGATGCAGTTTTGCATAAGAGGAAAACGGGAGGAGTCCGAGCAGTCAGGTGTCTTGCTCAAGGTCATGTAGCTCATAATTGGCAGAGCTGGAATTTGAAACTGGGTGGTTTAAGATGTGCCTTTCCTCCAACCCAAGCCACACAATGATATGGCTGTCACACCGAGGCCAGGTTATATCTCCCGATGGGCCAATGCTTGGTCTATTTTATTGGCAAGCAAAGTCCTTTACTTAGGAACACCTAAAAACAAACAAACAAAAAAAACCTCCCCTCTTGGCTTCAGACCGAAAGTCATTCCATCACAGGTTTGATCTGGGGTCACAGAGGGAAGTCCCACTAAATCTTGCCACCTTGCCAGTGAAACAGAGGGAAGTCCAAGAGGGAGCCCAGCTTGTCCTAGCCGTGCTTCTGAGTCACCAGGTGGCTCCATTTATGACAGTGACAAGTTAAGCCCCTGTCCTGTGGCCTAAGGTGACAAATGGCAGTGTTGGAAATCTTGACCACAGAGCATCTCTTAGCATTGCCCTTTCCCAGGTTGACTGAAGGGGGTCTCTGGGCAGCTTTGTGAGGGAAGGGCAGGAAGCAGCACGGGGAGTCAGACAGACCTGTGTTCAGGCCTGGTGTGGACTGGGTGGCCTTGAGCAAGTGATCAACCTCCCCAAGTCTCAGTTTCTTCAGCTACAAAATGGGTCTGTCGTAAGGATGAGGTGAGACTGTTCATAGTACACAGTGGGCATGCGGGACGGATGCCTTCCAGCCCACAGCTGGCCCCTCACCTCTCCTCCATTGACATAGTCGAGTACAAAGTAGAGCTTCTCAGGTGTCTGGAAAGAATAGCGCAGGCCCACGAGGAAGGGGTGTCGCACGTTCTTCAGTAGCACATTGCGCTCCGCCATGATGTGGCTCTGCTGTGGAGTCAGACGGGTCCATGTCACAGCTCACCATGGTCTCTCCCATCTCACTCAGCAGAGCCAGCATGACCTTACTATTGGAGGTTGTCCTGCCCAGGATTTTCTTAAGCCCCTGCTCAAACACCCACCACGGCTCCCTAGTGCCCTTCAAGCCAAGCCCAGTCTCCTTGCCGAGTTCAGGGTTCAGCATGATCAGTTTCATCCCCACCTAGTCCGTATTGGTATAACTTCAACCTCTGGATCAGCAATTCCTGCCCCACCTTGGCCACCAGGGAGGCTGAGGCAGGAGGATCACAAGGTCAAGGCCAGTCTCAGAAACTTAACGAGGCCCTAAGCAACTTAGCAATACACTGTCTCAAAATAAAAAATCAAAAAACAAGGAAAAAAAGAAAGAAAAAAAAAAGGATAGAGATGTGGCTCAGTGGAAAAGCAGCTCTGGGTTCAATCCTCATTACCAAAACCAAACAACCAAAACTTTGCTCTCAGGGAAGAAAGCAAAGTGATATGTGATACCTATATAAGTGAGTTTCAGGGAAAAATCTTTAAGGAAAAAAAAACAGATGCTATCTAGATTCACACCTTTGCTCTTGCTAGTTTCCCTGCCTGGACATCCATCCTCTTTCAGACCACCAAAATGTGATGTCAAGGCCAACTACAATGCTTCTCCCTCCAAAGACCCTCCCTCCCACCCCATGAAGTGTGCATCACTCACTCTTCCCCCTGAGTCTCCCGACTGGATATTCAATCCTCTCTCTCTGTCCTCCTCACAAAGGGGTTGGGTGTTAAAGGGACTCAAGTCGCTGAGGTATCTAGAAACCCAGGCTGGCCCTGGCTTGAAAGGCCTTTGGAGAACATACGGTGTGTCCCCACACAAAGTGTGATCCTGGGGAGGGCAGAAAAGGTGCCCGTCCTGGAGCCCTGGATTTCCATGTGAAATCAAGGAGTCCTGAATGCCCTGAAGATGAGTAGCCTCACCTGCCTTTCTGGAGAAGGGCCATAATCCTGGACACCATCTGGACCCCCTGCTGTGACCACCTGTGCACAAAGGTCCCCTGGAGGTGGCAGCCATCTTTGGAAGCCGCTCAGGAGGTCAAGAAGCAGGAGAAGAAACGCCTGGGCCCCAGTCCCGTACCTCTTTATTCTTTAAGATGGACTTTTTCTGCAGCACCTTCACTGCGTAGAACATCCCATCCGACTTGCGCTTGGCGAGGAGGACCTGAGCACAGCAGGAGCACAAGCCCTTCGGGTGACTCTGGACTTCCCCGTGGCAGGAGGGGGCCTCCAGCGCCCACCCGACTTGCACTCTGCAGCTTGTGAGCTCTCTCTGTGCTCATGCAAGAGGGGTGCAGGAGACCTCCCACCCCCAGCTCCCCACTCACCTTCCCATAGTTCCCTTTGCCAATGACTTTGAGGAAGTCGAAGTCTGTGGGCCGAGCGCTGGGGACGAGGAAAGAACATGATTGGCATTTGCAAGCTCAGGAAATCTAGTTCCTAAGGGCAAACCCAGGCTTCTTTTTAACTTTGGAGCCATGCCTCCTTGCCCCTGAGAACGTCCTGTCCTTCCTGCCAAAACAGACTTGCAAGACTCACCCTTCACCCCACGGGGCTCAGAGTCTAGCTAGTAGCAGCAGGGAGAGAAAAGCAGGCACGCTGCAGAGAAGGCAGGCATCTGGCCCCGAGCCCTGGAAGGGCAAGAAGTCGGGGAGCTGCCACCAGTGCAGGTGCTGGGGACTTTCCACACGGAAGGTTTAATACAGGCAAAGGCTGGAGAATTGGCAGAAGATGACGCTGGGGGAGGGCCCTGGGCCCAGATGGCAGAGGGTCTTCAACACCAGACCGGAGAGCTTGGATTCCATTCCCAAGGCATAGGGAGCCAGCTCTGAGGGGAGCCAGGCCGGAAAGGCAGCTGAGAGACCAGAACTCACTTTGGGTTGGCGGAAGGCCCCAGGTTGATGTTCCCATTGGCTCTGGAGGGCTGAAGACATTTAAAGGAAGAGGCGATTAAGATTGGTCAGCCTCCTCCCTTTCCCTGGCCGGGCTCTGGTCCCTTCTCCAACATCACCAGCCTCCCTTCCTCCCTCCCTCCCTTCCTTCTTTGGTTTCCTTCTATCCTTCTACCCACCCACGTACCTCCCTGTCCACCCCAACCAGACAGCCACCATCCCACCTGCTTTTTACAAGAACCTTGGTCAGCGGCTGGCTGTTAGGTGCTAGTTGTAAGGCTGAGAAACTGAAGCCAAGAGCCGTGGTCAAGGTCTTACAGGCAACCAAGCTGGGTCTGAATCCCCGTCTTCTTAATCAATCCCATAATTTTCCCACCTTGCATACTCCTTGAAGCCCTTGCCCAAATCTCTCCTCAGCTCTCTCTGCAAATCGCCCACCTCCATGAGCTCATGACAACCCTGTCACCTCCCAGTCCTGGTCTGGGACAGCCCATGGGGCTGGCTGATGTCTCTATAGATTCCTTCAGCCTTGGGAGGAAGTGAGCTTCCTGATTGAGACCAAGAACCACTCACCTGTGGGCTAGGGATCCCGACAGGGCTAGAGGCCATTCTGAGGCTGTGATCGTGTGGGTTCTGGGGGCACAGGAAGGAGAAGGCGTGAGAGAGCCCCCATCCCAGGCATCAGGCTTGGCTGCCTTCTGCTTCCTCCCGAACCTGAACCCCTGCCTGGAGAGGAAAAGAAGTGACATCCCCTGGTCCCAGCCTTTCTCACCAAACATCTCACAAGGGGTTGGGGGTGGGGTCAGAGGTGGACCCTTCCAGAAAGGACCCTTCCAGGCTGGGTCCTTTCAAAAGTTGGGGACAGCAAGTAGGCCCCAAGTTTAAATCCTTCCCCACCCCCACCACCTCTCAGGTGGACATCTGAGGCCTAGTGAAGGACTTCCACACAGTTTGTGAGGGGCAGACTGTGCTCCCCAGACTCCCATGGGCATGTGGTGACCCTGGATTCCCGTGGAAGTTCCCGACTAGACTCTGCACTGATTATAATCCTTTTGCCACAAAGATTTCTGCCCACTGCCCAGGAACAGCAGCTGCCTGGGGACCTTGGACCAGATCCATGGAGAGCCCCAAGACTGGCCAGTGCCAATTTGAGGTCATGCAGTGGAGGGAGTGGCCAACAGTGTCCTCCCTGCCCTTGCCCTGCAACACAGAAGAGGCCAGCATTTCAGACCCAGCTCAGGGTGCCCAGGACCCCACAGCCCCTGCACCTCCCACTTGGAAGGTCAAGGCTAAGAGCAAGATCTCACCTCAGAGCCCAGTTGCTCAAGGGGGTTGCTGGAAGTTTTACATTCCAAGACCAGAGCTCCAGCCTGCTGTGGGGCCTGGGCTGCAGCCTTGTCTCTCTGAGCAGAAACCACCCATCTGGACAAGAGAGGCCCTGGAGGCCTCACCCATGACTTTCTTGGGAGCCAAGAAAATGACTATAAGGGAAGGGAGGGCATCCTCCAGCCAGGCTGCTCTGAGAAGCCGGGCCCTGCCACGCCCCAAGAGAGGGAGCCGCAGAACAGGGAGTACAGCCAGCACCCAGGCTGCGTTCCCGCAGAGCCCGCGACAGGGCTGCACCTGCCCTGCTCACCCTGGTGGCTCCTTCACCAGCCCTGTCCTCTCTGGCCCCACATACCTGTGCGGCTGAGGAGGGGCCTCCGGGAGAACCAGCAGTCGGAGCCGAGGACAGGCAGCGGACAAGAGAGCCTCACACTGTTCTCCCAACAAGGGCCGATGTGTCAGTGCCTGGTGCTGGCTGGGCCCAGCACGGAGCTCAGAACTCCCCGCAGCAGCTAAGGGGCTGGCTGATGTCACACGGCATCCAGCAGAGCTTAAGACAAGACAGGAGACTTCTATTCCCTCGGGACATCATCTCCCCTGGGGGGCATTCAAGGGGGTGGGCAATAGCTCCAGAAGGGCCTGGACACCCTGGGGACTTGTTGGGATATATGGAACTGTGTGTCGTGTGCTTGTGTCTCCGCTGTGTCAGCGTGGCCCTGTGCTTCAGGTGTGTGTGTGTGTGTGAGTGTGTGAGAATATGTGTGTCCATGTGACTGCAGTGTGTCAGTGTGTGTTTGTGTGTCATTGTGTTTCTGTGCGTGTGCTGTGGATGTGGATGTGCTTCTGCATGACTGTGTGGTTGGTGTCCGTGTGTATTTGTGTACATGTTAGTGTGGGGAGGGCGAATGGGAGTCTCCTTGTGGGTGTCTCCTTGTTTGTCTGCAGATGAGTGTAAGTTTCTATCCCTGTGGGTGTGTGACCCTGTAGCTACAAGTATGGGGACAGGTACATCCAGGTGCGTCTGTGTCCATACTGGTGTATGTCAGTACATTTCTGGGTGTGTGTGTATGCACATGTGCACACAAGTACAACGTGCCTGTCTGTAAGAACTTATGATCCAGCAGCCTGTCCAGGCGCTGTGTAGACCATGTGGGCTGAAATCCAGGTCCCAGAGACCTGGGCCCTGGGAGGTGACAGCACAACCCCAAGAGCTTGCAGTGGTTTCAGAGAGGCAGAGCTGGGTCTTGTTCTTTCACTGCTGGGCAATTGGCCCTTTGAGTCAGCCCTGCCCAGGCCACAGCTCTCCTGATATGTAAGGCAGCGTCCCACGGCACCCGGCACACGAAGGCCTTGCTGACCGGTGTGATCGTTAGGTTCTCACAGGACCATTTCTGCTCCCTGGGGCTCATGAGGGGTGAGATGATGTTCTAGGGAATGAGCCCAACACAGCCCTGTCCTTCTGGAACTTTCTGTGTGGCTATCACCCACTCCCCAGGAGGGACCCACAGAGCTGGGGCAGAGGGGTTGGTCAGGAAGGAGACTGAGCCCAGTGACCTCAGGAGCTCTCTGCAGGCTCTGAAATGCAGGGCCCTGGAGGTGGTGGCCCAAGAAAACTCCAGGAAATAGTATCAAAGTCTCTCATCTTTCCACAAAATAGAAATGTTGAACCAATACACAGATCCGCAGGATGTCATGTTGACAAAACACAGAGCTGAGCAAGGGCATTTCTTCTCAATAACAAGACCCCGATGGGCCCTTCATTCAGCAGCACCACTTATCAGAACCCAATAACTATGACAATAGCAGCCTAAATGCTCCCCACAGGGCACTTCAGAACCTGCCACTGTGCTGGCTCCCATTGCTGACCTCACACCCCTGTCCAGATACTGCCCACTTCTCTGTTCTCAGAGAAACACTGGACTCAGCGTCTCCGCTCCTTTCTCTTGTCTTTCTTGAACCCACTCCAAACAGGCTTCCATCCGAACAGTGGTAAATGGGTGGACAGAGGCCTCCATGGCAAAGCCAGTGAGGAGTCCTCCTTCCTCCTCTTCCACAGCGTCTCTGCTGTTCTGGGAGCTTGGCCTCAGGAGCTCCTGGTGTCCTTCTAGCTCCCTGCCTGCTTCTTCTCCACCTCTTAAACTGAACCCCCTTTGTCTTTATCCTTCAATCCTGGCTTGGCCCTGGGATCATTATCTATACTCACTCCTTAGTTGATCAAAACCAGTGTAATGGCTTTACCAACTATACTCAGAGGCTCTCAACTGCTTCCTTGACATTTCATTAGTTAGATATCTAGCGGTAACTTGGTCTTCTTTTTTTTTTTTTTCGGTACCAGGGATTGAACCCAGGGGTATTCGACCACTGAGCCACATCCCTAGACCTATTTTATATTTTATTTAGAAACAGGGTCTCACTGAGTTGCTTAGCACCTTGCTTTTGCTGAGGCTGGCTTTGAACTCATGATCCTCCTGCCTCAGCTTCCTGAGCCCCTGGGATTACAGGTGTGCACCACCACACCCAGCAAGAACTCAGTGTTTTTGGTTTTTTTTTAAATTTTTTTTTCTTAGTTGTAGATGGACACAATACCCTATTTCTTTTTTTATTTTTGTAGTACTGAGGATCGAACCCAGTGCCTCATGCATGGGAGGCAAGTGCTCTACCACTGAGCCACAACCCCAGCCCAGGATCTCAGTCTTAAAATGGGAAAAATAAATCATGACTTCCATTCCTTCTACTCTGCCCCAGGCTGCTCTTCCCCATAGGGTTCTACTGCCTATAAAAAAAGTTCAAGGGCTGGGGATATGGCTCAGTTGGTAGAGTGCTTGCTTTGCAAGCACAAGATCCTGAGTTCAATCCCCAGCACCACAAAAAAAAAAAAAAGAAAGTTCAAGTTAGCCACTCGGAAGTCATCCTGGAAACTTAGCACCCTCATCCTACTCCCACTCTCATTAAAATCCCATAAAAATATGTCCAGAAAATAAAACGTGCATGAGAGGGAGACACCTGCACTTCATGTAAATTGCGGCACTATTCGTGACAGCCAGCATGTGTAACCAGCCTGTGTCCATCAGTGGATGAATGGATTAAGAAATGACGGTGTATATATGTATAATAGAATACTATTCAACCATGAAAAGGTTGAAATCCTGTCATTTCCGGCAACACAGATGAACCTGGCAGACATTATGTGAAGTGAAATAAGCCCGGTACAGAGAGACAAATAGTGCATGATCTCACTCATTCGTGAAATTTTTTAAAGTTGTCGTAGAGTCAGAGAGTAGAAAGTAAAAGAGTGGCTACCAAGCCTGGTGTGGTGGCTGAGGCAGGAGGATCTTAAATTGGAGGCCAGCCTCAGCAACGTAGCGAGAGCCTGCCTCAAAATTAAAAGTTAAAAGGGCTGGGGGTGTAGCTTAGTGGTACAGCTCCCCTGGGTTCTATCCCTGATATCACCAAAAAAACAAAATCAGATCATGTGCCTTCATCACTCAAAAACTCCAGTGCCTTCCTGTCCTACTTAGAATTACAATTCTGGGCCTCCACTGAGTTCTTATGAGATTCCACACAGAAGACCGATGGGCTCATCTCCAGCCGCGTGTTCATTGATTCCTCCTGCCCATCCCCCATCCCCAACTGTCCAGCATCCACCTGCCTCATCCATCCTGCCCAGCGGCTCTGGCTTTCTCTCTGTGTCCCTCAAACACACGAAGTGCCCTCTGGCCCCTTGCACTTACTTTTCCCTCTGCCTAGAAAGTTCTTCCCCGAGACATGGGCATGTCTGGACATCTCAGAGGTCTCTGCTTCCGTGCCACCTCCCAGAGAGGCCTGTGCTGATTACAGGTGCCGGGTTGCCATGGTTTCTCTGGGACTTCGGGCTGTCAGTGCTAGAACTGGTACAGTCCTGGTCACACGAGGGTGGTTGGTCACTGACCAGAGCAGTCCCACCTCTTCCTTACCCTCTTTTTCTCTTTATATTTTTCTCTGTAGCACACGCATTGCTCTGGTACCTTATCAAGTCACTATTTATTTTTTTGGTTTTTTTGGGGGTTTTTTTGGAACCAGGGATTGAACTCAGGGACACTCGGCCACTGAGCCACATCCCCAGCCCTATTCTGTATTTTATTTAGAGACAGGGTCTCACTGAGTTGCTTAGGGCCTCGCTAAGTTGCTGAGGCTGGCTTTGAACTCGCGATCCTCCTGACTCAGCCTCCCAAGTCGCTTGGATTACAGGCGTGTGCCGCCACGCCTGGCTCAAGTCACTATTTAAATGGTTTTATTTTCTGTCTCGAACTGGAACATCAGCTTCCCAAGGGCGAAGACTTTCCTAGTTCACTTCTGAATCCTCACCATGTAGAACAGGCCTGGAAATAATAGAGCTCAGGACATATTTGACTAAGGAAATTGGGAATGGATCGAAAATTTATGGCACATACATAAAGCGGAAAATGCCCAAACCCAACTCTCTATAAGCCTACATCAGTCAAAACGGGAGCCTGCACTTGATGCACTCTCTAGCACGAAAGCAAGTTTCCAAATGGTACATAACATCCACAAGTACGTTCATGTGCATTTGTGTGTCTAAACACACACACACACACACACACACACACACACACACGTGGGAGGCCATGGCAGTAGGTTCTCAGGGTGCTTTTATTTGTATTTTTGACCTGCAGTGTAAAACTGTGTGTTGTGTAAAATTTCTCCTGATGTTGCTGTTCAGTTAACATTTAAATATGAAGTTCCCGTGGGAACTTGGACAGACCGTTGCCCACCACCAACCTCTCCCATTGCCTTGACCGTGACTCCCACTCCCGAGCATCCCTCACTTCCTTCTCTCTTTGCACCACTGCCTGATTATTTGGCTAGAGGTCAGGCATTGAGATCTCCTGACTCTGTCCTGTGGCAGCCCTGGTGAGGGGCCCCGTGAGCTCCTCGGCTCTCAGGTCTGTCCCCTGCCCCCGGCTGACTTGCCACACCTGAGACCTGCCCTCCTCTGCCTTGTCACTCTGTGGACCAGCAGAATGGGGTGCAGTAGGGGAACCACCAAGCTCCCTTTCCTTGGAACATTCCCACTCAGCTTGGTCTGCTTGGCTGACCCTGTCATCAGGCCTGGTGGCCTTCCCGGAAGCCTCACCAGCACTTCCTTCCTTCTGTTTTGGGCACCTGCCTCCCGCACTGTCCTTTATTCCTTTGTCTCCCTGTGCAGCTCAGGGGCCAGTTTGCTCTTAGGTTGTTCCCACGACCTAAGGGTTAGAAGCTGCCATCAGCCCTGCTCCAAGGAGGAGGCTGGGGCACGGAGCGGGGAAGTGGGTTGATCAGACACCAGGTGGATGAACCACGTAACTAGAATGTCAATCAGGCCGTCCTGCTCCCCACACCATGGCCTGGACTTCCCAAAGAAGTTAGGAAGTTAGAAAAGGGAGGAATGAAAGTGGGGAAGAAGTGAGGATGTAAAAGTGTAGTGAGGGAAGAGGAAAGCAGGCAGTGTAGTCAGAAGGGAAGAAAGGAGGAGGGGAGGAAAGAAGGAGGGGAAAAGGGAAGAAAACCAGGGAGGAAGCAAAGAGGGAAGAAAGGGAGGGAGGAGAGAAGTGAGAAAGGAAAAAAGAAGGAAGGGTCAGAGGAAGGAGGGAAAGGAAACAGGTAGTCAGGAAAGAAACTAGTTAGGCAGCTAGTTAGTCCATTCAGCTGATGGACAGGCCGGCAGGCAGGTGTCTGCTCTCAGCTGGCCTCTCACCTGGAGACTCAGGGTCCCGGTGCCAGTTCTGGGGGGCTCTGCCTCCTCTCGCAGCATGGTCCTTCTGTCCGGAAACCCAACCCCGACTGGCTGAGTGAGCACCCTTCCCAGGCAGGAGCGACCTGTCACCCAGTCGCCTGACTCTCACACGGGCTGGAGTTCAACCTACCAGCCCTGCCAGCTGGGAGCTGGCTTTGGGGCCTTTCAGTTATTAATTAACCGCTGGACAGAATTATCATGTGGCTGCACCCACTGGCAGCTGGACAACCCCGCCCTGGGGACCCTCTGATCTTTTAAAAGCTACTGCTCAACTTGTGTCACCTTGGGCAAGTGACGCAGCTCCCAGAGCCTTGTGTGGGCTGGGGATGGTGTCTGCACCTCCTGATGGGAAGATCTTTGAAGCCCCTTCAAACTCTCCTGTGTCCATTCTCCGAAATGTGCTCCCAAGCTCCCACTCAAAGGCCGACTCTTCCCTGTAGCCCTCCTAGGCCAGTGGCTGAACCCCGGTTTCCTCAGCGCCTGGAGAACTGCCATTGAAAGACTCATACAGCTCTCTCTCCTGCTGCTTCCCTGATCGGGGCCACCAGTTGTGCCATCCTTGGAGAAATGGAGGGCAGTGAAACCCCATGTCCTCGAATCGTCTTTCTCTGTCCCCGTGAACCCAACCAAATTGAGCCTGGACCAGGATGTCCATAAATATCTTGAAGGACACTGACTTTTTCTCAGTACACTGGGAATCCTTGGAGAGCTGCTTCCTTGCCTGTGTGTCGGATTCTTTGGGACGCTGTTCATACGATGGAACAAAGTGAGCTAAGCTAGTGATGTCACTGCTTCTGTAGCCTAGCTTATAAAACCCCTCTCTCCACAGTAACTGGTGTGGAGAGGACAAGTACCACTTGTCCAGGCAGCTGCCACTGGACAGGGTGTTGTGGGGGGTGGAGTTGCTAATTGGCGAAGCACAGTGAGGGATGGAGGTGTGATCTGGCCTCCTGTCCCCATGGGGCCTTCCCTGTAAGAACAGTAACTCTTAAGTCTTGCACACAGGCTCCGATTACTTTCCTTGGTCTCTTGGCAACCTATCCCCCTGCCCTAGCACATCAGAGTCTCTAGAGGAGCCCTCCCATGGACACTTCCAGAGGCAGGCAGCTCCTTCCCTCCTGAGCTGGCCTCATTCATGGACACCACTGGCACTCTCTGGTGTTGGGTCAGTGCCTGCCCAGAGTTCACCTGCCCTGGTACTGCCCTGTCATTATCCAGGGAGGAGAATCACAGCTGAGTTGAGATAATGGCCTGCTCTGCTCTTTGGAGACTGAGGCTTAGAAACCAGTGCGCAGCTGGTCCCAGCTCACATGGAAGGAAGGCTTTCTTGTGATTGACCCAGAGCTGTGCAGGTCAAGTGTTGTAACTCAGGGCAGGGGCAGGGCTGGCCAGCTGGACAGGTGGGAAAAGCCCCGCCCAGTGACCCTTCTGCTCTAAGCAACTCAGAGTTTGACTTTCATTGCCTCTGCACTGGGATTCCACCAAGCTCCTCCTCCCAAACACTCAGAGCTGGTTTTAGCAAACCCACATGACAGGGTGATTGCACAAATTGAATCAAAGAATTTCAACAGGGCTGGGGATATAGCTCAGTTGGTTGAGTGCTTGCTTTGCAAGCACAAGGCCCTGGGTTCAATCCCCAGCACCACAAAAAAAAAAGAAAAAAAAAATTTCAACAGACAGAAGAATGTCAAATAAAAAGTGAAATCTTCCCCTCCCAAAACCCATCTTTCAATCTCATTACCAGAGATAAGTGCTGTTAACTAAAGGGTGCCAATCTGTGCAGACTTTGGTCTATGCCCTGATCTATACATTGGAATATTATTTTCCCCAGAAAACAGGGCCATATGACACATAGTTTCAGCAATTCTTTTCACACGTACATCTTTCCATGTTAACACAGTGATTCATTTTTTCTTTCCCAACTGTTGCGCTACACTGCATAGAGTGGGATTAATTTCATTACCACTGTGCTGTTCCTTTTCTGATGGACACCTGGGGCTCTGTTGTTTGAATATGAAGGTCAAAGACATTCTTTGGGATGAGAAGAGGGATGCCAAAGACATTCTCTGGGATGAGAAGAGGGATGCCAAAGGACTGAACCAGTGGGAATCCACTTCCATGAAGATTCCCTCCACCTTGACATTCCTCAGCCCACTTCTCTGCCTTCTGACCCCACCACTATTCCCACCTGCAAATTCATCCACAGGCAGAGTGAATAATAGACTCGGGATCAGAACCGAAAAATCTGCCACTCACATGAGCTGGAAGCAGGACCCCTGAGTCTACAGACTCACACCTAAGTGAGAAATGGGCCCATTTTCTTTTTGAAAAAGAAAAAAGATTTTTAAAAAAGGAAAAAAGGAATTAAGTTGAAAACAAATAGGACTATCAGGGAGATAATGAAAAAGATCAGTTCCTTAGTGTGTGTGTACGCATGCATGAGAGAAAGAATGAGAGACTGGGGCCTGAACCCAGGGTGCTCTACCACTGAGTTTCATCCCCAGCCCTCCCTGTTTTTTTGTTGTTGTTGTTTTTTTTTTTTTTTTGTGGTGCTGGAGATTGAATCCAAGGGCACTTTAGCATCCCCAGTCCTTTCTATTTTGGGGAAAGGATTTTGCTAAGTTGCCAGGCTGGCTTTGAACCTGTGATCCTCCTGCCTCAGCCTCCTGAGGGTTGGGGTTACAGGTGTGGGCCACTGTGCCCAGTTGTCATTCCTTACCTTTTTTAGGTATTTCCTTTGGTATTTACCTCCATGTGTCTAAATAATATGCTTATCCTGGTATTCTTCCATCTTCCATTTTAACACATTTTCAAGGGCTTTTCTTCCTACCCTGGAGTGTGGAGATTTAGATCTTGCTCATCCAAACACATTTCTGCTTTCCCTGAAATTAATTTATAATTGCATTTGGTGGTTTGAGAAATTGTGTATGTATATAGAACAAAAATACATATTCAATACATGTAGAGAACAAACAAACAGTCATGGTACTTAACAATGCCGATACCTGTTGAGTAATGAGACAGTAGGTGATTTTGGTCAAGCAAACATCAGAGCGTGCATTCATACCATCTAAGATGGCTGCTGACTCAGTCTTATGGGACCAACTATCTTCTGTGCAGTCCATCGTTGACTGAAGAGTCATTATGGGATGCATGACTGTATACTCGATATTCTTGAATACTCCAGATGCTGAGGCAGGAGGATCACAAGTTCAAGGCCAGCCTTGCCAACTTAGTGAGACACTGTCTCAAAATAAATTTTTTTATTTTTATTTTTGGAACAGGGGACTGAACTCAGGGACACTCGACCACTGAGCCACATCCCCAGCCCTATTTTGTATTTTATTGAGAGACAGGGTCTCACTGAGCTGCTTAGGGCCTTGCTAAGTTGCTGAGACTGGCTTTGAACTCTCGGTCCTCCTGACTCAACCTCCCAAGTCGCTTGGATTACAGGTGTGTGCCACCGCGCCCAGCACAAAATAAAATTTTAAAAAATGGGGGAGCTGGAGATGTAGCACAGAGGTAGAACACTTGTGCAGCATGTACAAGGCCCTGGGTTCAAACCCCATCACTGCAAAAATAAAAAATCATTTTGATGAAGCACATTCTCCTGTGGCTTCCCCAGGAAAAATGCATACAATGTTCCAAACTTGGGTTTGAAGATGCTCTGCCTTCACACTTGATTGACAATGGCTGCTCCCTTGAGAATCCTAAAGACACTGATCTGTGTCTCTTGTCTTTTCACATGCTGCTATTGAGGAGTCCAAGGCCATTGTAAGTCATGTCCCTTTGAATAAGACCAATTTTATTGTGGAAGTTTTTAGGATCTTTTCGGTCTTGTTATTCTGACATTTCAGGACACTGTAGCTTGGTGTCATTCCTTTTACATCCTTTGCTGGGCATTCAGAATGACCTCTCCATTTGGAGAAGTAAAGTTTCTTTTTTCAATTTTTTTCTTTCTGGTACTGGGAATTGAACCCAGGGGCACTCTACCCCTGAGCTACATCCCCAGTCCTTTTTTTTTTACTTTTTTCATGGTGATGGAGATCAAACCCAGGGCTTCATGCATGCTAGGCAAACATGCTACCACCAAGCCAGCTCTCCCAGCCCTTTTTATTTTTTAAATTTTGAGACAAGATCTTACTAAGTTGCTGAGGCTGGCTTTGAACTTGAGATCTTCCTTCCTCAGCCTTCCTAGTTTTTGGGATTCAGGTGTGCAACCCCAGCTTTACTTTTTTTTAAATGTAGAAATACTTTGTTTTTTAGTTGTCAATGGACCTTTATTTTATTTATATGTGGTGCTAAGGATCTAACCCAGGGCTTCACACATGCCAGGCAAGTGCTCTACCACTGAGTCACAACCCCAGCCCCAGCTTTACATTTTTAAAAAAATGTTTTAGTTGTTGATGGACACAATACTCTTTACTTATATGTGGTGCTGAGGATTGAACCCAGTGCCTTGCCTATGCTAGGCAAGTGCTCTACCACTGAGCTATAGCTGCAGCCCCTACATTTGTTTTTGCTTGGTGTAATTTCTTTCCCTGTGCTGTACGTGTAGCTCAGTAGTAGAATGTCTGACTAGTATGCTCGAAGTCCTGGGTTTGAACCCAGTACTGAAAAAAAATTTTTTTTTTGCTTTTCTGTTCTCTATCACTGGAATTCCTATGAGTTGTGTACTAGTCTTCTAAATTTTTAAATTCTCCCCTATTTTTCATCTTTTTAAAAACTCTTTCTGGGCAATGTCCTCAATTTTATCTTTCAAAACATGTTATTTCTGCAATCACATTTTAAATTTCCAAAAGTCCTTCCATGTCTCATTGAGCCCCCTCCATTTCTGTTGCAGCCATGACTGGTAAAGACTAGCTTCTGACAAGTGGAGTGATTAGCTCTTCTGCTGAAATAGGAAAGCAAGAGGGAAGGATGGATGTGGGTTGGAGGGGACATTAAGAGCAGGTGGCAGGAAGGTGCAGTGTTTCTTTTGGTGATTTTCATTTTCCCTGTGACATAGAAGGGAGGATGTCTACTGAGGTAATGGAGAAGGTAATGGGGTTGGAGGTTTAAGGAGCATAAGAAAAATCAGAGTTGGCACCCCAAATGTGTGAGCACAGGCTTCCGAGGTTGCCTGAGGGCTCCGCTCACCGTCTGCCTGCCCAGAGGCGGGCAGTCTACGATGGTGCCAGTCTGCTCAGTCAGGACAGTTCCTGGTGAGGTGGAGAAGACGGGCCCAGGACAGCTCCATGGCTTGTGCTCTCCTAGCCAAGTGGTCCAAAGAGCAGCAGAGCAAAGGAATTAAGGGTATTGGCAAGAAAGAGCTGAAGTGACTGAACGTGTGACATTTCCACCCCATTCCTACCTGCTCCCAGGCTTGGGGACCTTATTCCAATCCCTCAGGCTGACATTTCCCACCTCAAAGCTTGATGCTTTTTTAAAAGCTGGAGGCTCCGCTGACATTTCTGCCTATGACCTTTCACAGCATGTCAGGGATCAGGCCCCTTCCACACTGTTCTCTGGGGTTCTCGGTGCTCACTCTTTCCATGTAGACAGATGTACCCCGTTCTCCTTATCCTTTATTTCTTACCTGTAAAACAATATAACAGTCAGATTCTCCAGGACCTCCAACCAACAGCAGGGAGAGCACTTTAGATTCTTGGTACTGGTGACACTAGTATGCATTCACTTAGTGTTTTTTGGGCATTTTACCACGGAAACAGAAAGACTCTGACTACATATCATCCAGTTGTCCAGATTTATTTGTTTCAATACACTGACAAATCACACCATATTTTGTTTGTAAATTTTTCTCCTTCAAGTCACTTTAGCTTAAGCCAGAGGATTCTCTTAACACGCGTGCGTGCACACGCGCCCACACACACAATAGGCAAGTGCAAAAATGTAACCCCACCAAAGTGCATGTGAATGAAAGTGCAAACAGGCTTCAATGTCAAACTCTGGGACCATTCTCTCTGCCTCAGAAATCAAACAAAGGTCATTCCTGCCTTGGGCTAGGGCAGGGCAGGCCCTGGGCGAGCTGGCCAGGGCCAAAGTGTAAGTGGTGCCCATTGCTAGAGAGCAGGCACAGGGCACCTGGGGCCACTGCCCGCTTCCTCCCCTCCTGCACTCCTAGGTCAAGGTGCAATGATCTCATCTGAGAATGTGTAGGGTGTGGGGCCCTGGGGTGGACAGAGGCAGACTTCTTTCTACTTCTTTACGACTTGATTTCTTGCCAAAGAGTTTGACATTAATGCACAAAGTGCTGAAGCCCTGAAGTTGGTCGGCCTGGGGACCTTTCTTCCAAGGCCTTGCCCACAGGCAAGCATGAGGTGGCTGGCAGGCCTGCACAGCAGACTCCCAGCCCCTGTCCTCAGTGGTAAGGCCCCGCAGCACCAGCCATGAGCTCTCGATGCCTTCCCATCCCAGTCGGGAGCAGACTGAGGGCCAGCTGATGAGTTCTGCTCCCACCTGGACAGCTCAGGGGAAGAGAGGCACAGTCTTGCCCCTCTTCATCTCAGCCACGGGGGCAGCAATGCCACCCAACCTGTGGCAGGGCCTGCCCAGTGTCCGCCCACGAAGGCTGTGCTCAAGGCCACCTCAGGGCTGAAAGGGAAGGGACTCCTGAAGCTCCACAGAGGTCAGTGGGGGAAGTCTGGCCTGCAGGGGAGAGCGGCCCTACAGGGCTGTGGTAGAAATCAATAGACTTTGGGTTTCCCACTTCTAAGAAAAAAAATAAAGCTTTATATTTTAATAATAGCCCTTGAAATATTCCCAACACTGAGCCTCACATCTGCACCCTATCAAACACATCTGACAGTGCTACACACACACACAGACACACACACACACACACACACACACACACACACACACACCACACTCCAAATGATTGCGAAGGGGTCTACAGACTCCCTAGCTTCATAGCCTGCAGGCCCATCTCAACACCCAGGGCCATGGGAGCTTGGTGGGCTCCTCACCTCTGTGTGGGGCCCTGGCCCTCCTCACCCAGGTTGGGAGGCAGGTTTGGCAGTGGCTTAGAGGAGGCTGGGTTGCCACTTGATGAAGAGGTCAATGTCCCAGAGCCCACAAGGAGGCAAGTGGCAGTGCAAGACAGATGGAGAGTGGTAAGAAGGGCTTATGGGACCTGGAGAATTCAGACAGAAGAGTTCACCTTCCAAACCCCCAACCACAAGTGGTCTCTGTAAGTGTTGAACACATAGGGACAGATCCAATGTGACATCATGGGGTGCTAGACAGAACGTGACACTCAGCAGGAGGCCGGTGGGCATGGGGCCCTTAGCCCTTAGATAATGCCTTGGCTGAGAGCCACGGCTGCAGAGAGGGTGCTCCCGTGGCTGTTGGTGCCACCACTCCCGCAGGAGCTGCCCTCTGGCCAGACCTGAGATTGTCTGACACATCCTTGGTTTGGTCTCCTGGCCTGGGTCACCTACCAGGTGAGGCTTCCTCTTCCCCAGACCCAACCCAGAGAAGGTGTGTGGGAAGCAGCAGTGAAACTCAACCTCTGCCAGCCATAAACCCAGCTCAACCAATTGCTCACTCTGCTGGAGCCAGAACCTGGCGCAGGCCACTGAAATGCCAAGCAGCACGGACAGGGCACAACAGAGAAGCATGGTGGCTTGAGTCTCCTCCATGGCAGGGCTAAGGGAGCCAGAGGCTCCCGGTGGGCCCTGTGACACGTGCCTGAGGTTTACACGTCTAGGGGAGAAGCATCGTGGGGTCTGGCAGGGCTACACTTGGGGGCTCTGCCCAGGAAATCAGGCAGCAGAACAAGAGCCACAAAACCAGCAGGCAGAAAGGGAGGAGGTACCTTAATGCATAAATGTGTGTGACAGGGTCACTTCTTGGTAGGAAGGAGCCAACGAGAGAAAAGCACAGAGACACCAAAGAGGAAAAAGGGCCTCTGACCAGGGGACTGCTGCTCCACCACACTCTTCTTCACTGCTACGAAAAGACCCTTTGGTGACAAGGCAAGCTGGCTGGAGATGTGGGCTGCCTCAGGCAGGGCACTCCAACCTGCTCCTTCAGTAACGACCCCAGCTCAGTCACAGTCCCACCAGGCCATCTGGAGGCAAGTGGACTCCAGAACCTGGGGGCCAGGACTCCACCTTCCCTAGGGCTCTTCTGCTCCATGGACGTTCTAGAAGGAACAGCCCTGGTCAGATAAAGGGGAGGGGCACAGTTAGGGGTGCGAGGAACAAGTTGGGAAGGAAGCATCAGCGGAGAAGAGGTCCAGCAAGGACCGGGGAGGACCCAGCCCCAGGTCAGTCACTTTAAGGTGTCATCAGCGTTTTTGAACATGAGAATGGCGTTATAGATCTTCAAGGCTGGGCCCAGCTTGACGCTCATGATCTTCACAATGTCCGCCTGTGTCAGCAAAAGGAAGGCCTCGCCGTCAATCATCTGAGGGGTTGAGGGGGGTGGAAAGTGGAGAAGGTGGGAAGGGTCATGGGGAAGGGGAGAAGGAAAGGTGGGGACATATGCGTGGGGAGTGGAGAGGGAGAAAGAAAATGGGGGGTCGGGGAAGGGAAGGAGAAGGGAGAGAGGAAGAGGAAGGACAAGGAGAAAGGAGAAGGGAGGAGAAAGGAGAAAAGGAAGACAGCAATGGGGACGGAGAAGGAAAGAAAGATAGCCACTGGTTCCCCGTGTGCCACGCATGCCCTCTCTCTTTTGGCTGGCCAGTCTGAGTCTCAGTGTTTGCATCTGCAAAATGTCTCAAGGTCTCCCAAACAGTTGCTTCAAAAAACCTGCTACCACTGCACAACTGTGGGGCTCAGTACAAAATGAAAACACAGAGCCCTTTGTTAAAAACTTACTACAAATTTCAAGAAAGCAGCAGAGGAGCATTAAGCCAGGTGTGGGGCTCTCTAAGGGGGTGCCCTGGGAGGCTGCATGGATCACACCCCCACGAAGCCCATCTGTCCACCTTCTAAGTAGCTTTAGTCACTGGCCATCCACTTTACAAAGGTTTCCTGAACTCCTCTGTGATCTGTGTAAGATCTCCAAATCAACATGTGGGGGTAACATCTTTGAAATGCCCCAAAGACACACAACAATAAAGCAGCCCCCCAAAAATACATGAAAAAATGCTGTTGTCCCAACATGAACCCAATGGTTGAATTTAGTGCTGCTAACAGCGGCCAGGCGGAGGCCGAGCATTCTGACGCGGTGCAGTATGAGGCACACTGTGACCTCTGACCTGTTCTTGCCAAAGAGAGAGAGTGTGGGGCGGGCCTGGATCTGAATCTAACCAAGCCTTCGCATCTGACTTCTAGTTTATAGCACACAGGAAACAGGAGCAGGTGACAGCACAGAGAGCAGACAAATCCAGAAGAGAACATTCTGTAAGACATTTTAAAACATCAAGAGCAAAAAGTAATAAACAGAAAAAAAAAAAAAAAAGGCGGGGAGGGAGAGGGGTCACTCCTAGAATAGAAGATATTTAAAAGACATAACAACCAAAATCAATTATGTGGGTCTTATTGGGATCCAGGCTCAAAAACTGAAGGAAAAAAAAATTTCTGGGGCAACTAGGGAAATTTGGATATAGCCTGGGCATGGGATGATATCAAGGAACTCTCAATTTGGCAGGGACAAGAATATTGTAGTTATATAGAAGTTCTTACTTTCAGGAGTACTTGGGTGAGATGCTATCATGTCTGTAATTTATTTAAAATTATTCAAAAATAGGAAGACACAAACATGGGAAATGCTGATAATAGCTAATTCCAGGGTGCAGGGTGTGGGGACAGGCAGGGAGGGAAGAAACTGGAGGAGGGAGTGAGATGAAAAGAGCCTGGGAGGGAGGCTGTGCGGAGCCAGGGACTGGGGAGGGAACACAACCAGACATCCATGAACAGAACAGCTGTGATCTGTTCATAAAATGGAGCACCACACAGCCGTGAACAAGCTACAGCTCCACACAGCAACAGGAAAACCTCGAAAACATTATGCTGAGCAAAAACAGACAGACCCAAGAGAGTCCAGGCTGTTAGATTCCATTTATCTGAGTTCAAGAACAGGCAAAATGAATGTATGGTGCTAAAAATTAGTGGCTGTCTTTAGGGATGAGGACTGACGAAAAAAAAACACTGAAAAAGAACTCTCTGGTATGATGGAAATGTTTCCTAACTTGACTGAAGTGTTGGGTTCAAGTGTACATTTCAGAAAACTTGTGGCTGTACTTTGAAGATGAGTGCATTCGGCTTTACTTACATTTAAAAACCATCAAAACAAGGGACACAGGTTGGCAGAGAGCACATGTTAGGATGCTCAAGGCCTGGGTCCAAGCTCCAGCACCAAAATCCCCAAACCAAAATAAACCATCTAGGGGAGCAGCAGCCCAATGCATTCCAAGTTATCTGTTTTTTACAAACATTTCCCCTCATCAGGCGCAGTGGCGCACACCTGGAATCCCAGTGACTTGGGAGACAGGCAGTTCAAAGCCAGCCTCAGCAACTTAGCGAGGCCCTAAGCAACTTAGTGAGAATCTGTCTCAAGATAAAAAATAAAAAGGGCTGGGGATGTGGCTCAGTGGTTAAGCACCCCTAGGTTCTACCACCAAATACACAAATAAAAATAAAAAATAAAAACATTTCCACTCGATTCTGGACACAAACACAAAGATCAGATCAACACAGAAGGCAAGAGAAACACCCAGAACAGCAGGTGGGAAGTTCCCACAGCACAGGAGCAGAGGAAGAAACTGGCTATACTGGGCCTGGAGGCAGACACGCTTCCAGGGAAAGGGGAGTGGTCTCTTCATGGGCACTGACCTACAGTGGGCAGCTCAGAGCAGTTGAGACCGTGCTGTTCTGGGTGGAAGGGTTGTACAGGAGGGATGTTTATGTTCTTTGGTAGGGAGCCCTAGACAAACTCAAACCCTTGCAGTGTCAAACTTTACAAGTTAGGAGAGTCAGATCAAGTTCTTTATTTAAGGGCAACTGTGCATGGAAATCCAAAACTACCATTTATAGATCCTCCACTTACCAGGCACTCTGGGACAGTGACACGATTAACCTGTTACTCTGTGTGTACACAGGCGTGCATAGTACGTGCACACACTAGTGACGTGACTGTACTAGGCAGTCAGGCATAATGATTCACTCTTCATTTCCAATGGCTCTGCAAGGTGGTCCTCATCATACGCACTTCATCTCCATTTTATAGAGAAGAGGATGCAGCTCAGAGACATGAGATAGCTCAAACTGGGCGAGCTGGAATTTCAACCCAGCTCATCTCCAGAGGTAGCATTCTTTTACCTATAACTCACTGCTCTTGTCTTTGCAAAACCCTTGGGTCTTGATTTGAAGTGTGGGTTGGGATCCTCATTATTCAAAACATGCTTTGGGCTGGGGGTGTTAGCTCAGTGGTAGAGCACCTGTTTGGCCTGTGTAGAGCCCTGGGTTTGATCCCCAGCACCAAGAAAGAAAAAAAAAAAAAAGAAAAGAAAAAGAAACACAGACAGACTTGAACTTACTGTCCATCACTGGGGAAGCCAACTTTGGCAAACAAAAGACTGGGTAGAGAGGAGTGTCTCCTTCCTGAAGATGGTCTGAACATAGTGTTCCCAGCTGGGCCACGGTCCGTACCAGATTCTTCACAGAGACATGGGTCACTGACTAGTCTCACCCAGGTGGGCAACAGAGGCACTGGCTAGGGCAGCACTGATGAGAGCCCCTGCTTCCTGCTCTCTCAATGACACAGTGACCTTGTCTCTGTCCGCCACCCTGCACTTGTACCTTACCTCATCTTTGAAGAGGCGTGCTTGGTCCTCACAACCTGTCAGAGTCTGAACGAAGCCAAAGACCTTGGAAACCAAAGAAGATGTGTTGACAAGGGGATGGGGCTTGGGAGTGGAGGGAGGGCTGACCTACATGGCCCTGGGGCCTTCTGGGCTGTGCCAGTGCTGCTTTTCCTCATCAGCCTCTGGGATCCTGGGTCTCCATGCTGGTGGGCGTGCAAGGTGAGGCTCCTTGCTCCTCAAGCCCGGGGCTGAAATCTGTTTCTCGTCCTAGGTTTTCACCCCCAGCCCCCACCCCCATTTGACACAATGGGCCTTGGAACAGTATCTCGGTCAGCCCCACGGGGCAGCTGGAAGGGCCTGTGATGGGATGGAACAGCAGAGGTAGTACAGGGCTCGACCTGACCAGGCCTCTCCTGAGCCCTCCTGCAGGGCATGGTGAGGAGGAGGAGGACAGGGGGAAGAGGAGGAGGCCAAGGAAGGGCTCCTTACCTCCTCGATGGTCCACTTGGAGACTGTGGAGGCCGAGATGCCCGCCACTCCGGGCAGGAGCTTGCAGTGCTGTTCCCAGCACATGGAGAGCGAGCGGTCCGGGTGGGCTGACAAGGCTGACATGAAGAGTGACTGGTGCATGACGTCAGGGGTGAGCGCTGCAAGGGGGACAGAGGCCGGCGGCTGATGCTGAGGACGGTCTGTTCCCTGAAGCCCGCCCACACTCATACAGTACAGAAGACTGGCTGACCCAGCGGATAGGACCAGCGGCTCCTTCTGGTAGCCCACAGAGTCAGGAAGGTGACCTGCATCTCCTGACTCCTTACCTGGGGCTGCTCCTTCTGGTCAGTGGGTCCCTCACTTAGACTCAGGTAAACAGTTGGCTTATCCCCTGGGGCTACAGAAACCTGGCCTGAGAGGGCACTGTCTCAGTGGAGCTGCGATGGCATCTGCGAAGACTCCGCTCTCCAGATATCTTGCATCAGAGTTGTCCCCAGCATCCAAACAGGCGTGGCCCTGATGTGAGCAGCACTCTGTCTCCCTTCTTTCCAAAGTGCTGTGGCCCAGCCAGCTCTCAGACCCTGCCTCACCTGCCTACCCTGGCACACAGTGAGCTCTGACCTGCTCCCCAGCCCCACGCTGCCTATCACTTGGCTTTCCGATGTGCTTGGGAATCTCTGGCTCCTCACCTCCACCTCACACTAGCTCCATGGATCTGGTAACTGATGCTGCTCTGCTTGGCTTTCTCCTGGCCAGGCCTGGTGCGCACCCATTTGGACTTCACCACCTCAGGCTTCTCTGACCAACCTGGCCTCGCCCTCCTCCACTGGCCTTGGCTGCCTTGGCAGCGTGGCCATTTTTGCATGGACCCTGCCGCTGCAGGAGAGCTGTTCTTTCTTCTTTGCTTGGTGCTAATTCTGGATGCTGGTGAATGAAGCAAGTCCAGGACCCTCTTCCCCATGGTCTCCCCTACTTCCCAAGACGGTTCTGTCCACTCCCTGAGCCTCTGCCTTTCACCCTGAGCCTCCTGCTCCTCTCACTTGACCTTAGGATCATCACCAGCCCCCTGATTGCCATTCTTCTGCAGCTCTCTTCCCTCTTGCCCTTTGCTCATCAGCCTAACCCGAGTACCTGCCTTCCCAATAGTCCCCCTGAGCACCTCCAAGGAGTTGCTTACCCCAATCCATCAGCCAGCTCTTCTGGTGGCCCATCAGGGCACATCCAAGATCTCCCCTGAGATCCACTAGCACCTCGTTCTACCTGGCCATGCTTTGGCCTCTTGTCCACCTAGGAGCTCCCCCTTTGAAGTCCTGGGTTTGATCTTCTTCATAGCCTTAGGTAGGCTTGGGGGCCACACCAAGTTTGTCAGGAGTGTCCCTCCTTATCTTCCCTTCCCAGGACACAGCTAGGAGTTGACAGGCAAGTTATAGCTTCTTATTCAACCACCCTGATGCAGATCAGAGGAGGTGCTACTGCCCCTGGAGACTCCAGAGCAAGTAGTGCCAAGCCCTGTCTCACCATGGAGCAGGTTCAGCAAGCCCTGAACCTGAACTGAGGTCTGCCATGGATATGTGGGAATCCATACCAGGCCAGCTGCTGGAGCACACAGGTCAGAGACTGGGGCTCTGTGCCTCAGGACCTTGGGCAGGTCCTTTCTCCCCTCTTTGGGCTGTGGTCTTGGTCATTGGAAAGAATAACTTCCTAAGCATTCTACAGGTTGGTCGGCAAGCGCCCTCTGGAGGTCAGAACTTGATCCTGCAATGGAAGCTGACCGGGCAACCACGGTGGGCAGAAGAGGTGCCCACTACCTGAGGGCCTAGAGGCTGGTTGAGACCCTTGTCGCTCATGCCTGAGGCTGCAGGAGGTGCCTTCTGTTTGCACCAAAAGGACAGGGTATGGAACAGCAAGAGGGAGATGGACTAATAACGACAACTGCTGGTCACTGTGTTCAGCATTTTACATGATCATCTCGTTTAGGCCTCCCTACCCAAGAGGTGGGTACTGTCATCATCAGAAAAAATAAGGACACTAAGGCTCTGGGACTTTGGACACACAATGAGATACCAGAAGTGCCCATGCACAGAAGACACAGCAAGGAAATGGCCATCTGTAAGCCAAGGAAGGCGTCCTCGAGAGTAGCAGCCTCGCTGACACATTGACTTCCAGCCTCCAGAACCGTGGGAAATGAACTGCTGTTGCTTAAGCCACCTCGTCAGTGGTGTTTTGTTATGGTGACTCATGCAAAGTGACCCACAGGGGAGAGAGCGTGACCTGACATTTGGATCAGGTGCTTTGTGTCTTATACCTGTAGCACAAGGCAGCCCGAGTGTGAATCGGTTCAGCCTCTCGCAAGGGGAATGGGCTTGAGCAAATGAATTTGCTTTGAGCTGCTCATCTCCCTTCTCTCAGATCCATTATAGGATGCTTGTGAGAGCCACAGAGGGTACACATAAAGAACTCAGCATGACGCCTGGCCCGAGCAGGGGCTCAGTAAACAGTAGTTGTGACCACTGCTACTATTTTTTTTTTTTTCTTTGTACTGGAGATTTAATCCAGGGGTGCCATAGCATGGAGCTATATCCCCAGTCCTTTTTTTTTCTTTTTTTTTTGTGCCAGGAATTGAACCCAGGGGCACTTAGCCACTGAACCACATCCCCAGTCCTTTCTATATTTTATTTAGAGACAGGGTCTCACTGAATTGCTTGGAGCCTCATTAAGTTGCTGAGGCTGGCTTTGAACTCCCCATCCTCCTGCCTTAGTCTCCCGAGTCACTGGGATTACAGGTGCGAGTCACTGGGATTACAGGTGCGCGCCACTGCACCCAGCCCCAGTCCTTTTGCTTTTTATTTTAAGACAGGGTCTCCCTAAATTGTTTAGGGCCTTGATAAATTGCTGAGGATGGCCTTGAACTTGTGATCCCCCTGTCTCAGCTTCCTGTGTTGCTGGGATTATGGGCGTGAGCCACCACACCTAGCCAGGTGTTGGATTTGAAAGTCAGGTTTCCTTTCTTTCTATTGCCAACACTGGGGATTGAACACAGGGCATGTGTATGCTAGGCAAGCAAGCTCTCTATCACTGAGCTACATCCTCAGCCCAAAAGGCAGGTTTTATTGATGTTTTCAAGTAAGGAAACTGAGGCTCAGAGAGGTTAAATGCTTAATGTTAAATAGCTAGAAACTGACAGACTTGGTCTCCTTCCCAGGAGGCCTAGAATCAGAATAGTAGAGCTGGGGCATCATCCTGCTGCACAGGGGAGGACCGCACGCCCACACCTGGTGCCTTTTCATGCACCAAGGCACAGCAAGTCCACGGGACTGGAACCCAAGGCCACTCAAGGTCTTGCTTTTGCCACTACTCTATGCTTCCAAAGAGCCTCAAACAAAAAGGCAGCCTCCCTTCCAGCTTCTCTTGCTGTGGGCACCCCTGGAGTCCCATCCCACCAGTTACAGACACCCGCTGGGAGCACCGGGTGGGGGACACAGGAGCAGAGGACCCAGGCTTACTTTGGAAATCTTCCTGTGGCATCTTCCGATACTTTGGAGGGCGTCCAATCCTGGAGAGAGAGGGGCTAGGTCCATGGCAGGGGGTCAGTGTCTAGCCCAAGAGGACAAGAGGCCCCACACCCGGAGAGCCCAGGCCCTCCCTCCCTGGCCTTCGCACCGGCCGTGATGGCGAGGCTTCTTCCTTGGGGACAAACTTGAGACATTCTTTTTACGGGCCGAGGCCTCCGTGTCAGACAGCTCCGCTTTCACCCGACTCTGGTTCCTCTCAGCCAGTGGACAGCCCGAGAGGCAATGGTGAGCTGTGAACTTGCCGGTTACATGGCCAGAGCCATCACAGCCAGGAGTGGGGCACTTCCTGGGGAAGAAGAAAACTTCTATTGGGCTGATCCACTCGTCCCACTGAGCCTTCCCCAGCTCTGGCCCTCGTCAGCAGGTCTTGGCGAACCCCCACGGGCCTCACTCAGCAGGTACAAAACAGACCCTCCCAGAAGGTCCATAGATGCCGGAGTGTCTGGAGGCCTTCACTCACCGGTGGTGAAAACTGTATTTGGAGGTCTTCGTGTGGGACAGGCTCCTATAGCTGAGAGGGGGGCAGCTCCCAGGGGAGGCAGAGCTGGACTCTCTGGGCCCTGGAGGAGCAGGAAGAGAAGTCAGCATAGAAATGGGGGAGGGAGGGCAGGGAAGGATGGTTTTCATGCAGGAGGTCCACACTAGGTCCCCAGGAAGGGCCCTAAGCCAGGTCAGGCCAACATTCCACACTGTTCATCTATCTGCCCATGGTTGGGAAGGAAGGCGTGGTTCTCTAAGTTTGTTGAAACCTGTGGGCCACACCCTTGTTCTCTGAGCCAGGAGCACTGCTTAGGGTAGCAGACAGTTCTCGGTGGGGAGCATGGGTATCCTGGAGCTCACTGTGGGACCAAAGTCCTGTGTGTCAGACCTGGTTATGAGGGAAAGAGCCCCTGGGCAGGCCATGGGAAGGAAGGGTTGTCAGAGATTGCCAGGAAGGGAAAGGGACGGAGTGCCCTAGGGGTACACACGGAGAGGAGGCTCCAGGGGATGTCCTGTCTTGGAGCACCAGCCCGCCGGGTGGATGTCTGGGTGGTCTGCATCAATCCAGAAGTCATAGCCATGACTCCAGCCATCAAAGTGGAGCTGGGAAGGAAAAGCCCATGGAGGTCAGGTGTCCCTCACGGAGCCTAGCTCGCTGAGAGGGCCTCCAGGCTCCAGGAGGCTCTCCCCAACCCTGGGGCTGGTAGAAGCAAGATCCTGAACTGGAAGAACCAAGGGCCAGTCCCACAATAAGGTTTACCAAGGGCTTCACCCATCAAATGACTGGCACCATGTTGTGTACCATCAGTCCTTAGATAGGACAAAGATGATTAGGTCCATTTGACAGAAGATTATAGCTCAAAAAGAAAAGACACTGGAGGCAAAAACGAGATCCAGCATCTTCATCTTCCTATCTCATGCCATGCCCTTGACCTCTAGCCAGTCCACAGAATTCCTGCCCAACTGACCTGTCCACTCCCCCGGCCCTAGGGTCCCGGAGCCACCTTTATGCGATGGTCCTCCACGTCCTCCACACTGGCCACACGGATCAGGGCTGGGTTCCTGCGGTCCACAGCCTCCAGCTTCATGTTGACCAGGAAGCTGTGAGGGGGTCGCTGCAAGAGGATAGTTATTTTCAGACCAAGGCCCAGTTGAGGAGAGCTGGGGCTCCAAGAAGACAGCCCAAGGGCTACACCTGGGGAAACTGGCCTGCCCTAAAGGGAGGCCAGGGCTCCATCCTGGCTGGCTAAGGGCTCCACATCTTCCTGAGCACAGCTCCAGGGAAAGGGAGCATCAACTCACCACTTTGAAGGCCCAAGAGGGCACAGCAGAGGTCCCAGTTTCTTCTAGATATTTCTCCCAGCAGAAGCTATCAGGGTCTGGATAGTCTACAGAAAAAAACGAGAGCAATGTCCAGCAGGTGACTGGAAGGGCTCTCTGCCCCCGAGCTGGAATCAGGAACATGGAAGGGACTGAGAGCCTTGGAGTAGAATTCCCTCTATGACTGCTGCCAGAGCCTTGCACAGGGTCCTGAGGCACATGGGTGCTGGTGAAGCAAGTGCAGCAGGTCATCTGGAAACCCTGACCCCATCACCCCTGGCCCTGCTGCTCCCACTCCAGTCCTGCCTGAATCTCTACAGAACTTGGCCAGTGCAGTGCTCCCAGGAGGAAGGTCACACTCTGCTTTGGACTCCCTGCTCCTGGCTGAGGCAGTCCTCTAACTCTATTCCCTTAAATCTCACCAGAGACAGGATTTGACAGGACTTTCTTAAAATCAAAGGGGTCTCAACTCTGAAGCCAAGAAGTGGAGGCCCCAGGCCATATCTGTCCCCTCACCCTGACCCTAGAGAGCTGGTTATCAAGGTTCTGGTACAGCCAGGAGGACAGGGAGGTGGGGCAGGCTGGGAAGGGTGCACGCTCAGTGTGGGGTTACCTTGTGGAGGGGTGAGGGGCTTCCCTTGCTTCTGGCACCAGCCCACTGGGTGGATGTAGGGACTGCTGGGATCACACCTGAAATCCAAGAAAATGCCACTGTTCCAGGAGAAATGTGGAGGGCTGAGCCTGCTGTCCACTCACAGCATGGCTTCAGGGCCACCCGTCCTACTTCTTAGTGAGAGGGAGACGGGGTTGACAACAGTCAGAAAACTACTACATTAACTAAAAACTCCAGCGCACCACAATATCTAAGGGAGAACTATGAGTCACAGGGCACATGCATCTTAGTCAGGCAGCTTTAGATGTAACATGTAACATTGAGCTGTATTTCTTACGCCAGTTCAAATCCATAGGATGGCCAATTATCCACCACCCTAAGCAAGATCTGAATCTTGCCCCATGGCACCTGATGTGAAAGTAGTTGCCCCCTGCCACCCCCTCCCCCCTGCAGGCCAAGTCTGGGACCTTCCATTACCAGTAGTCGTAAGTATCATCCCAGTTGTCAAAGTGCACCAGGAAGCGGCTGTCCACCACATCGGTCACACTGGCCACGCAGACAAGAGATGGGTTCATGCGGTCAACAGCCTCCAGCTTCATGCCCACCTGGAAGCCCAGGGGTGGAGGACTCTAGGAACAAGAATAAGGGATGTTGTGACCAGGGTCAGGCTGGCTAGAGGTAGCCAGAGCCCACTAGCAAACGTAAGAGTAGGTTCCCCAGAAGGACCCCCTAAGGGTGGGAAGTGGGGAAGGAGGGAGAAATAGGCTGGGAATGAGGGTCCCAGGGCAGAACCATAAGCCAGCTCTGAGTCGCTCAGAACTGCAGGCCTCCAGGTGCACTCAGAGGAAGCCCGACTTGCAGCAGAAGGTAAGTAATAGGCAGGAGGCCATGCCGTTACCCAAAGCATCTGACAGGTTCAGTACAAGTCTCCCGTACTGGCCTGGCCTGGCTTGGGGGCCATAGTGGGGTGGGTGGTGGGGAAGGAATTACTTCCATGTTCCTTCCCTGAAGGAAGCAGGGAGTGGGGAGGGAACCAGTTTTAACTGGGCACCTGCCATGTATCAGGCATTAAGTGTCAAAAGACATCACCTCCCTCCACCTTTATGACATTCTATGAGATATGTGTTATTAGTTCCAGTTTAGAAGTTAAATAGTCTGACCTAGAATACAACCCTAGTCAATGGGTAGGGGATGGGATTTAAACAGTTCATTTCCTGTCACACAGCAGGTAGGACCCCTACCAGTCACCTAGGAACTTGCAAGTGTGGCCTCGGGGGCTGGACTAGGTAGGGATGTAACTATCCCTGCCTGAGTATGGTGGCAGTATGGTGGGGTCTCTGGCCCAGGGGGACCCTGGAACTGTAATGTGGTTCTTGTTTTATTTATGTATTTATTTACTATTTATTTTTCAGTGCTGGGAATTGAATCCAGGGCCTCATGCATGTCAAACAGGCCCTCAATGGTAGCACTGAGCTGTACCCCAGTCCCCAACATGCTAATATCTCTAATGGGGGTTCCCTATATTCTCAGACCCTTTGTTAGGGATTATGAGATACTTTAGCTGTTAAATAATGCTGCCAGTTGCCTTGAATAGAGTTAAAAATAAGGAATGAATTGTTCGGAATGGAAGGGAGAGCCTCAATGTTAGCAGAAAAGAAGGAAAAAGAAGCTCCCGGAATAGAGGCTTTGACTTACACCACAGAACTAAAAAGCAAACCAAAGGAGGAGCCCAGCAATGACACGTCAGTGCCAGACTGAGGTTGTGCGCCAGGGGCTCTGAGGGAAGGTGTGGTGGAGAATTCTGCAGGCGGCAAGTGCTAGGGCTGGATATGGTTTGAGCATGTCTCCCAAAGGTTCCTGTGCTGGAGGGCTGGTGCCCAGGGGGGCAGTAACTGAGAGATGCTGGAACCTTTAAGAGGTGGGACCTAGCAGGAGATAACATGAGGTCATTGGGGGCATCACTCTTGGAAGAGATGAAGGTAGTTCTTGGAGAACTCCGGTTAGTTCCCCAAGAGTGAACTGGTATTTAAAAAAAAAAAAAAAAAAAAAAAAAAAGAGGCAAGCCTGGCCCCTGACTCCCTCTGACTGTGAAGCAGGCCTGGCCCCTGACTCCCTCCGACTGTGAAGCAGGCCTGGCCCCTGACTCCCTCTGACTGTGAAGCAGGCCCTGTGATCTTTTCCATATGAGCTCCCCCCATTATGGTGTCATCTGCCATCAGGGTCTCCCCAGAGATTCAACAGCTGGGGCTACCTGATCTTAAACTTTCAGCCTCTAAATAATAAACAGCCTCTTGGGTATTTTGTTATAGCAACAGAAATGGACTGAGACAGAATGGAAAGAGGGAACTGGGGGACTGGGGGGAAACCCACAACTGGTTTCACCCACTCTGGCCCTTGGCCCTGACCAGCTACACCCCTTGCATCTGATAGGAGACCAGAACGAAGCTGAGAGCAACAGCAGATGAATTCCCTTCTGATGAGTCAGACCCTTGGGGACTGCTGCAGTGATGCTGGCCGGGGGGGACATCCACTGGCTGAGGGCACTCACGTGGCTCTGGCTCACAAACAGGTGCTTGGGGGCCGCCTGGGCTCTGGTGCTGCGCAGGTACTGGCTCCAGCTGAACTCCTCCTCCTTGTAACCTGCGCCCCTCGAGGGAAGGGGAGAGCCGTGCAGAGCTGGGGCCGCTGGAAGGGTACGGCACACCCACGCAGCGGAGCCTGGCACATCTGAGGACCCCACAACCCTCAAGAATCCTACCAGGGAACCCCAGTCAAAGCAGATGTGACCTGGTGAAAACTTGAAGAAGCCCTGGGGCTTTTGGCCAGGGCAGAGTTGCATCAGAATGTGATGGAGAGGTGGCTTTGGACCAGGCTAAAGGGTTTGAAAATATGGCAGCTGGAGGGATCACTGACAGGGGTGGGGTGTCTGGGAACTCACTGCCTCGCTGGGACCAGCCCAGATGGGCCTTACCTTTGGGAGGCTGCAGCTTGTGTCCAGTCTTCTCAAACCAGCCAGCAGGGTGAATGTCAGGGGAGTTGGCGTTGACCCAGAAGTCGTGGCACTCGGAATACCCATCGAAGTGCAGACGCAGGCGGTAGCCACACACCTGGCCCATGAAGGGAATCAGGGACTCCAACCCAGCAAATGCCCTGCTCCCTACCCTTACGTCTCCTGGCCTAGACTGGTCTCAGGGGCCCTCAGGCTAGCAGGCTCCCATATCCACTTTTCTTCCCCCCATCCTGAACTCTGCCCTGAGTCCTCCCCTCCTGTGGTGAGGATAATTCAGGTACTTGTGAACCCTGAGTGCCGGGTGTAGGATTGGTCAATCTATGACAGCCTCCCATTTTCTTGGGCCCTGGACGGAACTTGGAAGGTTCCCACAAGGTTCAGACGGCTCAGGGGTCCCCATGGTCTTCCCTTCTGAGACCTCTCATTGCTCCCCACTCACCCACCCTGCTCTGGTCTGACTGAGTTATCCGCAAGTCCCTGAACATGGTGGCCTCTTCCATGCCCCAGAGCCTTTGCCCTTTGGCTTCTTCTGCCTCAAACTCCCCCTCATTCACCACTCCTCTCAAGACTCAGCAAGAGGCCCTTCCTCTGCGTTCTTCCTGACCCATCCGGCCAAACATAGCACTCCACCTCTGTGCCCTACTGCTCGTCTGTCACGACCCTGAGGCATGAGTCATGTCACTTATGTTTATCTGGTTGACTTCCTACACAACTGTGAGCTCCTGGAGCACAAGGACCTTGTCTGATTCAGCCAATATCCCCAACCCTGGAATAACAGCTCCTCCTCAAGATCCCCCAGCACAGACAGTCTATGCACATTCTGCGACACTGCCAGCCTATAGCACCTCGTGTGTCTTTTGTTCTTTTTTTCAATAAAGCTTTTTCTGTGTTCCAGCTCCATCCCCACAAGATGAAGCTTTCTGAGGTGGGGCAATGTCTCCCTCTGCTTCCCCAGAGCAACATTACTCTACACTCAGAGACATCTCAGAAGGGCATTACCAAGCCCCACTCACCTCGGCCACAGTGAGGATGAAGTACATGGATGGGTGTTGAGGGTCGATGCCTTCTAGCTTCATGCCCAGTTTGAAACCATTCTTGTTATGAGTGACGACCTGGGACTGTCAACGCACAGAGTGGAGAGGACCCAGCTTCCATCCAGCCTTATCCTTGCCTAGTGGGCTTGGGGTGAAGGAGCTGCCTTTAGGCCCCACCTGCCTGGTATTACCAAAGGGGGCAATGTGTGTGGGGAGCTGAACTGTAGGGACTGAGAGACAGAATAGTCAAGGGGCTCTTCTGAGGGGCCTACGTCAGGGCTGGACTTGGGGCTTTCTCTAGCCTGACTCATAGAAAAACTAGTGCCAAACTGAGTAGAAGGCACTAGAATTCAGAAGTCTGGTGGCCCAGTGATGGGTAAGCCTGGAAGCCATATCCCCATTACTTCCTGTCCCCGATGGTGGGCCCTTTCCTACTCCAGGCTCCTAAGCAGTCTCTTCCCCTTTCATTCTGCCAGTCCACTGAGGAATGTCAAAGAGAAACACCAGAAGGTCTGAGTATGGTGATGAGTCCCTGGCCAGGAAGACAAGCTCTTCCCAGGTGGAAATTGCCCAACTCACGTCCTGGAAGAGGCTGACTGGGGCAGTGATGGCCTTCTGCTCCTCCAGGTAGGACTCCCACGACCAGCCTTCCTTCTTCTCACCTGATGCTGTGGAAAGGAGACAGACAGGCCAGTTCCTGGGCTGCGACTGATGCAGGACTTTTCTCTCTCCCCTGACCAAACACTCCTCCAAAACGAAGCTGTGCCTGCAATCCCATGTACCCACTGACCCACTAAGCCATGATGCGCTCAGGGGAGGCAACCAAATCCTGCCACCTCTCCCCAACCCCGAGGCCAGCAGAAGCGCTCAGCAAGTAACTAAGCTCATAAAGTCTCAGCCTGAGGCACCCTGTGCTCTCACACGTAACACAGGACAAAGACAAGCAAGTCCGAGTCAGAGGACTTAAATCACAGCACTACCTAAGCTCGCAAGGAAAGAAGAGGAAAAAGGGAAATGAGAGAAAACAGGGAAGCAAGAGATGGAAGAGAGGGGACACACACAAATAAGAAGTCCTTTTTATAATTCTTCTTTTTCCTGAACACGTACAGGCATACACAGAGCCACACAAATGTGTACCCATGAGCTTCATGTGCACCAGAGTAGACGGACTGATTCCACAGCCTCCCAGACACAGACACACTGTGTGGGAGTGTGCATATGTGCAAGCACCCTCTCTCTTTCTCTCTCACATACACACACGTGTGCACACACTATGGTCGAGGCCTACACACCGACCCTGCCCATACCTTGGAGTCTTGGGTTCCTGGGGAGGAAAGATAAACTCCCCTGCAAGTGGAGTCCTAGCCTACAACATGGAGGACAAACACCCTGAAAGGTTAAAATGGTGAGCTACCTCTAAGGTCCCGACTGTCTTCGCTGAAGGCCACAGACAACCCAAAAGGCCACAACTCACAGGAATCAGTTCATATGCCTGCAGTAAAGAGCTCCAGCTTCTTCTGGAAACTTCATGCCTCAATTTTTTCATCTATAAAATGTGGCCTAGGGCTGGGGATATGGCTCAGTTGGTAGAGTGCCTGCCTTGCAAGCACAAGGCCCTGGGTTCAATCCCCAGCACCGCCAAAAAAAAAAAAAAAAAAAAAAAAAAAAAAAAAAATGCGGCCTAACATAGAGGGTTGTTCATGAGAGCTACTATGACACCATGTCAGAGTTCCTCATGAAGTGACTCGTGTTACTGGCTGTTTTAGTCAGCTTTTTTCCTGCTGCACCAGACAAGAACAATTTTGGAGGAGGGAAAGTTTATTTGGCATTCAGTTTCAGAGGTCTAAGTCCATAGAGAGCCGGATCTAGTCCTTGGGGCTTGAGGTGAAGCAGAACATCATGATGGAAGGGTGCGGTGGAAGACAGCAGGCCAAGACATGGCCACCAAGAGGCAGAGAGAGAGCTCTCTCCTCACCAGGATGAAACATAAACCCAAAAGGCACACCCCAGTGACCCACCTCCTCCAGACACACCTACCTGCCTTCAGTTAGCACTCGGTTCATCCAACAGGGCACTGATTCACAGCCCAATCATTTCACCTCTATACCCTCTTTTTATTTTTATTTTTTGGTACTGGGGATTGAACCCAGGGGCACTTGGCCACTGAGCCACATCCCCAGGCCTATTTTGTATTTTATTTAGAGACAGGGTCTCACTGAGTTGCTTAGGGCCTCGCTAAGTTGCTGAGGCTGGCTTTGAACTCGCGATCCTCCTGCCTCAGCCTCCCAAATGCTGGAATTAGAGGCATGCGCCACCACGCCCGGCTCACCTCTACACCCTCTTGCACTGTCTCACACAGGAGCTTTTGGGGGACATTCTATATCTAAACCATAACACTGGCCTTCACTAGGTCTGTGAGACCTGGATCCTAGTTACCTCCCTCTGGTTCCGGGGCTGCTGCCCTGGGTGTTCAGGCATGGAGTGGTCTGTCATAAGAAGATGGTTTTTCCTCAGCTGGAAGCTGTGTGTGCAGAACATCTGTCTCGTAGCTGCCTCTTTCTTCCGTCACTGCACTAAACCAAGAGATCCAAGCACCTGATCCACTTGGGCTAAAGCACGTATGCTGTTCACCACCTGCTCAGCCAAACCATCACAGCCTCTCAGGTCCACTTCCATACTGGAATTTAGAACACATCTCTTTGGGCTATCTTCCGTCCTGAGTGAGACCTGGATTGTCCTTTATAACATAGAGCCCACTATGTTCCTCAAGAAACCCTCTAGGGCTGGGGTTGTGTGGCTCAGTGGTAGAGTGCTTGCCTGGCATGCACGAGGCACTGGGTTCAATCCTCAGCACCACATATAAATAAATAAATAAAGGTATTATGTCCATCTACAACTAAAAAAAATATTTTTCTAAAAAAGGGCTGGGGTTGTAGCTCAGTGTAGAGTGATTGACTCCCACTCAGTACCTCATATAAATAAAATAAAAGTCTATTGACAACTAAAAAATTGTTTTTTTAAAAAATAAACCCACCCAACTTCATCCACACTCACCAAGTAGGATGGCTGGACCTCAGGATGCCAGGCTTAGTTTATCTTGCTGCCTCCTGCCACAGGGATTCCCTGTCATCCTGCGCAATGCCTCCATTCCACACCAGCAGCACCAGGACGGAGCTCTCCCCAGTGCCCATTTCTCTCTCTCTCTGGATGACATCCTCCTATCTTTCCTTCCTTCTTTCTTTCCTCCTTTCCTTCCTTCCTTCCTTCCTTCCTTCCTTCCTTCCTTCCTTCCTTCCTTATTTCCTTCCTTTCTTTCTCTCTTTCTTCCATTCTTTTCTTTTTCTCTTTCTCTCTCTCTTTCTTCTCTCTCTCTCTCTCTCTTCCCTGTTTCCCTACTGCAGCACCTGCTAAGCGAGGGCCTGACTCTTTGCCAGAGTTCTCATCTCAGGTATCTCACCTTGTGGCTCCTGAGCACTCATTCTGAGCACCACCCCCATGTTAGCCACCCTGCAACTCAGCCGCACTCTAAGACCCCTATGCCACAGCGGGCACCTCCGAGCAGCACGCTCTCTACTCACTGTCTCTTACACGACTGCCCCAACCCTCCCTGGACCTAACGCATCTCCAGTTTCCTACCACACTCTTCTTTGTTCTACCTTGATCACTCCTTTTCCCATTCAATGGGGCCACAGGTCATGCCAGAAACTGGGGGTACAAAGATGCCTCAGAGACTTCATATGCATAGTCTTGGTTAGGCTTCCCAAAGTCTTGAGGGGATAGGAAGGGCTGGTTATAACTCCCTTCAAGATGAGAAGAGAGATTAATCCACTGGAAAGAAGCCTGACCACTAAACCTTCCTGTAACACCTGGATTCCTTCCCTGGGCAAGCCTCTAGCTTTCTCCAGGTTCCTGCATTCTTTCTCCATTGGTGAGAACTGGGCTGAGCCTCCAGGCACATCCCCAAGACCAAATACATCTTAAAGCTTGTGTTTGCGGCTGTGCAATCTGCCTACTGTCTACAGACGGTCAAGCAAGCAGGGATGGGACTGAAGTTCAGCCTGGACTTTCACCAAGTCATGTGGCTGAGTCCACAGTGTAGAAAATGCCCTTTTCTAACTGGCCTGCTCAGAAAGGCACCGTATAGGCTGGCTGCGACATGAGCATTCTACTTCCAAAACGCTCCTCTGCCTATCCCTGCGTCCTCAGTCTAGAAGCTCCTGGTTAGCACGTTCGTTGGAAAGCCCAGCCTGGCCAAAACCAAACCTGTAACTTCCGTGCCAGTGTCTGTGGGTCCTTTGGTATTATTACCCTAGTCCATGGCCCACCATCCACTCGCTGTGCTGCACAGGCCGAGAACAGGGACGTGATCTCCATGGCTCTTCTCATCTCCAACTCTGCACGTTTACCGACCTTGCTTTGAACCTAGTCCACGAGCCTCTTATCTGATCTCGCTGCCTGACCTTCTGCACTCCCAGAGTCTCTCTAAAATAATAAAAACTTGTTTAAGTTCCACAATGGCTTCTCATTCCCAACCCAAAACAACAACAACAACAACAAAAAATCCAAATATCTTTCCAAGCCCACAAAGCCCCAAGTGAACCAGCCACTCTGTCCACTTCAGATCACCATGTGTCTCCCTGTCCCTGTGCCCTCACAGGCCAATCCTCTGCTGCAGAGATCCTGTCCCCAACTTGTCAACCCATCCTCCTACCATTTTCTCCCCCTTCGAGACCCAGTCATAGCTCCAGTACTCAGTTCAAAGCTTGACACAGAATAGATGTTCAGTAAATGTTTACTAAGTGACTGGAAAAATGGCTGAGTGGGTGGGCAGGTAGGTGGAAGAAACCCCACCTGTCCCATGGAACTTCCTTTACTGCACCAGGCACTGTCCGTCCGTGACAGCTCCTTGTATTTACGTACTTCAAAAGCAACACTTATTACGCTGTTGGACACTCACTACCTGTGTACCTCTCTCTGCATCTTGGCTGCAAGCTCCAAAAGTGCTGATATTGTGTTTTCCTTCGCATCTAACCCAGTACTGGACACACAGTAGGCATGTCTCCAGGAGAGACAGAGTGTAAAGAGAAGAACAGGATGCCAGAGCTCAAGGACAGCCAACTACATGCGGTCATCAGGGCACCACCACAGGCTGGGGCTCGTTGTTCTGAACGTTAGACATATCTTTGCATTTACCCACCTCTTACAGAACATGGTTACCAATTCAGAATCTGTTCATGTTTTGTTTGTTTGTTTATTTTCTCAGTGCTGGGGCCTGGCACGTGCTAGGCAAGAACTCTACTACGGAGCTACATCCCCAACCCAGAATCAGTTTAGTTGAAGACAGTTAAAGTGCTCTGAAGGTGTAGCTCAGGAGTAGAACATGTGCTCTGCCTGTCTAAGCCCTTGGGTTCAATTCCCAGCACCAAAGGGGAAAGAAGATACTGGAAGTTCATTCCTGGCACTTGTATTTCACATGTGCCTCTGAGGGCTCTGTGCAGGGCTTCAGAACGCTGTGGTCCCCTTACACTGTGACATCGCAAAGGTTGCCCAGTTTCTAGGGAGCACATAGGGACCTTGCTGCGGTTCGATCATTCCCTCCAAATATCATGCTTGATTTAAAAAAAAAAAAAATTGTAGCTGTAGATGGACAGCATGCTTTATTTTATTTGTTTGTTTTTTAATGCAGTGCTAAGGATTGAACCCACAAGCCTCACACGTGTTAGGCAAGTGCTCTCTGCCTCTAAGACCCAGTCCCAGCCCTCATGCTTAAATGTTTTTTTTAAAATACTTTTAGTTGTAGTTGGACACAATATCTTCTTTCCCCTTCCTTCCTTCCTTCCTTCTTTCTCCTTCCCTCCTTCCTCCCTCCCTCCCTTTCTCCCTCCCTCCCTTCCTTCCTTCCTGGTACTGGGGGTTGAACTCCGGGGCACTTGACCACTGAGCCACATCCCCAGCCCTATTTTGTATTTTATTTAGAGACAGGGTCTCACTGGGTTGCTTAGCACCTTGTTTTTTGATGAGGTTGGCTTTGAACTCGTGATCCTCCTGCCTCAGCCTCCCAAGCTGCTGAGATTATAAGTGTGAGCCGCTGTGCCCGGCTATTTTTTTATGTGGTACTGAGAATGGAACCCAGTGCCTCACACATGCTAAGCAATTGCTCCACCACTGAGCCACGACCCCAGCCCTCATGCTCAAATCTAACTGTGATGGTGGTAAGAAGTGGAATGTTTAAGAGGTGTTTAGATCTCAAGGGCTCTGCCCTCAAGAACGGGCTCATGAAGTCATGCACGGGGGCACACGCTTGTAATCCCAGAGACTCTGGAGGCTGAAACAGGCCAAGTTCAGGTCAGCCTGGGCAACTTAGTGAGGACCTGTCTCAAAATAAAAATAAAAAAGGGCTGGGGGTGTAGCTTGGTGGCAGGATGGGATCCCCTGGGTTAAATCTCCAGTATCACACACAAAAAACAATAATTATGGATTCATGCCATTGTCATAGGTGCTGGTTAGTTATTATGGAAATGGGTTCCTAATAGAAAGTGAGTTTGCCCCATTTTTCTCTCTGCCTCACACAAGCTTGCTCTGGCCTTCTATCACTGGATGACACAGCACAAAGGCCGTGACCAGACTCTATAGTCAAGGTCTTGGATTTCTCATCCTCCAGAAACAGAAGCCAAATAAATTCCCGTTGCTTAAAAATCACCCAGTCCGTGGTATTCTGTAATAGCAACAGAAAACGGAATAAGACAGAAGTTTGCTATCAAGAAGTGGGGCTGAGGCAGGAGGGCAAGTTCAAAGCCAGACTCAGCAAAAAGCGAGGTGATCCACACCCAGGCACATTATACTGAAAATGCCTCACCTACAAAATAAAGATAGGATTTTAAAGGCTGCGAGAGAAAAGTGTCAGATTACATATAAGGGGAAACCAATACGGATATCAGCAGATTTCTCAGCCCAGACCCTAAAAGCAAGAAGGGCTTGGAACAATATATTTCAAGCTCTGAAAGAACATGGCTGCCAACCAAGAATCTTATACCCAGCAAAACTAACCTTCAGATTTGATGGTGAAATAAAGTCTTTCCATGATAAACAAAAGCTAAAAGAATTTACAAATAGAAAGCCTGCATTACAGACCATTCTCAGCAAAATATTTCATGAGGAGGAAGTGAAAAACAACGGTACAAGTCAGCATAGGGAGGAATTATCCTAAAGGAAAGCCAGTCAAAGGAGAAACCAAGTCAAGTTTAAAACCAAAAATAAACCAAAATGACCAGGAATACAAATTATCACAATAATAACCCTGAATGTTAATGGCCTAAATTCTTTAATCAAAAGACATAGACTGGCAGATTGGATTAAAAAGAAAGACCCAACAATATACTGCTTTCAAGAGAATCATCTCATAGAAAAAAGTTTCCACAGACTAAAGGTGAAAGGATGGGGAAAAACATACCATGCACACAGACTCAGTAAAAAATCAGGGGTCTCCATCCTCATATCAGATAAAGTGGACTTCAAACCTCAGTTAGTCAGAAGAGATAAAGAAGGACATTTCATACTGATTCAGGGAAGCATAAACCAGCAAGACATAATGATTTTAAATACTTATACCCCCAAAATGGAGCACTTTTGTACATCAAACAAACCCTTCTCAGTTTTAAGAATCAAATAGACCTAAACACAGTAACAGTGGGTGACTTTAACACATCACTCTCACCACTGGATAAAACCTCCAAACAAAAACTGAACAAAGAAACTATAGAACTAAATAAGACAATCAATGATATGGACTTAACAGACACGTATAGAAAGTGTATTCACATTGTCAAGTGAATACATTTTCTTCTCAGCAGCTCATGGATCCTTCTCCAAAATAGACCATACACTATGCCACAAAGAAGCTATTAATAAATACAAAAAAATAGAGATACTACCTTGTATTCTATCAGACCATAATGGAATGCAATTAGAAATCAATGATGAAATAAAAAACAAAAACTACTCTACACCTAGAGACTAAACAATATGCTATTGAATGATGCAATGATAACAGAAGACATCAGGGAGGAAATAAAAAAATTCTTAGAGGTAAATGAGAATAATGACACAACATGTCAAAATCTCTGGGGCACTCCAAAAGCAGTACTGAGAGGAAAGTTCATTGCATTGAGCTTATACATTAAAAAAAATAAAAAGTCAACAACTAAATGACCTAACATTACATCTCAAAGCTCTAGAAAAAGAACAGTCTTTCCTGTAGAAGAAGACAGGAAATAATTAAAATCAGAGCTGAAATGAATGAAATTGAAACAAGAGAAACAATTCAAAAAATCGACAAAACAGAAAGTTGGTTCTTTGAAAAAGTAAACAAAATCAATAAACCCTTAGCCACACTAACAAAGAGATGGAGAGAAAAAACTCAAATTACTAGAAATTAAAGGGATCCGAATAGGTAAAGAAGAACTCAAACTGTCACTATTTGCCGATGACATGACTCTAAATTTAGAGGATCCAAAAAACTCCACTAGAAAACTTCCAGAACTAATAAATGAATTCAGCAATGTAGCAGGATATAAAATCAATACACATAAATCTAATGCATTTCTATTCATAAGTGATGAATCCTCTGAAAGAAATTAGGAAAACCACTCCATTCATAATAGCCTCAAAAACAAACAAACAAACAAACAAAAAACTTGGGAATCAATCCAACAGGAGGTGAAAGACCTCTACAATGAAAACTATAGAACACTAATGAAAGAAATTGAAGAAAACCTTAGAAGATGGAAAGATCTCCCATGCTCTTGGACAGGCAGAATGAATATTGTCAAAATGGCCATTCTACCAAAAGTGCTATACAGATTCAATGCAATTCGAATTAAAATTCCAACGGCATTCCTCATAGAAATAGAGAAAGCAATCATGAACTTCATCTGGAAGAATAAGAGACCTCCAATAGCCAAAACAATCCTGAGCAGAAAAAGTGAAGCAGGAGGTATCACAATACCAGACCTTAAACTGTATACACAGCAATAGTAACAAAAATGGCCTGGCATTGGCACAAAATAGACAGGCAGATCAATGGTACAGAACAGAGGACTCAGATACAAACCCACAAAACAAGTTACCTCATATGAGACAAAGGAGCAAAAAATATACAATGGAGAAAAAGATAACTTGTTCAACAAATGGTGCTGAGAAAACTGGAAATCTATATGTAGTAAAATGAAATTAAACCCCTCTCTCTCCCCCTGCACAAAACTCAACTCAAAATGGATCAAGGACTTAGGAGTTAGACCAGAGACCCTGCACCAACAGAAGACAAAGTAGGCCCCAATCTTCATCATGTTGACTTAGATCAGTCTTCCTTAACAGGACTTCTATGGGCTGGGGATATAGCTCAGTTGGTAGAGTGCCTGCCTTGCAAGCATAAGGCCCTGAGTTCAATCCCCAGCACCACAAAAAAAAAAAAACAAAAAAAAACAAAAAAAAAACACTTCTAAAGCACAAGAAATCAAAGCAAGAATCAATAAATGGGATGGAAGCAAACTCAAAAGTTTTTTCTCAGTGAAGGATACAATCAAAAATGTGAAAAGACGGCCTACAGTGTGGGAGAAAATCTTTGCCACATGCACTTCAGATAGAGTATTAATCTCCAAAATATATAAAGAACTTACAAGACTTTACACCAAAAATACAAAGAACCCAATCAATACAGGGGCCAATGAGCTAAACAGACACTTTACAGAAGAGGATGTATAGGCAATCAATAAATATATGAAAAAGGGTTCAACATCTCTAGTAATTAGAGAAATGCAAATGAAAACAACTCTAAGATTTCATCTTACTCTGATTAGAATGGCTATTATCAAGAACACAAACAATAATAGATGCTGGCGTGTATGTGGGGAAAAAGGCACACTCATACATTGCTGGTGGAGTTGCAAATTGGTGCAGCCACTCTGGAAAGCAGTGTGGAGATTCCTCAGAAAACTTGGAATGGACCCACATTTTGACCAAGTTATCCCACTCCTCGGTTTACACCCAAAGGACTTAAAATTCGCATACTACAGTAACACAGCCACATCAATGTATAGCAGCTCAATTCACAATAGCTAGACTGTGTAACCAACCTAGATGCCTTTCAACAGATGAATAGCTAAAGAAACTGTGGCATATATACACAATGGAATATTATTCAGCCATAAAGAATAATAATATGGCATTTACAGATAAATGGATGGAACTGGAGAATATCATGCTAAGTGAAATAACACAATCCCCAAAAACCAAAGGTTGAATGCTTTCCCTGAAAACTGGATGATGATATATGATCAGGTTTGGGGGGTGGGGTGAGAGAAAAATGGAGGAACTTTAGATTACATAGATGGAAATGAAAGGGGGAGGGGGCACGGTTATGAGAGATGGTGGAATGAGACAGACATCACTACCCTATATACATGTATGATTCATGAGTGGTATGAATCTACACCATGCACAAACAGTTGTACCCCATTTGTGTACAATGAATCAAAATGCATTCTATAAAAATAAAAATAAAAATAAAAATAAATAAAAGAATAAAAATGGATGGAATCTGCTAAACTTAAATAACATTTATAGCCTGAAATAGCTAATAAATAAAAATTAATAAATAATAATCTGACCAAAAATGAAAATACAGCTGAAGACAATCATGTAATAAATAATAATGCTTTTCAAGAAAAAAAAATAGGTGAGTAAAATCTTTAACGTATGTGCATTTTATAACTGTGTGAAAATCATGATTTTATCTTTTTTTATTGTCTTATAACAAAAGTGCTTACTATGAACCAAACATTATACTAAATCTTTCAAACGTAGTTATCTTGTATCATCTTCCCTATAACCACAATGGAATACTATTGTTATTCCCAGTCTATAGATCAGGGTCAATACATGAGAGCCCCCTGGGCCAAACTATGAAAAAAAAAAGAAAAAGAAGAAGGATTAAGACAGAAATTTGCTATCAAGAAGTGGGGCTGAGGCAGGAGTGCAAGTTCAAAACCAGCTTCAGCAAAAGCAAGGCACTAAGCAACTCAGTGAGACCCTGTCTCTAAATAAAATACAAAATAGGGCTGGGGATGTGGCTCAGTGGTCGAGTGCCCCTGAGTTCAATCCCCAGTACCTTAGAAACCAAAAGTGGGGCTGTAACAAAAATCTGAAAATGTAGAAGTGGCTTTGGAAATGGGTAATGGGGAGCTGGGGATACAGCTCAGTTGGTAGAGTGCCTGCCTTGCAAGCACAAGGCCCTGGGTTCGATCCCCAGCACTGCAAAAAAAAAAAAAAAAAAAAAAAAAGGGTAATGGGAATTTGGAGAAGCAGACTAGAAAAAGCCTACATTTCTATAAACAGAGCTTTAAGGGCAGTTCTGGTAAGACTCAGAGGAATAGGAGAACTGTAGGGAAAATCTGAATCCTTTTAGAGATCACTGAAGTGTGAGTGACCAGAATACTGTTGGCAGCAACATGGACAGTAAAGGTCATTCTGATGAGGTCTCAGATGGATAAAAGGATACCTTACTGGAAAATGGAGTAAGGACCATCCTTGTTATATGGCTGCAGAGAACCTGGTGGCTTTATATCCATGCCCTAGGGCTTCGTGAAATGCAGGACTTGAGTGATGAATCAGGAAGAAATACCTGAGCAACAAAGCATCGGGCTGCTGACGGCTACTTTAAACTGTGCACAGTAAGAAGTGAGAGTGAAGAGAGTGACGAGATGGAATTCATGATGAAAAGAGAAGCAGGGGGTTGAGGATGGAGCTCAGTGTGGTAGCGTGTGCCCGGCTTGCACAAGACCCTCCCTGGGTTCAACCCCTGGTACCACAAAAAAATGACAAACAAAAGTGGAATAGAAAGAGGGGGAAAATCTGCCATCTGACCAGGTAAATAGGAAAAAAAAAAAAAAAAAAGGCTGTCAGTCAAACCAGCCAAGGGTGTGGCCCCGCAATTGTTTGCCTGGAGACTGATATGGACAGAGGAAGCCAGGATCTACTTAACAAGACAATGGGAATTGACCCCAATACCATCACAGAGGACTTTGAAGCTACTCCTCCCATTCAGAGAGTTAGGAGGATGGAACGATTCCCAGGGTTGGGCCCAGGACATCCTCCTTGAGCTGGGGACACTATTCATGAGCTTATTGCTCAGGATTGCCTTAGGTCTCTGTCCAAGTATTCTGGTGACAAACTCACAGCCACCCAGCCACAGCTGAAGCAGGCCAGGGGACCTGCTGTCTGGAACACAAGCTGTGAACCTTGGTGACAACCATATGGCGCTAATTCTGCAGGCACAGAACACAAGAGCTGTGGGGGCATGGCTTCCTCCACCCAAATTTTAAAGGCTGTCACAGACAGTTTGAGGCCCAGATAGAAACGCTTTATAAGGGCAGAGCCATGGCACAGTCCCCACTAGGGCAACACCTAGTGGAGCTGTGGCAGTGGAGCCACTCCCCAGGACCCAGACCTGTCGAGCCACCAGTATGTGACACCAGCCTGGGAGAAATGAAGGCCCACGATTCCAACCTGTGACACTGCTGCTAGGGCTGAGCCCAGCAAATGCAGCAGGAGTGGAGCTGCCTAAGACTGCGGGGCCTAAACCCCTCAGGGTCCAGGTGGCATCACATGGTGTGAAAGATTATGCTGGAACTTTAAGGGTTTTTTTTGGGGGGGGATGGGTACCAGGGATTGAACTCAGGGACACTCGACCACCGAGCCACATCCCCAGCCCTATTTTGTATTTTATTTAGAGACAGGGTCTCACTGAGTTACATAGCACCTCGCCATTGCTGAGGCTGGCTTTGAACCTGTAATCCTCCTGCCTCAGCCTCCCAAACTGCTGAGATTACAGGCATCTGCCACCATGCCTCACAGCTTTAAGGTTTAATGTTGTTTTTCCTGTTAGATTTGGAATTATGGTGATAGTTAACGGGTAGAGTTAATTAATGGGTATAGTTACTACTTTTTCTTTCCTCTTTCCCCCTTTAGGAATGAGAATGTTTATCTTACACCTATACCACCATTGAATCTTGGAAGCAGACAACTTTGATAAAATAGGCTCTTCGCTGGAGGGAATCTGCCTCAGGATGAATGGTCCCTTGAGTTGCACTCACATCTAACTGAGGTGAGACTCTGGACTTTTGAGTTTATGCTGAAATGAATTAGGAGTTTGGCGGCTGTTGAGATGGAATGAATGTATTCTGTCAGAAGACAGGAGTCTGGGGAGGACAGGGGTGGAATGCTGTGGCTTGAATATCCCCCCAGAACTCATGTTGAGATCTAATTGCCATGGTGATGCTAGGTAGGGCCTGTGAGAGGCAAGCTCTGCCCTCAGGAATGGATTAGTGCTGTTATCATAAGACCCTTTGAAAATCTAATGAAAGCCATAGACTATCTTCTTAGATAAATGAACAAGTCACAGATTTTTGCATGTAAATTCAGATTAGGGACCTCAGAAAAGAAAGTGCTTCTGTAAAAAGGGCCTGGTGGTGCATGCCTCTAATCCCTGTGACTCAAGAGGCTGAGGCAAGAGGACTGAAAGTTCAAAGCCAACCTCAGCAATTTAAAGACACCCTAAGCAATTTAGCAAGACCCTGTCCTAAACCAAAAAAAAAAAAAAAAAAAAAAAAAAAAGGCGCTAGGGATGTAGCTCAGTGGCAAAGCGCCCTGGGTTTAATTCCCAGTATCAAAAAAGAAAAGAATAAAGAAAAGAGTTTCTGTAAGTGACATATTCATTGATGTCTTGTACTGAATTATACACTCATATTCTTGACTTGTTCCCCAATTCCATATGGCACTCTTGAATTTCAATATAAAGTCTGTTTCTTATACCCAATTAAAAAATTGGCAAGGATCTGAATAGACATTTCTCCAAAGAAAATATATAAACAGCCAATAATACCATAGAAAGATGCTCAACATATCATTAGCCATCAGGAAATTACAAATCAAAATCACAATGAGAGACCACTTCATATCCAATAGAGTAGCTAAGATTAAAAATAAAGAGAGCGCTATCAAGCACTGGTGAGGATATAGATGAACTGGACTCCTCATACATCACTGGTGGGAATGTAAAATGATGCAGACATTTTGAAAAACAGCCTGGCCTGGCCTGGCAGTACACATCTATAATCCCAGCAACTTGGGAGACTGAGACAGGAGGATCACAAGTTTGAGGTCAGCCTCAGCAACTTAGTGAGACCCTGTCTCAAAATAAAAAATCAAAAGGGTTGGGGTTGTAAAATCAGAGGTAAAGTGCCCCTGGGTTCAATCCCCTGTAACAACAGCAATAAAGAAAAAAGGGGAGTTGGAGGGAGGGGGGTAAGTCTGGCAAATCCTTAAAAGACTAAATATAGAGTTACCAGAGGAAGGAACAATTCCACTCCTAGGCTCAAGAAAAATGAAAACATGCTGATGCAAAAACTTATACATAAATGTTCATATTAATTGGCATCATTCATAATAGCCCCAAAGCAGAAACAACCTATATATCCATTCATTGATAAAGTGTGGTATGTACATACAATGGAATGTTATTGGACAATAAGAAGGAATAAAGGAATAAAGTACCGATGCAAGCTAATGCCAGGGAGAAGGACAGGCAGTCAGCCTAGACAGTAAATGACTGGGTCAGAAAGACAGGGCTGATTATCAAAGAAGTGGGTTGCTAACTTCTAGAGGCAGGGATGCTCTTCCCAAAACAAGGAATTGCTAATGACTAGCCCCTGGGCGGCTCCTTCCTGCCCTTAGGCACCTGTGTGCAGAAGAAAGGGAAGGTGAGGAGATTCAGATTTGGTATTAGGTATTGTGTCCATCTACAAGCAAAAAATATATATATTAAAAAAAAAAAAAAAAAAAAAAAAAACAAGACACACTTCCTTCCGAGGGCACCCAGTTCTGGGCCCTGACTTCTCTCCCAGCAAGTCTGCCACCTCTGTTCCTTCTCTTTCTTAAATAAAACTTGCTTTCTATGCTTACCTCAGTGTTTCTTGAGTATTTAATCTTCAACACCCGGGAACCAGGACCCAATCCTGATTTCTGAGACCCGTGTCACTAAAACATGACTAAACTTGGAAACACTGTGCTGAAGTCAAAGGACCACATATATAATTCCATGTATATGAAATGTCCAAAATAAGTAGATCTATTCATACAGAAAGCATACTGGTACTTGGCAACAGCTAATCTGGCTTGGGAGGGTACAGAGTTTCTTTGTGGGGGCTACCGAAAATATTTTAACGTTGATGTACTGATCATTACACAAGTCTGTGAAGACACAAAATAATTTGTACACTTCAAATGGATGAACTTCATGTTAAGAGAAATGTATCTCAATAAAGCTGTCAAAAAACCTGTACCCTATAAGGATTTATACATAAAGCACTAACAATTTTAAAAAATTGATAAATTGGACATCATTGCTACGGTTTAGATAGGAGGTGTTCCCCAAGAGCTCATGTATGAGAGAATGCAAGAAACGGTTGTTATGAGAGCCTAAATCCATTGATATGGATTAACTGGGAGGTAATGTAGGCAGGTAGGGTGTAGCTGGAGGAGGTAGGTCCCTGGAGGTGTGCCTTTGGGGTTTCTGTTTTGTCCCTAGTGAGCAGAGTTTTCATTGCTTTTTTTTTTGGTGGGGGGGTGCTGGGGATTGAACCCATTGCCTTGTGCTTGCAAGGCAGGCACTCTATGAACTGAGATCTATCCCCAGCTCCTCATTGCTTCTTGATTGTCGAGTCCTGGGTTGCTTTCCTCCTTCACATACTTCCACCATGATGGTCAGCCTCACCTTGGGCCCAGAGCAATGGAGTTGGACATCTAGGGACTGAGGACTATGAAATCATGAGGATCAAATAAACTTGTCCTCCTCTAAAATTGTGCTTGTCAAATCTTTTGGTCATAGCTGTGAAAAAGTTGACTAGAACAATCATCAAACAGAAAACTTTCTGCTTCTCGAAAGACATCATTTAGGAAAAAAGGCTTACTTAGCAGAACAAACCAAGGGTGTGCCCAAGGGACTGTTTGCTAAAAGATTGATGTGACTAAAAGGAAGTCTGGTTCTATTCATCAAGACAATGGATAATAACTCCAATATCATTTTAGAGAATTTTGAGGCTGCCCCTCCCATTCAGAGATCTAGGAAGGCAGGATGGTTTCCAGGGATGAGCCTGGGACATCCTGGGACATCATTTAGAATAGGCAAGACAGACCTAGAGAAATTATTTGTGAATATACGTCTGACAAATGACTTATATCCAGAGTATATAAAGAATTAATAATAGAGAAATAACGCAGTTACATTTGCTTAAAGTAACTATAAGGAAGCAGCCTAGGAAGCTCTGGATCTGAAAAGGTTGTGATGAGCTGATACTGGAGAATGCCACTATAGACAGTTGATCTGGCTGTGGGCAGAACAAGACATAACATGATAATGTCAGGAACTGTTAAAATGATCAGGATAGCTATTCATGACTAGATAAGTTGTGAAGACTTTACCATGGTGTGTCAGAAAATGATTATTCACCCAAAATGGCAGTTGAAAAGGCGAAGGAAATATATGAGAGAGAAGGCCCAAATGTATATGTGAGTCACATGTTCCTAACTCTTGGAGCACTCCACCAGCACTAGCTGTGTCAGGTCTCTGGACCAGGAGTCCAATAGCTGCTAAAGGAGTCCAATCACATTGCTAAAGAGAGGACATATAAAACAGATTCTCCACATACATAGAAAACTCAGGCAATCCTGCTTCCCCCATCCCTACCCCAGATCCTTCTGTCAGAGAAGACTCAGAATACGAGTGGAAAACATTTTAGTCATAAATGCAAACTTCTGTCTGCTGAGATTTTTCTTTCTTGGAAAAAGAAAGAAAAAAGACATAGGGGAAAATATTCAGCAACAAATGTTGCACTAATGTTCATAGATGAGACGGTGAGTGGCATGAATCAAAGATAATTCTGGAGCTGGGATGTAGCTCACTGGTTGATTGCTTGCCTGGCAAGCATGAAGCCCTGGGTTCAATCTACAGCATCAGAAATAATAATTCTGTACCAGTTCATGGGGTTCTACTAAAAAAAGAATGTTGATTCATGAATTAATTTCCCTAAGGAAGACAGGGCAGTTGGGCCAAGAGTAGTGAGCCATTGTCTCTTCCTTTTACATAAGTCCTATGAAGCCACACACCAAAGAGAGCTAAGCCTTTGATTTCTGATGTGACTGCCTACAACAACAGTGAAAACTTGATTTGGCTGTAATGGGCAGAAGTGGGAAATGGTATTATCAAGTTCTGAGCCCTGGACACAGATTGGGCTCCGTGGGCTGATGGGGGTTGATGATGTACTAAGAAATGACCTCATCCTTCTGGTTCTTTCTGTGTGGGGGAGAGTCAGTGACTCATGCAACTGAACTATAGTCCACAAGGAATCACCCAAATCATCCTTTCATCTATTGAACAAACTATTCACTGAGAACCTATTCTGTACCAGGTTCTAGCTAAGCAACTGAGATACAATGATCAATGAAACAATTTCAGTCCCTGTTGATAGACTCAGTCTGTTTTCAGGAAGATAAACATTGAACAAACTGCTATACAGAATCTAGGTGATTACAAGTGTGATACATGGTACTTAGCTCCAGTTGGCAGTTGTCACCTGGGAATATTGAGATTGTAACCGAGAAGGCCTCAGGGCTGGAGCCAAGTAGGAAGGATCTCTGTTCCATTTTTTTTAGAATCAAAGGGCTAGAAAAGGGCAAGTCAGACCAATGACCAGCAATACCATCTGGTGCCAACAGAGGCTGCCCAAGTCTTCAGATACTGAGCTAAGACATCCCTGGCTGTGGGGCCTACTCACAACTGAATAATAAAGGATAAACAAACACATAATATAACCCTCAAGAACACACATACATTAATACATAAGTCAGAAGCAGTCTCTTTCTTTCACATACACTGACCCATGCTCATCTGGTTCTGTAAAACATACCATCACAACCATGACCCACACTCCCCGTCTCATACCTCCACAGGCATATATACACCTCACACAAACATATATACACAGGCCACTATACCAGGTTGGCTGCTGCTCCACTCCTCACTCTCTGCGGTGCTGGTAGTGGGTTGTCCCTCTGGATCCTTTACTTCTTGCTTTTCCTGTAGAAGGAAAGCCTGATCCCAGCTTCCTGTCCTCATGAGCTGAAGGCCCAATCTCTGATCCTGGCCCCTGCCTGACTCTCTGGCCACATGTGTTCTGCTCCAAACAGGCAGAATTTATTCTAGGCACCAGCAGGAACATAGCATCGGCAGACAACCTGCAGTCACTTGGGCACAGACTCATGGGAGCGTATACATTCTTGCTGCACTGCCTGACTAGAGTTCTCACTCCTAGGTGGGGAAACTGAGTACGTGATCACGTGCCCTGTGCTGATTTTATCTGCTCAGTAGAATTTTCATGCTCTCTCTTCCACTTATGCAGTAGAGCCCTATGTTTCCTGATTTGGGCCTGGTTCATGGCTTCCAGTGATGGAGTTTTCTACCTCCTAGACATCCACCTTGGGTACCAGTTCACAAGAATGTGTCTTAATCCTAATAGTAGACTGAGATGGGCATTCCAGAAACAGAGTGCTTTATTTATTTCCCTCCAACCAGGTACTCAAGATGAGTCCTAAAATATGACAAGTCATTATGGGTGTCTTCACTGGCCTAGCCCCATTTCTTGGATTGATGAGAAAAACCCAGGAATTGAGGCATCGGTTCTAGCCTCCCTCTTCCCTCCCCGCTGCCCTCTTCCTACCATGGCCTCTGGCTCCGACTCCTCAGATGGACTCTGGTATTCCCTGCGCTTTCTCTTCTTCATGGGTTTGAGGAGCTCAGAAGCACTGGTACAGCCTGAGGAATTCTCCACTATGACTGACCTGAGGGAAGAGCAGCCTTAGCGAAAGAACCATCTGCCCTGCACCACCCAGCCCCCGCCTACACCTGAACAGAAATGGGGCTTTGGGAGCAAGTAAGCTGCGACCCCCACTCCCTTACCGCTCCTGGAACAGCTGGGGGCAGCTGGCAATGGAGGGACCAAGATCTGGACCGGCGCCTTGCGGAGGCCCGCACGCCTGGCACCGACAGGCGCTATCATCCTCTGGGGGGTCTTGAGAGGGCTCTTCTGGAGCGTCCTGGGGGAGGGCCCCTGTGGGGCCAACTGGGCCTTAGGCCTCCCACCCCTTCACAGTCACGCTCAGGCTCCGCCCCCGGCCCTGGGGCCCTGCCTCCCCATGGTCCCACCTCCGCACTGGACAGCCCCCCAGCCTTCTCCACGCAGGACGCACCCCGGGGCGCACCTGCAGGAGCCGCGGGGCCACGCCCCCGGCTGATGCTCCTCAGGAGCTCAGGCCTCACCCCACACCGCGCGGTGCCCCAGCTCAGGGCCCAGGGAGCGGGCTCCTACCGGGCTGCTGGGTGCCCGCACCGCCACCTCCCTCCGGGGCCCCGCCATCTTCATGTACAGCCACGCCTTCCTGCCGCAGCTCGGGACTCCGTGGTCGCTCCACTCCCACCATGTTTAGCGGCGCGTACTCGCTTATCCGGAACTGGAGCACGGGTAAGTGTGAGGACAGCGAAGCCTGCACCGGCCCTCGACCCCCTTCAGGGTGAGGGTCGTGGGCACCCTTCTCATGGCCTCATGCTGGCTGGCGCCCGACTAGGCCTCAAGGCCCCGCCCCCTGCCTCGCTAGACCACGCCCCCTGGCACCTGCAGGACCAATCCCAGGGTGCCTCTCTCCAAGCCCCGCCCCCACGGCCTCCACAGCAAGGAGGGCTTCAACCCAAGCAACACCCTGAAAGCCCCCCATTCAAAGCCCCACCCAGAGAATCCATTATCTCAGCCCACCTCCCAATTTCCATCTCAAGCTCCGCCTCCTGGCCAACAGGCCCCGCCCCACAGCTGCCGCCCAAGGGGCTAGCCAATCCCCACAGGCACTGACCCGCAGGCCACTCCCAGGGGGCGGAGCCACAGCTTCTGTCCACTCCAGCAGCTGCACTGTGCTGGTGCTAGTAGTGGCAGCTGGCCCCGCGCTTAGCTGCGGCAGAACGGTGGCTGTGACTGGTTCATTGCCGACCATCCGCTCCAAGGCGCCTACATGGATCGGCTCCCGTGGGAAGCAGGACACATCCAAGGCGCTGCTGGGCAGGCCAAGGGTGGCTGAGCTGGCTGCGAACAGATACATAGATACACAGGTGGGCCTAGTGGCCCTGCTTTGGTTCTACCACTTGTAGGCGAGCCAAGAAGGCAAGTGTAGGAAAGTGAAAAGTGTCACCTTCTCCCCAGGATCCACACCTGCTTTGGAAGGTATGGTAATGTTCTGTCTCCCCAGACCTGAGCTTACCTACCTGGAATGATGAAGGCAGTTGCTGGCAGGAGGGGACCGGAACCTGGGCTGTCTCTGGCCACCAGATGCACGCTGACCTCTCCTGTGGAAGACCCTTTCAGTGTCCTCAGCACTTCCATTTCAGTATGCCCTTCCATCCTGACAGGCCTACAAGCCAAACACAGTCCCCAGTGTGATCAAGAGGGGACCTTTGTTGAGAAGTAAGGGAAATGAGAAGGCAAGGGGCTTCTTTGAGGAGGAGCTGACCACACTCAAACCAATAGCCTCCAGAGAAAGGCCTCAGCCCTGAGAAAAGTAGAGTATTAGAGGCCCAGCATCACATCTGGCTCTGGGGTCTACTCAGGTCACTGTGAGAGATCTGGGCAGGCCCTGCACTTCCCCATTCTCTGTGAAGATGGGCATATTGGCATGTATATGGGTGCTATGCAAACTGCGTACAGAACTGACTCCAGGAAGCATGACTCAAGTCAAAATTCCGTTTGGCCAGAATTCTCATGACAAAGCCGAAGCCGAGCATAAACTCTCCTCTTTTCTGACCCCACCTCCATCTCTACTGGAAGCACTCCCTTCTCCTTCTGGGGACTCAGGGGCCATGTGTATCAGGTTCTCCACCTCTCCGGGTTCATCTTCCTGGGAGAGGGGATCTTTTTTATTTTATGCCCCCTGCCTACCACTCTCTCTGTACTCAAGCAGAGTGGGCACTGAAACATCTGTTAAACCAACCCATGCGTCAGAAGAACAAAGGGGCAGTGCATGTAAACCTAGTCTGCATGCGATTCTGCTTTAATAAAGCAAAGGCAGTAGAGGCATTTCATAAAAAGTTGAACATTAAAAAAAAAGACATAATGACATAATACATTTAATATCTAGCATTTATTCAGCTCCTCAAATGTGTTGGCCACTGTCCCAGACATTTTACCAGCACTGTCCAAAAGAATTTTCTGTGATGATAGAAACGTTCTACACGTATGCCATCCAATACTATAGTCACTTGCCCCACGAGACTATTTGAAACTAAGCTTGTGTGGCTGAGAAACTGAATTTTAATTAAATTTAAATAGCAAGAGTGGCCATGATTAATGTACTGGACACCACAGTTGTATGCACAATTGGCCTGCTGGTGCTGCCTCTGAAACACATTTCAGTGTCTGATCACTTCTATTCCTTTGCCACCATGCTAGTCCCAAGCACCATTAGCTTCCTTTGGACTTCTGAAAGTGCCTCCTAACTCACTCCCTGCTTACTCTCCTGCCACCCCTATAGTCTGTTCTCTGCAAAGAGGGCTGAGGGTATAGCTCGGAGGTAGAGTGTATGCCTAGCATGCATGAGAGCCTGGGTTCAATTCCGTGCTACGAGAGAGAGAGAGAGAGAGAGAGAGAGAGAGAGAGAGAGATTTTTTCCAGTAAGAAACAGCTATGAAAATATAAAACAAATTCCCTATGTGAAATTCTTCAATGGTTCTCTATTGACTTTAGAGTAAGAGTGCTTTACCCTCTAGAATCTGACCCCCAGCTTCCCCTTGACCTCATCCTCCCTCCACCACTCCTTCCTTATTCTGTATCCTTGACAGATTTTGGTTTCTTTCTACTGCTTGACTGATGTTCCCACCTTGGAGCTTTGCCACTGCTGTTCCTTCCCCCTGGAAGGCTCTTTCCCCAGCCCCTCAACTGGCTGGCTTGTTCCATTCCTCTAGGCTTCAGCTCAGAGGTCACCTCCCGCAAAGAGCTCTTACCTGATCCTGCAGTTTACAGGAGCACACCTCTCACCCCATCCTACCACTCTCATTACTGTTTCTTTCACATTATTTATCAGTAGTGATTTTGATTTATTTATTTCTGTTTGATCAGTCATCCCCACATAAATGCAAAGTCTTTATCTTTCTTGTTCACTGCTGTATCCTGAGTGAGTAGTTAGAATAGCACCAGACACACAGTAGGTGCTCAAAAACTATTTGTGTTGAGGGCTGGAGATGTAGTTCAGTGGTGGAGCACTTGCCCTGCATGCATGAGGCCTTGGTTCAATTCCCAGCACCACGAAACAAAAACAAGAAGTATCTGTCAATCACCAGTACTGCCCACCCCCACAAGCATCTGTGTTGGCTTTCAGTAATTCAAACTCGTTAATAAAAAACCACTGCAGATTGCCGGGCATGGTGGCACATGCCTGTAATCCAAGCAACTTGGGAGGCTGAGTCAGGAGGATCTCGAGTTCAAAGCCAGCCTCAGCAACTTAGCGAGGCCCTAAGCAACTCAATGAGACCCTGTCTCTAAACGAAATACAACATAGGGCTGGGGATGTGGCTCAGTGGCCGAGTGTCCCTGAGTTCAATCCCTGGCTCAAAACAAAACAAAACAAAACAAAAAAACCATTGCAGAAGATAGGTTGGTGGGTACAGCTCAGTAGTAGACTGTATTCTTAATAAGCACAAGGCCCTTAGTTCAATCCTCAATACTAGAAAGAAAAGAAAAAAAAGATGGGGAAAAAATAAACAACACTGTAGAGTGGCTTTTTTTTGTTTTGTTTTGTTTTGTTTTTTGGTACTGGGGCTTGAACCCAGGGGCACTCCACCACTGAGCCACATCCCCAGCCCTATTTTGAGACAGGGTCTCACTGAGTTGCTTAGGGCCTCACTAAGTTGCTGAGGCTGGCTTTGAACTCGCAATCCTCCTGCCTCAGGCTCCCAAGTGCTGGGATTACAGGCGTGCGCCACCGCGCCCAGCTTGTAGAGTATTTGGTTGTTTGCAGAACTTAGCAATGGCTCCTGGCACAGAAGTTAACAGAAAAATCAGGGACCTAGGCCTAAGGTAGACTTTGAATCTCAGCTCTTCCACTTAATACCCATGACTCCAAATAAGTAGCTTACTCCCTCTGAGCCTCAGTTTCCTCGTGTAAAATAAAAGTGGTAATGACACCTGCCTCAAAGGGTTTTGGTGAAGTTTGGACATTTTTTTTTTAAAGTGCAATACTGATACCAACAGGCCTTCAATAAATACCAATCCACGCCCTTTAAATGGAAATTCCAAGAAGTGTGGTAGCTTCTGGCCAATATAGGGAAGTTGCTTGTTTGCAAAATTGGCTTGCAGTGGTCGCCATCTCTCTTGCCCACCCTCCCTCCCTCTTGATATCCTTGTGCACTCATTTATTTTTCTAGTTTTTTCTAAAATACAGAATCCATCCTTTAGATTATGGAGGCATATAACAACAGAGGTATAAACTAGACAGAGACTCAAGTAGGCAAAGTTTAGATATGAAACCTGATTAAGAAAACATCCAAATCTATCAAGATCAGTTTTCCATTTAAAAAATTATAACACAGAATCCCCTGAATTTCAATCCCAATTATTTCGCTTTGCACAGCTGAAGTATTTGTACAATTGTTAATTATTTTAAATACAATTTAACCTTTTATTCAAAATATCGGCAATTGTTAAACATGAATATGGTTACTTTTTGGGGGGACGGGTGCTGGAGATTTAACCCCAGGGGCATTTTACCATTGAGCTACATCTCCGGCCCTTTTTATTTTTTTTACTTTGATACAGGGTCTTGTTAAGTTGCTTAGGGCCTCACTTAATTGCTGAGGTTGGTCTCAAACTTGTGATCCTCCTGTCTCAGCCTCACAAGTTGCTGGCATAATAGGCATGAGTCGCCGTACCTGCAATATGGTTATTTCTTAAAGAATTCCCCTCTGTTTCAAAACCTGTCACATTTCAGATCTATCAAGACCTGAAGATGACCTTCTGTTCAGGTTTTGTGCCCTTTTTGGCAACCGTTGGAGAACCAAGGAGGCATCAGCACCTCTCTGTGCTCTGGGGACATGGCTGCAAACAAGACAAAGGGCTCTTTTGTAGTTTATACTCAAGAGAGAACAGATACTCTTGGGGATGGAGATACACATTTGAAAGTCATCGTGTATACATGGCATTTAAAATGAATGACTCAGGAGGTTGATGCAGGAGGATCACAAGTTTGAGGCTGGCCTCAGCAACTTAATGAGACCATTTCAAAATTTAAAATATGAAGGATTAAGGATGCAGCTCAGTGGTAAAGCACCCCTGGGATCAATCCCTAGTACCAGAAAATAAAAATTTTTAAAAATTAAAAAATAAAACAATAAATAAATAAAACAGAATGGGAGACTTGGTGTCTTGGAGTTGAGAAGAGGAAGAGGATCCCGCGAAAGATGCAGAGGGCCTGCAACCAGGTGAGGGAGGATCCAGAAGAATCTGGACCTCTGGAGAGTACTAAAGAAAGTTTTCTGCCTTCAGTTGAAGGTTCTCTTGGAATTGCCCAGAGCCACGGGAGCTCCATCACCTAGGGCTTTCTCCAGTAGAACCACCTGATGTTTATTTGGTATGTGGTATAAAGGCCCCACCTCCCTTGCCTTAATTTGGGGCATTTGAAGGGTCATTCAGTTCCAGGGTTTCTCTTGGGACGGACTGAGACCCCTGCTGAGACTACTTCATCATTTAACTTTGTCTCTGTCCAACCTTGCGGTCTTCACAAGCGCATTGAGACTCAAAACTTAAATCTCCCAGCGGCTTGGGAGGCTGAGATAGGAGGATCGCAATTCAAAGCCTGCCTCCGCAACTTAGCGAGGCCCTAAGCAACTTAGACCTTGTCTTAAAATAAAATATAAAAAAAGGGTTGGGATTGTGGCTCAGTGGTTGAGTGCGCCTGGGTTCAATCTCCCTTACAAAACAAAACAAACAAACAAACCCCCACCCCCAACAAGAAATAACTCCTCGACTCTCAGTCTGTTTACAGGGACCTGTTAAAAGGACCAATAAATCCTCAGACCAGAGCAGTGCACATAGCAGATGCTCAATAAATAACTGAGTAAATGTGCCCATACTGTCTCTTGCTGCCGGCCAAGGTCTCCCCACTTCTTGCCCATCACGGCCTTGTAAACAACAGACGCCCAATAAATGCCCTGGCTGGTGCTGGGGGTGGAAGCTAAGTGTCAGCGACAGAAACCCCGCACGCAACACCGAGTGCTTGCAAACTTGGGGCCCCAGCCTGACTCCCTGGTCGAAGCGTCGGCGCGGTTGAGGGTTGGCGTGTCCGGGGTCCCAGCCTCGCCCCTCCACCTGCCTCCGGGGCTGAGCCGGCGGCGGGCCGG
>JAJEJO010002080.1:477800-493160 GCA_020662805.1 Glaucomys volans
AGGGGGCGGACCCGCCTCGCTGCGGGACGCAGAGCGCGGAGCCCGAGCGCTCGCAGACCGGTCTGGCCAGGGCCGCGGGGCTTCGGGCGACCGCGGCCGCCCGCCTTTCTGCCAGGCCCCGGCGGCGCGGGCCCCATTCCCCTTTTCCCTGGGACCGGTTTGCGCAGGCGGGGCGGGTCGCGATTCTGCCTGCCCCCCATCCCCTGCATCCCGGCCCAGGGCGCCCAGGGTGGCTGGCCGGGGCCCCAGAGCCGGCAAGAGAGCGCACCTGCTGGATCCCGGAGCTGGAGGGTGGGTGACGAAAGACAAGGCTGCACCCCCGCATGCACCCCAGTTCGTTGCTCGGTCCAGCACCCTCTCACCACGCCTGCCCCTCGTCTGGAGAGGGGGAGTCGAGGGGGGTCAAGAAACTGGCCCAGGAAAGGTGAAGGGCCATCTGCGACCAGAGGAATGGAGGCTTGGCACAGTGCAAGTTCCGGCCTTGGCCCTGCCCGGCATGAAGACTAACATCAGCGGCTCCCGCGTTTGGATGACCCCGTTACCACTGACTGATGGTGTGACCTGGGAAAATCTGGTTTTCCATTTCAACACCCGTAAACACTATCACCTCCTTCACGGCGCAGGGCTCTTTTCAGTAATAGTTCCCCTTATGAAGCTGACTTGAGCAAGTCACTGTTCGCCTGTGCTTCAATTAATTCCATGGACTGATCTCTCTAGTTAAATCTTGTTATTGGTTCTTGTAACACAAAACGCCTGTCTTATATACATCACAGCTATAACTTCATATAGATTTGAGTAATTCAAGAGTTTAAGAGACTGAAAACTCCAAGAGGAAGGAAAACACATTTTCTATGTGTGTTTGGCTGGAAATGGAAGCTAGGAATGGAACCCAGAGCCTCCTCACACACTGGGCTAAAATTCTACCACTGAGCTACATCCCTCCACCCAACATACTGGGTTTTGTTTTTGTTTTAAATCACTGATACCTAGCACAGAGTGGGTGCTCAGTAAGTATCTTTTGGTCAACGAACTTGTGTACCCCAAGCAAATGAAACAGGACAACTCTCCAGGGCCCCATCCCTGGAGATTTTTAAATTTAATTCCTTATTTTACAGAAAAGGAAACTGAGGTCTAATTTGACCTTGGGTCATGGACACCAGTCAGACATCTAGGCTACTGACTCCCGATCCAGATTAAAAAAGTGTTCCTAATTGTGGGCAAATCCCCCAGATTGCTCTCATCAACAGGTTTAAATTTATGCAGAATTTTACTATTCTGGTTACCACGCCAGCGCATTACATGTGTTCTTCCTTGCTGCAATGTCAATTTTTAATCACATCTCGTATTATTGGGAACAGGATTGCATCAGTTAAGGATGCTGGTTGCCATAACAATGGAAGCCTCTTGATACGCACCAATACGCACACAACCATCTCTCAGTTTTCTCTCATCTGTACCCAGACTGTGCTTGTCCTGGATTCCAAAAGGTTTATTTTAGGTAGTCAAATGATTAAAAAGAAAGTAGTGAACCTACACAAACACACGGCTGCTCAATAACAAATGCATCTTTTAGATGGTGATTAAGATGCACAAGTGAAATCTGAGCAAGTGAGATCAAGAAACAACTAACATGGGCTTGAGTTGCTGAAACATTTTTCTGCCCATTAGCAGTATTTGTTAGTCTTAGGTCCTGGCTTGCTAGCTTCATTCAGCACCTTCATGGGTGGAGCGTCCTTCCCAAGTTGATGTAATCTGGGGGTGGGTCTGCCTCATGTGGCCTGAGTCTGCCCTGCTGGTGTCCATCTTCAAGAGCTAGTGTGTGCCAGGTGTGGTGGCACATGCCTGTAATCCCAGCAGCTCAGGAGGCTGAGGCAGGAGGATCATAAGTTCAAAGCCAGTCTCAGCAATGGTGAGGTGCTAAGCAACTCAGGGAGACTCTGTCTCTAAATAAAATACAAAATAGGGCTGGGGATGTGGCTCAGTGGTTGAGTGTCCCTGAGTTCAATCCCCAGTACCAAAAAAGAGAGCCAGTGAGCAAGTCCAACCTTTCCTTTAAGTGACAACCTCCTCTGTTTTACAGGTTGACAGCCTCCAGTTGCTTCTCCATGTTAACCCCCTACCCAAGAAAGGACTCAAAATTTGTTGGAATGTAGAAGCATTAAAAAAGTTGTTTATAAGCAGTCTGTAGCTTTGTTTCTATCGGAAAGTGTAATCCATTATGGAGGCAGTCCTTAACTTTTAGGAAAATCATCAGGATATGCCCTTTATGTGTGAAAACACTTCTGGTTTCAATGACATCAGACTGCACTAGTAGGGAATCCTTTCTAACACAAACTCCTAAAAATCCTGCATAAAATATTATAAGAAAAGCAGCAAGCAAGCACCCAAGGATGCAAAGTAAATTCACAGCTGAACTTGCAAGGGGAAATCCTTAGGAGCCAGACACAAAGAGGAAAACAGAAACAAGGGGATGGTCTGACATCTCTCTAGTTCTGGAAGCAACAACCATCACTGAGTGATGGTTGTGACTGGGTGGAAACAGCTCAGCTGCTGGAGATTTAGGTTTTACCACCCACTCAATGACAGAAGATGGGATCTTGGGACCATGTGGTATTGGAACCACCCTGTATAAAGATTGGACATTTCCCCCGCCAGACTATATAAATCAGTGAAGAGAATTCAAAAAAAAAACGCAGCATTCCAGTTTGTGTGAGTGTGTTGCGGGGGGGAGGGTGTGGGCAGGATGGAAGGAAGCTTGTCTCCAGCTGGTATACTCAGTGCCCAGGGGAGAGGGCAAGGACAAGCCAACCACTGGAAAATCAAGCCCCTCAGTCTATACTATGTAGACTGGGATTCTAAATTTGTACTACTCTCCTGGTATAGACATTTTCAAGCCAGGGAAGCAATACAAAAACGGATCTTGGGCAAGTGATACACTTGCAGAAGTAAATATGCAACTGCTCAGAAGAGGCACTGCCATAATTCAGGCCAGTGGAATGCTCAGGATAGAAAAAAACCACAAAAGAGTCATGAAAACAACCTGCCTTGTTGCCATCAGCAGACCTAGTAAGTAGGAAGAGTAGCACTCACAAGAACCTGAGATAACAGTAGGATTTGGAGGAGACTATTAAATCAACATGTTGCTGGGGGCAGGGCATGCACCCATAATCACAGCGACTTGGGGCTGAAGCAGGAGGATTGCAAGTGTGAGGCCTGCCTGGGCAATTTAGTGAGAGTCTCTCTCTCAGAGTAAATATGTGAATGAATAAAAAAGCAGCAGACTGATTAACAGGTTACTTCGGATGACTTTCCTTGCAAGGGTTAAAGCAGAGGGCACTTCCTTATTCCTTACCATGCTGGCTAAAACTGGCCATCTGGGAACCTGTCTGTCACCTCTTGATTTCTTGGAAAGTCACCTAAACAGCTTAGTTTTGGTTGGTGGCATAAAATTTTAGCCTGAATAATTCCATTTTGGCTTAGTCAGTTCCACTGGGGCCTAGTGCAGCAGCTCAGTCCAAAACAATGGCCTCCCATAAATTTCATTTAACAGTCAGATTAAATTGAGGTGGAAAATAAAGCCCAGACTTTTGGCTCCTGAGCCCACCCTGATGGAAGACCTTACATTGCCTTGTTTAAAGCCACGGCTGCTGAAGACTGGGGATCTGTTTGTCTTGCCTAATGCAGAGCCGAACATAAGTGAAAGAACAGAGGAATCAAGGAAACAAGTGACGGCTAGGTGTGGTGGTGCACACCTGTCAACCCAGCAACTCAGAATCTGAGGCAGGATTGCAAGTTGGAGGCCAGGCTCAGCAACTTGGTGAGACCTTCTGTTTCAAAATAATAAAAAAGGCTGGGGCTGCAACTCAGTGATAGAGCACCCCTGGGTTCAATCCCCAGCGTGTATGCACACACACACACACACACCAAACAGAAACCCTTAACAATGGTGTGACAGCTATGACTTAGCATGACAAAGCCTTTTATAATAGGTCCTTTAAAATGCCACATATCAGAATAGATGATCCAGCTAAGCAGATTCACACATCAGACATAGGACAAGATGGGAATTTATTCTGACCTAGAGAATCTCTGGAAGCCCTGTCCTTGTTACCTGACACAAGGGCATAATTCACCTGTACTTTTATTTTTTTTCTTTGAGGTGCTGGGGTTGGAATCCAGGGTCCCACACATGCTTAGGAAAGTGCTCCCCAACGGGGCCACACCCCAAGCCTACTTATTTATTTTAAACGGGGAGGGGAAGTGGCTGAGGTGGAGTCATCAAAACCAAAGGTGGTGGCAGGGGGTTGGGGAGGAAATACTGTGAGCTGCTGACGGAGTCCTTCTCCATTTCCTCATTATTAAAATATTTGTGTTCTTAAAAGAATCGGTGGTGAGCTGGGTGTGGTGGTGCAAACCAGTACTCCCACAATTAGCTGTTGAAATGGATTTGCTAGGAAGTTATCTTTTAATCTCCCTTCTTCCTCCAACATCGGTTGTCAGGTACAAGCCAGACTGATAAACTTGAACTGACAGGTAGGCCAGGCACCGCCAGAGGGCAGTAGGTGTTGTCCTCTTGGGAAAGTTAAAGGGTGAGAATAAAATTGCTTGGTGCACTTGTTAATTCAGGAAACTCTTCCTGGTACTTTATAGTTAATGAAAATTTCTGTTAATTTTGTTTAATCTAAACCATCAAATGTAATGTTTTTTTAAAAATTGGTTCTCTTTAATTATACATGACAGTAGAACCCATTTTTATATACAGCAGGGAATGTATCTTTTTTTTCACAATGTAGATTCACACGATTCACACAATCTTACATATACATAGGGCAATACTGTCTGTCTCTGTCTACTATCTTTCCTTCCCCCACTACCCCCTCCCAAGGTGTAATGTTTTACACTTTATTGAAATATAAAATCCCACTTTAAAGGTGTGGGTAGGGCGTAGGAAAATCACAATTGTTAGCATGAGACCATGGGGCAAGGACTTGGGAGTGGGAGCCCTTACCAGGACTTGTACAAGGGGACTGTGTAGGCTATACACTGGGGCCTTTGGATGAGGGCCACCGCCAGTGTCAATTGAGCCCACAGGGAGGGAGTTATAAACATCCCAGCTTTAATCTTCTCCCTCTCTCAATCCCTCCCAAATTCTCCTGCTGCCCCCTGTAAGCTGAACCAACGCAGACAGTGTGGATGAAAAGCGAGCTTGCTGAGGCTCTGAACAGGCAGAGAAAGAATGGGAACCCAGCAGCTCACTGTACCCCAGTCCCCATACATGGCTATCGTAAAGACATACGTATGGTAAAGACGTGTAGGGCTGCCTAGTGTCCTGTATAGCTAGCTATTATTACTGCTAACTTCCCAAACTGAGTAGCACACTTACTTATTTGTTTTGCATTACTGAGGATTGAACCCAGGGATGCTTTACCACCAGGCTACAACCCTAGTCCTTTTATATTTTTGAGATGAGTCTCACTAAGTTACTAAGACTGGCCTTGAACTTATGATCCTCCTACTTCAGTCTCCCAAAGCATGTGCCACACCTGGCAATAGCACACAACTTTTATTTTCCACGTTTGCAGGTTGGCCCATCTGGCTGGGCTCTGCTTCGAACTGTAGGTGGGTGGGGCTAACAGCAGTTCTGATCCACCTGTCCTCCACCTCTGTGAAAGGCAGGCTGACTGAGCAATACTATGCTTATGGAGATGGCAGACAGTCAAGGGAGCAAGCCCAGTTGTGCAAGTGTTTTTTAAACCTTCAGTTGTGTTGGAGCCATGCAAACCAATCACCACAAACTTTGTGGCTTAAAAAAAAATTATCATATTATAGTTCTGAAAACAGGAGGCCCAAAGTGGACTTCAGTAGGCTAGACGAAGGTGTTGGTAGGGCTGCCCTCTTTCCAGCGGCTCCTGGGGACGGTCTGTTTCCTTGCCTCATGGCCTCTTCCATCTTGAAAGCCAGCAGTGCAGCATCTCAAACCTCACTTTGCTTACATCTTCATGGCATCTTTTCTGATTTCTTGGACTTCCAGTTTCCCTATTCACAAAGACTCTTGTACTCTGCTGGGTTCAGCCAGATAACCCAGAATAATCTCATCTACACACCTTTAATCACATCTCTGAAGTTCCTTTTACCATGTAGCTTCACATTATTACATATGCCCAGATTCTGGGGATTGGAGTGTAAACATTCTAATCTAAGGGGAGGAGGGCATAATTCAGATTAACATACTGGCTAAAATTCCATTGGCCAAAATCAAGACATGGGAAGTACTTTGCTCATAGAGGTGGAATAAGGAGGCAGTCAGTGTTTCTGGCAGTAATCTGATCCACCACATGTCCAGAAAGATCTCTAGTGTTGTTTACTGAATGTGAATTTGGACCACGTGGTGATTCAGGGCCCTACACTCTGAGGGCCTCCTGAAAATAATGAGCTGTGATCCTCTTATTAAAATAACAACCACACCATTGTCTGGGCTTGGGTTCCTGCTGGGTCTGCAGCAGTGGTGGATGAAAAATGATAATTTAAAATCTTGTTTACTCATTCCATTGATAGTGCTGTTCTGTACTCCAGAGTCATTGAAATTTAGGTTCTGAATGTTCCTTCTTCATTACCCAGAGCACATTATCTGCCTTACAGTCTTTGAAGATGGAGTGGAGTCTACAGGAGTCTTAGAGAAATAATTCTATTCCTCTTACTCCTTTTTCCAGAAATTGCCTAGAATTCAGCTGAAGAAGCATCTATTAGGACAGGGAGGCCAGGTACTGCTGTTTTGATCAGGTTAGAGTAAACCTGGAGTGCTGTGTTTCCAGTGGGCCCTACTCTGTAAAAAGGACACTCACAAAACTGAGTACAGGAAGAAAACTTAGAAGGTTGAGGATTCAAAACTGCTGCATGACATAGGACCCCCAGAGGAGCAGAAGGTAACACTATCCGCGTGGCTAGAGGCAGAATCAAGGACCAGTTTTCCAGCTCCATCCACTGAAATGACCTATGATCAAAGAAGTAGCAGTGAGCACCCCAAGGCCTAGACTATAGTTGCTAAATACCACTTCAAACTAAATGTAACCGAGGCTCTTTTGGAGAAATGGCTGATTTTAGATTCTACACTGGAAATGTCCACGATGAGCCTGAAAATCTTACCAAACATGAAAGCATGAAAACTGACTAGGCTTATTGCAAAAGAACTCAGGAAGCAACCTAAGTTTTGCTGACTGAAGGCAGCAAGGTAATAATGGTAAGAAATTCCAAGGATTGAAATATTTTAAATCATGAATTCACGGTTTGATGAATCTAGGTGAAGATCAGTGGCTGCCATTACAACAAGCCACCCAAATAGTCTTGAAAAAAAGGTGGTGCATATGGCTTGGGAGGCTGAGGCAGGAGGATCGTGATTTCAAGGCAGCCTCAGCAAAAGTGAAGCACTAAGCAACTCAGTGAGACCCTGTCTCTAAATAAAATACAAAATAGGGCTGGGGATATGGCTCAGTGGCCTAGTGCACTTGAGTTCAATCCTGGGTACCCATGCCACCCCAAAAAAGGTTTAGAATTTGATAAAATTGCTGGAATAGTTTTACATTTTAGCATGTACCGGAACCACCTGGAGGACTTGCTAAAATACTTTTGACTGAGCTTCACCTAGTGTTTCTTAGATTCTGAGTCTGGGGTGGGCCAGAGAAGCTGCATTTCTAACAAGTTTATAGGTGATGAAGATTCTGGTCAAAGAACAACTGCTGTAGGTCTATTGATTTGGAGGAAATCCAGGGATAGAATATGGTTCATGACACAAGATGGCAATAAACAAAATCAAGACTGGGAAACAACACAGGACAGAGACCTGGCTTCCTCAACAGACACCCTGTAGGGGAAATACAGTGGGACTCTCGATTTAAACTTTTCATGTCTTTTGGAGGTATACATTAAATTACCTACAGATGAAGTGTCCAGTATTTCCTTGAAGAAATGGACTGGTATATACTTTGTTATAGCTAGATAAGTATGTGGGTGGCCCATCGTAATATTCTTAGTGTTTGAAATTCTTTGACATAGGAGCAACACATTTAGTACATTCATACCATTTATCAATGAACTATAGACGGTACTCGCTCTACTTGGCTATGCTAAGTGCTTTGATAACAGCATCTATTTTTCTCAGTATGAGGAGACTCTGTTCTGCAGATGAGGGTACAGCTTACTCTTATACAAATGATGTCTCCACTCTCTTTCCAGCTTTGGGCTAGGGGAATCTCTTGCTATGAGTAATGGGAGTTCAAGCTGGTGCCATGGTGATTTTTCCCTTTGGCAACTCCCTCTCATCTCCATACTGACTGGCTCCCTCCTGAAGCCCCTCCAAGACCTTTTCCTAGACTTCAGACAGTTCCCCAGAGAAAGCACTTCCTTTACAGCTTGCCAGCTGATGGCACATGCCTGTAATCCCAGTGACTTGGGAGGCTGAGACAGGAGAATCCCAAATTCTAGGCCAGCTTTGGCTATTTAGTGAGCTGGCCCATCTCAAAATTAAAAAAATTAAAAAACAGCTGGAGGTGTAGCTCTGTGGTAAAGCACTCCTCGGTTCAATCCCTAGTATGGCAAATAAAATACTTAAAATATCATCACCAGTAAATGTCCACAGTTGAAGACATTTTGACAAAGATGTGGGCACTAAATAGACTCAGTCATCCTCTCACAAGTATTAATTACAAAGGGAGAAGTGACTTTATAGTGATCCAGATTACTACTTTAGGCCACTGGATGTGATAAATGACTGTCACTCTTGAGGCATTCCTGAGGACAACGCCATCATGTAGATACATAAGACAAACCCAGATCAACGGAAACTCTCCGCCCTCCATGTACGGGTTCCACCTCTGCAGATTGTTATTATTCCCAACAAGTCTAACTACTGTCATGTGCTAATGCTAGGAGATTTCATTGTGTGAATATTGTTGAGAAAACGTTAAAACTAAGACAGTTACATCACTAGGTGATACCTGCTTCTGGGAACAGTGAGATATGTGTGGTCCATGGTTAACTGAAATGTGCAATGCACAACTATAGGTGTGCAGCATTTGCACCGAATTAGGTGTTGTAAGTAACCTAGAGATGATTTTAAAGCATACAGGAGGATGTATGCGTCAAAATCCTATGCCATTTGAGCTGGGCATAGTGGCACAGGCTTGAAATCCCAGAGATGTTGGAGGCTGAAGCAGGATCACCAAATTCAAAGCCAGCCTCAATAACTTGGCAAGACCCTTAGCAACTTAGCAAGACCTCAAAATAATAAATAAAAAGGACCGGTAATGTAGTTCAGTAGTAGAGTGTCCTTGGATTCAATCCAAAGTACCAAAGCAGCAAAACAAAAAAACAAAAAACTATGCCATTTGGGTTTTTGAAATCTAAGGGGCAGTATCCTGCATCCAATTCTCTGTGACTACTTGAATTTCATTGTATGTACAACCATGACCCACATCCCAGCCTGACCCCTCCATGGGTACATATACACCCTTCACAGGCCACCATACCAGGTGGGCTGCTACTCCACTCCTCACTCCCTTGGGTGCCAGTGGTGGGTTATCCCTCTAGATCCTCTTGTTGCTTCTCTTGTAAAAGGAAAGTATGATGCCAGCATTCTGTCCTCATGGGTTGCTCTTGGCCCCTGCCTGGCTCTCTGGCCTTGTGTTCTGTTCCAAACTGGCAGAATTTATTCCAAGACACCAGCAGGAACACAGTTCCAACAGACAACCTGTTATTAGTTGGGCAGAATCATGTGTGCATATCCTAGTACCAGAACTAGTCCCCTGTGGATACTAAAGGACAGTAGTATGATTTTGTTCTTTTTTAATATTTTTATTAGTTGTTAATGAAACTTTACTTATTTGTATGTGGTGCTGAGAATTGAACCTAGTGTGTCACACACGCTAGGCAAGCGCTCTACCAGAGCCACAACCCCAGCCCGATTTTTGGGTTTTAAAGGAGCACAGAATTTCCTACTTTCAGATGAATCAGGAAGAAAATCATGTCAATGAAAAATGTGGCTGATGCGGGAAGACCCCAAATTTGAGGTCAGCCTGGGGAACTAAGACCATCTCAAAATTAAAAAGGGCTTGGCTGTATGGCAGTGACACAATGCCTTCAGTTCAATCCCTGGCACTTATCAGGGGTGCTCTACCACTAAAGCTGTATCACCCCACCTTCCCTTAAGCAAGGTCCCAGTTGAGGTTGGCCTTGAATTTAATTGTCCCGTCTTGCTGGGATTTTAGGCATACACCTATACAACTGACTAGACCTTTCAGCCTTCTTTAACCTACTTTTGCTTGGCATTGGGGACTGAACCCAGGGGTGCCTCTACCCGTGCAACATCCCCAGACCTTTTTAAAATTTTATTTTTGAGACAGTAAGTTGCTGAGGCTAGTTTTTGTGATCTTCCTGTCTCTCCAGTTAAATATTAATTTTAATCTTTAAAATTAAAGTCATGCACCAGTGCCTGTTTAACCTGATTTTTAAGGAGAGCTTTTAATATGAGGAACTGAATATCTAATATAGACACTAGACTTTCATGCTTTAGAGTTGTTAGGAACTGTATCAAGATTTAAAATGCTGCCTCTACTTAAGCCTTGTTACACCATGTACTCTCAAAAATACCTTTAAAACAGGTGTAAACACATGGAATTGAATATAAACAACAGAGCTTCTTAATATAAGCTTTAATACTTAACATTATATTGACTTTGTAAAGTTCAAACAGGTTGTGATCAACTTATCAAGGGGAATGTGAATTCTTCTAGATTTGCATTAAGCATCTCCAGGTGTAAGAACTAGCAATCCTGACTTCCTTCAAGCAGTCAACTGTAGACTTTGCTGTATTACCCTTTTCTATCTACTGATTTTAGAACCATAATTCCTTTATATTAAGAATTAATCACTTTATTAAGTGCTGGCCTGGGAGGGTTGTTTTGGGGACTGCCACATAAGAAATATAAGGATTTGAAAGAACAATTACATAACTGCACCAACTCATCCTTACAAATTGAAGAACACAGGAAAATAAACATACACCTTATCCAAGATGTGGTCACAAAAAGATTAGCGTAAAATTACATTAGGTTCGCCAGGTGTGGTGGCGCACACCTGTAATCCCAGGTCTTGGGAGGCTGAGGTAGGAGGATCGTGAGTTCAAAGCCAGCCTCAGCAACTTAGCAAGGCCCTAAGCAACTCAGTGAGACCCTGTCTCTAAATAAAATACAAAATAGGGCTGGGGATGTGGCTCAGTGGTGGAGTGCCCCTGGGTTCAATCCCCAGTACCCCCCCCAACAAAAAAATTAATTAGGTTCTACAATCTAGGAACACTTGTTTCATGATGTTTTCAAAGAAATTTTAAAATTCATCATTAGAGTCATGAAAAAATGTACTCATATATTCAACAGTACATTAACCATCTAGAGAATTTGTATTAGACGTATTATGCAAAAACAAGTTGCATATTACCACTCATAGTTATTTTGACATGTGGCCACATAAGTCTGAACAGACACAGGAACTGTTAATGGTGATTACTTCATTATGTGGACTGAGGGATACTTGTTATTTTAACCATTTTTTTCTTTTTGGAACACAGGGCTGGGGATTAAACTCAGGGTGTAACATATGCTAGGCATGCAAGTACTGAGCTACACCTTCAGCTTGATTGCTTTTTTATATAAAATTTAAAAAACGAAATGTCCCTTCCTTAACAGGCTCCATTGCCACATATCTGAAACTGAATAATCACAGAAAGCTGAAGAATAATGCTCTCTCTAAAGCCAAGGTGAAGTAATGGAAACATCACAGTATTGCAGCATAAAATACCAAAGTTTAGAGTGCCAAATCCAGAAGTAAGGAAGTAAGATTAAGGATTTAGGAAATGATTAAAGCTTCCTACTTTGGTCATTTGAGAAATAATTGTTGGAAAATGTTCAAACCATTATGATAAAAATGAGTGAATTTTACCTGAGAACAAAGCCAAGTTAAAAGGGTTCAGCCTAATTATGCATAATAGTAAGTAATATTTATTGTGACACTAAGTACTTTTCATACATAGTTTTATAAAAATATTTTTTAGTTGTCAATGCATCTTTTAAAAAATTTAATTACTTATTTACATGTGGTGCCGAGGACTGAACCCAGGGCCTCACAAGCCAGGCAAGTGCTCTACCATTGCGCTACAACTCCAGCCCCATACATCGTTTTAATCTTCAGTCCACAGAATTTTATCCCTAGACGACAAGGAGGCACAAGCGTTAATGATGTGCCTAGCAAACCATCTACTATGTTCATCTCAAACTGTTTCAGAACTGAAGTCAATCTTCTTACAGAAGACAGGAAGGGCTAAGAGAGTGCCAACTCCATGCAAAAATTACCTAAAATCTGGTGTTAAGTGGTAATACACAATAAATTCAAACAAGCTTTTCCCTCAGTAAGCATTTTATTAACATAAAATACGTTAACAAAGTGGAAAAAGATACCAAGATGAAAGGTGGTAACACAGGAAGAGTGGGAACATAAAAGCTGGAGTAGGTAGGTCTCAAACTGGCCATAAAGGCACTAATGGCATATCAAGAAACACTGTCAAAAAAGAAAGGGGACTCAAGATGTTCCTCAATCTTTTCTGCCATCAGGTCAATACTCCATCTAGCCACTGGTGACTGTGTGGCACATTGCTGCCTCTCAGATCTTGCTCACTGGGAAGCAGGAACTGAACATTTTACACCAGTCAACTCTATGTTCTTAAATAGGCCAATGTTGTAGCCAATGACTTGGGTCTACAGGTATAGAACTATATTTTTAATAAATTGGTCTTCTTCACCATTAACTAGAAGGATTTAATGGGTGCAGGCATTTACCTATACAATTACCCACTTACTGGGGCAGCTTAACAATGATGTCAAATATGCCTCTTACCATGTGATGTCACAATGACAACAGAAAGCCCAGCTGAAGATGTTGCATACTTTTAGAAAGCCAAATTCACTGTAATATCGCTCCCCCCCTCCTTTTAAAAGGCTGTGGTTCAAAAGCTTTTATGTTCTTTCCCTGGAAACAAGAGAACTTTGGTCAAAGCCAATTCGTAAGAATCATCACTTCTGTTCTTTGAATAGGCAAAATAATGAACTATAATTAGACACCATTTTCTTCTCTTAAATTCTGAAGTTTATATTTGAAAAATAAACCCATTTCTTATAAACATCTAAACGAACAAAATTATCAAGGAAAAGATAATGGAAGCAGCATCGACCATATGGGCCACTATATTCCCAAAGTTAGGTTTTTCAAGACTTTTTTTTTTTCTTAAACAGGAAGTCTAAATTTCTTACAGGTGAAGCTTTTTTGTTACTACGAACTCTCAGCTACTCTGATTGACGCCTAGATCCTTGACTCAATTTTCCCCTCAGCCTCATTTTATTAAATGTCCTCTGGGTGTTTAGTTTTCCAAACCAATCCCAGAATATTATGCTCAGTCACAATTCCGGTATCTTACATAAGTGACAGCTCCCTAAGAAGGTATTAAACCTGAGCCAATTCTTCTATACCTTGACTTAAGTGGACATTAATAAGAATTTTTAAGTGAAATTATTTAAAAGAATCCAAACAAAGGGATATAAGACATATGATAACTCATTTTTTGACCTGCAATCTCAACTTATTAGCCTTACGGATTTATGGACTAATTGCTAACCCAGTAATCCCTACAAATCTGCAGTACTATAGTCTGGTTTACTTTACACAGTACTACACTTCATTCATAATAAAGTACTAAAAGTTTTTGAGTTTGCCCATTTTCATTGTTTTTCAAACCAACCATACAGAAGTATAAAAATTTACAATGATCCAACCGCTTATCACATAACCTCACAAATACAAAGGGGACTGACTGACTGGGAATCTTATTTGTCAAATGATCTGTTAAGTAACTGACTTTACCCAATGATCTAAGTGCCTGTTCAAGGTTATCTTTCAGCAGAAAATGCAGCTATGTGCCTGTCCACTTTGAACAATACACTGAATTTCTAATCAAAGAAAGGCTACTTCCATTTTTACTAACATTAAAGACCACTGAACCATACTCTTAACTATGCTAATCTCATTAACCACCTCGGGAGCATGGGATCACTAACTAAAGATCCCAAACCCCAGGAGCTATTTCCTAAAGAATTCAGTCAAATTATAAGTTTCAAAACAGTTTCACTATTTAAAAACTATTAACTCAGGCAAAATTGTTATAGATTGACTACAAAATATCTTTTATTTTAACCCAACTTGTTAGGGGCAGATAAAGACTTTGGCAAATTTGATTAACAGCACAAAATAATGTTATCCAAACTGAATAATTTATTGCTGGTCTGAGGCTTGCCTTGTTTTACACTTTAGAATTTACACTGTTTCCACAAATAGCAGATATCAACACTTAAAGGAATTTAACAGTGACCTATTCAATAAGGCAATCATCTTGGTAGCAAACTTTTATTTAAATCTTACATAACTCAAGCTTTATAAAAAGCCAACATAATTGAAAATTGGATTCTCCCTCTAAAGCCTTAAGTATCCAAAGCTTGAAACAGTTAATTTAAAAATAAGCAAACAAATGAAACAAAAAAACCCCTGCAGCAGATCCTGCTGAGAATACTTAAAAAAAAAAAAAAAAAAAAATCTAAGTGAGCTTAATCTTTACAAAAGTTATTTAGCTCAAAAGCTATAAAATCAAAGTTATCTTAATTCTACAAAGAAGGGAGAGGGTCTTTGACTTCATGCCACCATTTTAGAACCTCATCTTTTTCATCAAATTTGGCCACAAATCAAATTTTTGTGTGCTCCTGTTTTCAGGAGATTCCTCTTGCAGAAGAGGCCAAGTATAAACATGGAAGAGTAACTGCCTAAGCAAGTAGGAAAGTGTTCCGTAATAGTGTGCAAAGAATGTACAGTTCTGGGTTAATCTCTGGAACTTGATCTGGACCTTGACCTTGAGCGAGATCTAGAACGGGATCTTGAAGTAGCTCTTTTTGGTGGAGGGGACACAGAACGAGCCTTTGAGGGTGGAACAGGAAGGGGTGAATTGGAACGAGACTGGCTCCTTGATCTGGATTTTGACTTTATATCACCTTTTCCATTTTCTTTGGGGGACCGAGATCGAGACCTGCTTCGGGACTTTTCATACTCATCCTTAGATCTGCTTCGAGAGTGTGAATGGGAACCCCGATCAGACTTGGGCTTAGATTTGCTCTTTGATCTAGATTTCCTGCCTTTTGATCGAGAACGTGATCGACCTTTGCTCCGTGACCTGGATCTGGACAAGAAAAGGCAGAATGTTTTGAGTACTGGGTCAGAACA
>JAJEJO010002080.1:498160-526398 GCA_020662805.1 Glaucomys volans
AAAAACAAAAAACCAAAAAAACTAAAAGGTCCTACCCTTTTAAGAATTAATCATATTACTTTCCACCTCAAATTACAGGACATACCTTTAAATCCTGCCAACTGCAACGACTAGAAAGATTTTCTACAATAAGCCTGTACTCTGTACGAACAGGTGGTCCATATTTGTCTCTGCCAGAGGTTCTCCGACTGCTGTATCCACCTCCACCACCTTTATCACACGAAGGGAGCAATTAGTTGCTTTGTAATGATAGGGATGCATAATGTTTTTGAAAGTTAGTACAAACATATCAACTTTTATTTACTGGAGTAGGACTTTGCTATTATACTGCTAAACCTTCGATACATTTGTGATTTGCCATAAATTAAATTAAGGGCAAGTCAAATAGACTAAATCCAACTAAACCTCTCCTACAATCTGTTAGAGAGTGACTGCTCCTTTATTCAATTTACCTCGCTAAGTTTTATTTTACAGAACATTGTAAAATATAAAACTTAACTGATTACATGCATTTCTACATTTTACAAAAATTTTTACTAGTTACACTAAGTACTTACATCACAGTGTGAGGTTTTTGGTGGTGGTTTGGCCACAAAACACGCAAGGTAACAGTCACCTAGTTCAGATTAACCAGTTTTGTCTAACCCTTGGAATCCTCACCATCACCCTGCGTCTAATGGCAAAAGGCTGCTGTCGTCATGGCTTCCGGTAAGGTCAGCCAAAGGGTCATAGGGCAAGGGTCACACAATGTATGGAAAAGCCAAGGCCAATCAGGAAAGGCAGTCATCTTAGCCTCAGTGGACACAGCCTCAGCCCCATTGGTCACTTTCAAATTGAAACATCAAGGACTTGTTAAAAAGTTTGAATTCAACATGCAACAATTTCAACATCAAACATTTAACATAACCAAAAATCCCCCCAACCTCCTCCCAGTAACATGCCCCAACTAGGTTAAGCAAAGCATAAAGCTTATGCAGATTTACTTTGTGGTACAATACCACATTACTTTAAAATAGTAATTTCTTTGGCCCCCCTCCAACTTTACTAACTTAAGACCTACACCTCAATCTCCGCCCCTTTCCCCGCCCCCTACCCCACCTCCACCCAGCCTGCCCCCCAACTTTCACGTCTAGCTAATGCACTGACAAATAAGCAAGGGGGATGTGAGAAATACAGTCATCCCTTGCTTCCAAAGTGGGGAGAACCCACGACAGTGCCGAGGAGGAGGGCCCAGCAGAAGCCACCCCCTCCCAACTTGGCCAAAACCGAATACCCAGACCCAATCCCCGCGCTCCGGTGTCCCATGGCTGTCCCGGGCAGGTGTGGAGGCAGCGGGGCCCCGGGACACCCGAGTTAAACGACTCCCGGCCCCCGCACCTGCCCGGGCTGGGAGGCCCCACCCCGCCCACCCTAGTGCCTGCGCCCGCCCCCCAGGTCCCAAAGGCGCGGAGCGCGCGGGGGTGGGACTCACTGCGGCTTCCGTAGCTGTAGCCGTCGCGATCGCGGCGCGGGCCCCGGGCGTGCTCCACGATCACGCGCTCGCCGCAGAGCTCCTTGCCGTTCAGCTCGTAAACGGCGTCGTCGGCGTCGCGGGAGTCCTCGAACTCCACGAAGCCGTACCTGGGGGCGGCGCGCGGGCCGAGCACCGGCGGGGTCGTCGTTAGCTGGTGTCGCGCACGTGCGCGCACCCGCGATCCCCGCGCGCACCCGTGGCGCCGCGCCGCCGCCATCTTGGAGGCTCTGCCACGCGGCGCCGCGGCCTTGGCCGCCTCTTCTCTCGGACAGCCCCCGCCGCCACCAGGCCCAGGGAGCTGGGCGCTGGGCACAAACGCGGGTGTCCAGGCCCGACTCACCCATTTTTGAGGTCTACTTCGAGGAGGCGGCCATAGCCGCTGAAAAAGCGCTGGATGTCCTTCTCCCGGACGTTGTAGCTCAGGCGTCCTATGTAGACGCGCGGCATGTCCGTGGCGGGCGAGGTCCCGAAGGCCGGCTGTCGGACGGCGGACAGCAAGGCAGTAGCCGCGGTGCGGGTGCGGGGACGGCGAGAACCCGAACACGCGCCTCACACCGCAGCGGCGGCCGAGTCCAGCCACACAATGGTGTGCGCGCGCGCCAGGGCTACGCTATATGGGCGGCCAGGGGGCGGGGTCGGCGCGTGACGTCAGTGCGCAGCACGTACCCTCTCGCGTCGAGCTCTGGATTCGGGGGTGACTTGCGGGTCGCTTGCACGCGAGGTGTTGGTGGAGTGCGACCTTGCTTTCAAATGCTTCTCCAGCACGTCCACCCGTCTCTGTAAACAATGTCCTGCGGTCCAGCCGCGTACTTGTCCTCTGATTTGTGCCTTTTAATAAACTTCCCCTCTATTCTTGAACTGAGAGAATCCCCCTTTTTAATTGGCTCTCGAGGTTGTCATAATAAGTCACCGTGGTTTCTGATTGGTTGGTTAAAACGAGGCTGCGAATTTGCACCCCCCCATTGGGTCACGCCCACTTTGCTGGTGGTAGTGGTCTCGCACGCAGTTCGTCAGCCAGTTTCACTAAGTCCGAGGCGTCTGCTGGTAGAGTAGTGTCGGGTTGCGAGCGCAGTGCCCTTCCAGCTTCAGTCTCTCGGGGTCTTACGTCCTACCTCAGCTTTCACTGCCTCCCTGCACCTTCCCCTCTCGCTGCATGGCTTTTTCTTGGCGCACTGGCAGTTTGTAGATTGGAGTGTACATGGGAATCCCGCCCTCGCTGCGGTTGCTCACAAAGGCAGCATGGCACTAAAGGCAGGTGCCCAGGAAGGTCGAGCAAGACCTGGCAGCCCTCCCACAGCAATGAGCTCTTTCCGTGGTACGAAATCTATCTTTTTCCCCCATTGGTTTGGAAGGCATCTTATTTGTGGCAGAAATACACAGTTGAGTTTATCAATAGAGATGCCATTTAAAAAACTGCAGAACTAGATAAGCACAAAGGAGTAAGTTAAGACCCATGACCACATCCTGGGGCACGCTGATATTAAGTATAGGAAAGGAGACTGGAAAAGAAGTGACTACAAAGTCACTGAAAAGACCAGGACAGTACAATGTCACAGAAGGGAAGAGAAAAAAGGCTTTCGCTAAGATCATTCAGGTCTTCAGGTATTCCTGTATTCCTGCCCTTTTTGAATCATGTGGCCTCGATATTCTTCAGCCTCTAGTTGAACATGGGCGAATTTGCCCCCCATGGGACTTTTGGCAGAGTCTGCAGGCATTGTTGGTTGTCCTGACTCGGGGAGGCAAGTTAATACTGTCATCTGGCTTGGCCTGGTGGTGCACACCTGCACTTCTAGCTACTTCGGAGAATCCGAGCAGCCTGGGCAATTTAGGGAGATCCTGTCTCAAAAAGGGCTGCAGAAGTAGCTCAATGATAAAGCACCCCTGGGTTCAATCCTAGTACTGCCAAAACAAACAAAAAAGTTTAACAACTCCCTGTCCCCAGTCTGGTGGGTAGAGGTCAATCTTAAAATTAGATAAATAAGAAATATAAATTTAAAACAAAATTTAAATATTGATGGAATGTAATTTGGGAGATGAGACTTCAACGGTGTTTTATTGTTACATTTTACTCGTCAAATTGTCAATATTAAAAAGATTGTGAAAATTCATTATTTGCAAGAGGTGAACTGGGAAACTACACTCATAGTGGGGCTGAAGATTCCTTAATTTTTTTTTTTTTTTTTTTTTTTTTTTTTGTGGCAGGGTTTGCTAAATTGCTGAGGTTGACTTTGAACTTGTGATGCTTGAATCAGCCTGCCTCAATCTCCTGAATCTCTGGGATTGTGGTCGCATACCGCCACACCTAGCTGAACATTCCTTTTGGGAAGGAACTGGAATAGTACTTCCTAAAGGATAAACATGGAAAGTGGTCATTGCTGCCTCTCGCCTTGTTCATTTGCCCCCAAAGAACGATGCCCCCTGCCAACATCCTCCTTTCACCTCTCTTTCCCAGAGTTGAATAGCTACTCTTAACAAACAAAAATCACTGGCAATAGAAAACAGCCTTCAATATCATCATTAAGCAGGTGGTAGAACATCAACATTCTGCGGAGTCCTGCTGATAATCTAACTTGATATTTTGGAAGAACTAATCAATGAGAAATGATTATAGTACAGAAGCATATTTCTTTAAACATCTGCAATTGCAGTTGATAAAGACCAACTGCAAAGATCATCATTGCTCGTTTTAAAATTATGGAGGTCACTGCAGGAATTTGTAAAGAAAGGACATGTTAATCTCATCCCAAAGAGTATTAGTAACCTCAAATTGCTAATGACCCAGATTGTAAAAGAGAGTCTCAGGTCTGTAATGATTGTGGGTTTCAATCCAGTCCATGCTCTTTCTTACATAGGTTAGCTGGAAGTCAAAGAGATTTTCAGGGCACCATGTTTTTTGAAGTGGGTGTAAACTGTGTTCTGAAGGATTCTGCTTTCAGTCTGAAAAAATTCAGCACCCCAGCCGCTGTCATCATGAATGGGTCTTGGGAGATCATGGCAACTGTGGTGACCAATTTTAGGGGACAGCCTGACTGGATTAAGGGATACCTAGATTTCTGGGTATGTCTGTGAGGTGTTCTGGAAGAGATGGACATTGGAGTCAGTGGACTGAGTAAGGAAGATTCCCCAATGTCAGTGCACCATTCAGTTGGCTGAAGGTCTGGACAGAGCAGTGCTTGTGCTTTCTCCTGCAGCTGGGCCAGCCCTCTTTTTCTGCCCTTGGATATCTGGACTTTGTGGTCTTTGGACTCCAGGGCTTACACTGTGACCCCTCACATTCTCAGGCCAGTGGCCTCAGACTGAGTCATACCATCCATCACTATCCATTGGCTTCCCTGGTTTTGAGGCCTTTTGACTTGGATTCAGTCACTCTACTGGCTTCCCTCTTCTCTAGCTTTCAGACAATCAATCATGAGACTTTTCAGCCTCCATGTATGAGGCAGGTCCCCTAGTAAGTCCCTTCTCATCTATCTATCTATCTCTCTCTCTCTCTCTCTCTCTCTCTCTCTTCCCCCATTGATTCTGTCTCTCTGTAGAACCCTGACTAATAGAGCAACTCAGGTGTGTGCTTGTGAATGGAATGAATGTAAAGGGGTCGCTCCAGGAACAGAACCCAGAAGTGGAAATTGTCTATGGCAGAGTTAGAATCATGGTCAAAAGAGCCTCTGAGGCTTTTCCTGGGAGATTGAGTTAAATGTTTCTGAGCCAGTCCAAACCCTTGTTTAAAACACATCTATATGAGATTCATCTAGAGCAGAATTTCTTAACCTCAGTGCTGCTGACATTTGGGGCCAGATAATCCTTTGTTGTAGGGACCGTGCTGTAGATTGTAGGATGTTTGGCAGCATCCCTGGCCTCTACCCTTGAGGTGCCAGTTGCTCCCTCCCACCTCCAGACTTAATGATCAAGACTGTTTTCTACAGATGTCCCCTGGGGCATGCAGTTGCAGGGGATTGCATCCACTGATACAGTGCTTCTGACAGTGAGGGGACTGGTGGTCTGAGTTTGGGCCTCCTGCTGGTTCACATGTTTAAGGATTAACCTCAGTTTTCAACCAGACATTGATGGAAAAATGAGCTTCTACTCTTCTGAAAGAGTAAGGCTATGCCGAACCACCTAAATACTTGTATTATCCAAGTGATGTGTTGAGGAAAGGAAATGTAATAGTTAGAATATGATTAGCTGTGAACACACAATTTTTTTCCTCCTCAGCATATGGATTTGGGCCCACAGCATCTAATCACACACTCAGGAAAATGCTTCTGTTAAGAACCTGTGAAAAAATAAAATATGTTCATGTTAAGTGGCAAAAGTGAACAGAGAGGACCAGAGATATCCATCTGTGAGTTAGTCACAAACTGAATGCAAAGCCCAAAGGAACAGTATTAGCTGGAGAGCAGAAGGTTGAGGACGCACCGGGAGACCTGGATTAATTCCTGTGACCCCTGTAATGAAGTACCACCAATCCAGTGACTTGGAGCAACAGATTTATGATCTTATAGGACGTCAGAAGTCTGGCAGGGACTGAGGATATAGCTCAGTTGGTTGAGTGCCTGCCTCGCATGCACAAGGCCCTGGGTTCAATCCCCAGCACCGCAAAAAACAAACAAACAAAAAAAAACAAAACAAAAAATAAATAAATAAATAAAAATAAAAAGTCTGGCGGGGTTCACTGGTCTAAAATCAAGGTGACAGCAGGGCTGCATTTCTTCTGAGACTCCAGGGGAGAATTTATTCCTTTGCATTTTCCAGCTTTGAGGGCTGTCTGCATTCTTTGGCTTTTGGCCCTGACTCCATCTTCAATGCCATTGACTGTGGATGAGACCTTCCCATGCCAATCACTCTGGTCCTGAGCCCTGCTTCCTTTGCCTCCCTCTTTGACTTGGACCCTTCTCCCACCTCCTGTAAGAACCCGGATGATGGTATTTGACCTGCCTGCAAAATCCAGGATGATCTCCCCATCTCAAGATGCTTAACTTCATCATGTCTACAAAGTTCCTTTTGCCATGTAAAGTGACATCTGCCCAGGTTCTGGGGATTAGGACAAAATGTCTTTTGTGAGGAACCTTATTCTGCTTAGTACAGGGACTCTTACATTTAAATTCAGGAAAGGCAACTGGGAAGGAACTGCTAGAGAGATAGGGGGCAGGGAACCCAGGAGTGGAGTGTCACTGGAGTTTAAGAATGGAGTCAATTGAAAGCAGTAAGTTCATAAGACTTTGGTCCACAACCTCACTCCTTAGAAATCTCTCTGTCAGCCAAGAGGGCCAGTTTGTAAAACTATAGTCTGAGGATGGTTATTTCTGCAACAGAACTATTCAACTATTAAAAAGAATATATTCAATTCATAAATATTTACTGAACCGCCTACTGTGTGCCAGTGATTGTTGGCGCTACGGCAGTGGCAATCTGGACCACCTCCCTTTTTGCAAATAGTTTTATTGGAACACGGCTAGAGCAATTCATCTGCATATCATCTATGGCTTCATTCAACAAGAGTGATATTGAGTAGTTATGGTTATATCCAGTAGTCACGGCAGAGATTGTGTGACCTTCAAAAGCCTGAAATAATGACTAGCTGATTTTTTTTTTTTTTTTGGTGGTACTGGAGATTGAACCCAGGGTTGCTCTACCACTGAGCCACATCCCCAGCCCTCTTTTTATTTTGTATGTTGAGAGCGTCTCAATTGGTTACTGAGGCTGGCCTTGAACTTGCAATCCTCCTACCTCAGCCCAGCAAGAATTCTGTTTTAATATGTTCATGAACCCATTTTTGTAGACAACAACCATGTCAAACCTTAAAAACCCAAACTATTTATTTATTTATGTATTTACTGTGCTGGGAATTGAACCCAGGGCCTAGGGGTGCCAATCATGCATTCTGCCACTCAGCTGCATCACCAGCCCAACCCCTTCTGTGACTATCTTTGTGGGCTGACTTTGTGGTTGATTTGAACAGCAGTGGGGGAAGGTCCCACACAGCCACATCCCCGAACTCTCTCACTGCCTTCCTACCCTCTTCCTCCCACTAGCTTCTTACTTGAAAGTGTACCCCTGCCCCCTCCCACTGTCACACCCCGGGCCTTCTTGCTGAACAGCTTCCTGTTTCTGGAACTTTATTTCCCCATGGTTTGTTCCCTCACTTCCTTCTGGTTTCTGTGCAAAGTTACCAGCGGAGCTTCGGCTAACCATCCATTTTAAAATTGCATCCCTCCTCTGCATCCTCTTGCCCTGTGCTATTTTTCCTTGTAGAACTTTTTATCCCTTGACACATATTTATTTATGGTCTCCCCCACCCGCCAGGATGTCGGCTTCATTAGAGCAGGGATGTTGTCTTGTCTTTTCTCTTCCATATCCTTTGTTTGGTGGTGGTGATGGGGGTATTTTGTATTCCCATTAGAGACTAGGAAGCGCTCCGGGACGAGGAAGGTGTGGCTTTAGCGCCACCTGGTGGCTATCTTGTATGATTACAGTAGTAGATAAGTAACATGGGTCTCAAAACTCAGAGATGAAGGTCTTTGAAAGGTCCTGATCTTCTAATTGTCAAATCCCTTACTCACCCAGAAGTTTTCTGTCCCTTATTTGGTCACCTTCCCTGGTGGAGAGTTCATTGTCTTACAAGGCAGCCAAGCTCATTGTTGGACTTCTTTCACTGTATGTAAATTATTCTTTATGCCTTGAATTGTCTCTCCTTTGGTCCTAGTTGTGTTTGAGGCTGTGAACATACACACGTTTCTCACAAATGGGACTTCCAGATGTTTTCAGACAACACTGAGACCCTTGTTCAATAGCCTCTCTCTCTCTCTTTTTTTTTTTTTTTTTTTTTGCGGTGCTGGGGATTGAACCAGGGCCTTGTGCATGCAAGGCAAGCACTCTACCAACTGAGCTATATCCCCAGCCTCAATAGCCTCTCTTCTTATGCACAGTCTCCCAAATTGGCCTCCGACCTGGTTTCAAGTCCATCTGTCACCTTTATGCTGACACTTATGTTCTCAGACTCCTGTGTGACCTCGGCTGGCCTTGGCCCTCTGGACACGTCTGGGTTTGCAGTGAAGAGCTGGGCTGTTGTTTGCAGAGGTGGCAGCCGGTGCCTGATCCCTCACTCAGCCCTACTTCTGCTGTTTGGAAACAAACGAGATTTGCCTTAGAATGGAAGCACTGCAGGCAGCAGGATGGGGAGTCTGTGCTTGTTGGAAGGGGATTTTGCATCCTTGTTCATGATCTGGGGCCATGGGGAAATGGAGATGCTGAAGAGGAAGATCCTTACTGGCCATGTGTCCAGGTTGGAGCACAAGACCACAGGGGCAGTTGGAAGACAATTACACACAGCCCTGACAGCAGACTTCAGTGCCCTTCGAGCCTGTAAGAATGCCGTGAGAGGCAGTGCAAGGTCCCTCCCAGACCCTCCCAAAGCTGGTCCAGGCAGGATTCCATTCTTCCGCTGTGCACTGAGCTGTGGCTGCAGATGCCTTACCCATTGGTAGTTTCACATGGTTATTTGGACAGATTTAAGCAGAAGCCTGTTCCTGGCCTCCTTGTGGGCACCCTTGCTTTTCACTATAGCTCTCATTCTATGGCCACACCAAATGATGTCCCTCTAATGCTGTCTGACAGGAGAAGCTGAGCAGAACCCCAACATGCCAGAGGTACAGAACCCGCATCCCAGGAGAGTGAGGGGAGGCAAGTCTTGATGGCCCTGGCACAGTGCTAGTCTCAGGGGATATAACAGGGGGGAAAAACCTGGATCCAGTTGAGCCATCCCCAAACTGTGATCCTGAGGCAGTGATCCTCGGGCTTGGGAGAGCATCATTGAAACACAGACATGTTGGTTCACTGGGGTGGGGGAGGCCTGGGGATTTGTATGATTAACTTGTCCTGCAGGACTGACAGGTGGGTGGTCAGCTGACCACACTGGAAAAGGCAGAACCAAAGGGACAGTAAGCGGATTAGTGTTGCCTGGAACTGGTGGTTGGGGTGGGGTGGAGGGGGACGGAATGCAAAGAGGCAGTGAGGGGTATCACCTGATCATGCTCATGATCAAAACCCGTACTCTACAGCGCACTGCGTTGCTAAACTAGAATGTTAGATTAGGTAGATTCAATGCATTTTGACTTAAGATATTTCCAAGTGATGATGGGTTCCCCAGGATGTAACTCCCTCCTAAGTCGAGGAGCCCTTGTACTTACAGTGGGTAAATTCTACTGTATGTAAATAATGCATCAGTAAAGATGATAGGAAGGACTGGGAGTGTAGCTCAGTGGTAGAGCACTTGCCTGGAATGGTTTCCATCCCCAGCACTGCAAGAAAAAAGAAAGATCAAAAACAAAAGAAAAAAGACAAATCCAAGAAGTTCATTTTATTTTTTCTATTTATTTATTTTTGGTTATAGGAGAATCTTGGTTAATCCTCTTTCATCCTCCTTCCCCACGCAGTGGCTGAGCCTCCTCCTCCTTTGAACAAAAATGAAAACAGACCTCCAGGCCTGCAGGGAGCACTGTCTCTTGCAGTGTCTCACTCTTGACAGCTAAGAGGAGATAGCCTAATATACGTACTATAAAGATGCGTTCTATAAAGAAGGTTCAGTACATACCTATCTTCGGAACACAATTGCTTGGGTCCAGCACACCATGTGTGACCTTGGACACATTTCTCAACCTCTCTGCACCTCAGTTACCTTGTCTATAAGATGCAGAAAGTAATTGCAGCTCTCTCAAGGAGTTATGTGAAAGTGTCCAAATTTATTTTGATGTAAAGCATTTCGAGCAGCATCTAGCACATAAAAGGCACGCAAGAAATATTGGCTTTGATTATTTGACAAATGTAAATTTCATCCCCATCATCTTTTCCCCCAGTTTTGCTACAGAGAAAATTTTTATGGACTTATTACAAACTAAGTACTATTAGTTCTTTTATGAATAGGCGATTCTGGGAGCAGCCCCTGGTCCCATTCCGGCTGTTTTCAGGAAGGAGGAGGATTCCTGGGGACGGCAACGTGGGAGTGGGGAGCTGGAACTGGAGCAGAGTGAATTCAGAATGAGATTGTGGGGTCTCAGCCTGGGTCTGGGATGATTCACTCTGTGGTCAGGAAGACAAGCTCAAATCTCCTCTCCAAGACCTTTCTTGAGCACTCTGGCCTTTGCTAATTCCTAACACTATGAACCCCTCAGTCTTCATCTCTGAAAAATTTGGGTGGAATTCCAGCTCCCAGGGAGGGCAGGGAAGGTCAGGGAAGATGGTATGAAGGCTTTCCACTGCAAATCTTGGTTTGTCTTCATTGGGAAGCTGTCCCTGAAACAAGACTCAAAGGCAAATAGTCTATTTGGGAGATGATCCCAGGAAATACCAGCAAGAGAGAATATGGGACAGGGAAAGGAGGAAAGTGGCACCCTAAGGAAAAACTCAAGGCAGGCTCTCCAGGATACTCGAGAGTGCTTGGGGATGGCAGGGGATTGCGATGCAGGTTACAGGCATTCTAGGTGTTCTCGTGGACTCTGGGTGTATCTGGGGTGGGTGGGGCAAGGAGCAACTTTTGAAGACAGAAAGAAGCTCATGCACGCTGTCCGAAACATGCTCAAACTTTCTGGCTACCAGTGCCCTTTGTGGCGTTGGTGCTAGCTGCTGGGGGATGCAGCCGTCTGCCCAGGGCAGATGTCCCGTTGTCCCGTGCAAATGTCTTATGTGGAGTACTGCAGGTGCTTTTTTGTTTTGTTTTGTTTTTTGTTTCTTCTTCTCCCACAGAAAGTCGGTAAATACATTATTGGGATGATAATAACCTTGGGTAAGTGGAGCTTAATGTCCCTGGGAGCTCTGGAGACAGTGCAGAACAGCTCAGATACAGGAAGAGCATGGTCTTTTCCCAGTCAAGAGGGAGGAAGCCTGGGGACTCGTTCATCAGCTTCCCAGCCATCAGGGGTTGAAGGCTGCTCCCAGGAGCGTTCACTCTGACACTTGCACCTTGCCTGAGGGGCTGAATGTTCTCCCACTGCCAGAACGCAGACCCTGGGGCAGACAGGCAGGTGTTCCCAGCAGGCTGACCTGGCTGGTGGAGGTTGAATGCTGGGAGGACAGAATGGCACCAACAGCCTTTGCCACAAGCAGGTCAACTCGCCTCCCCTTGCACATTCCATTTTCATGGCATCCCGCCTCCCCAAACCCCCAGGGAATGTATTAATGTAGCTTCCTGTGAATTGGCCTGGGCTGTTCTGTCATGCAACACACTCCAGCTGGTCCCCTCTGTCATCTTCCCTGCCTTTGCCAGATCTTCCTTGGCATGCCAGCCTGCACGGTTGTCACGCTGCCCTTCACACAGAGGTTTGATAACAAGACTAATAAAGATGATCACAGCAGCCTCAGATTGTGGATGAACACGTGGGTGCCCGTCTACCTGTGAAGGGTCTTTAGATGCCTGTAGAAGAAGGCCCCCCCAGGGAGGGCAGGACCAGACAAGGTTCCGCTCTGAGACCAACCTGTCAGCTGTCAGGTGGCAGGAGAGTGGGGACTAGGGGATAGCTGAGTGCCCACTTCTGCTAGGGTTGGGGAGTGTCCAGTTGGATTGTTGAGTGGTCTATCTCTGATGGGGTCTGAGGGTCCAGGGGGATGGTTCACTGACTGTCCTCCTTCCTGTGGTTTGGTTATGATATGAATGTTCCCCCAAAGTTCATCGTGATTACAGAACTGGTTCCCAGGGAGGTGCTGTTGGGAGGTGGTGGAACCTCTGTGAGGTGGGGCCTAGTAGATGTTCTTAGAGTCGCTGGGGAGTGGTGGCGTAGTTTGCATGTGACCCCCTGAGTTCTCCAGGGAGGATTGCTATAACAGAAGCAAGTCTGATCCCACCGAGCATGGGGCTTGGCACATAGTAGGTGCTCTGGAAGTGTTTACTGAAAGGAAAACAAACAAACAAACCCAGCATAGGACACAGGCAAGAGAATGACCTTCAGAATCCCAATCAACTTATTCTGTATGTGACCTGAGTCTAGACCCTTCCCTCCCTGAGCCTCTTTATCTGTAATGTGAGCATAACAAGAACCCCACTTACACATTTGTTATGAGTGTGGACAGAAAACATGCATGCCAAAAAAATATATTCTGAAAGAAGTGTGAATGCATGCAGGCTCTGCCTCCCTGACTTTTAACCTTTGGCCTTTAGCCCTTCGTTCTTCAGGACTGAGGACCATTGCTTGTCTTCTCCAGGCTGTACCATCAGCCTTCTCCGGTCCCTCTCAGGCTCTGGGAGGAGGTGGGGGGAAGGCACCAGAAGAGGAGTCTGTAAAGAAGGTGAGGGGAAAACCGAGCCAGCTCCCGGCTGTGAATTCAGGGCCAGGCTGGCAGTAGCAGCAGACAATCAGTTTTTGCCCCAAGGGCTCGGAATTGGCTATAAAGAATTAATGGCCAGGAAAGATGTCTGCCAAATATTTTTCCACTCAAGGTGCAGAGATTACAGAAACACAGCCGAGCCCATTTCAGATCTGGGCCTCCTGGCGATCGCTGCAATCACAGGATCCTACAGATTTCCCTCCCAGGAGAGGGCTAGGGGTGGGGTCTCTCCTTTGAGGATATGCTCAGACTTCCAAGTGTATGCAGAACATTTTATGTTTCCACGGAGAAGAGGGATAAGGAGGGAGGACATGTGACTCTTGGTTTGGATTGTCCTGAAAGTAAATCTTGAGGCAAGTAGGTACGGTAGATTTGGGAGACTTCCCAAGAAGCATCATGTGAGATGGGGAAGGGACCTAGCATATGGGTACCTTACCAAGTTAGTTAAATTGTGGGTGACTGGAGGTTCATCTCACCTGGGGACTCTGGGAAATGAGTCTTGAAATTACATCTCCCATCCTAGGGATGAGAGAGTTGGGGTATTTATACACTGACTCCTGTGGATCATCAGCTGAGGGTTGCCACGAGTTGTTAATTACCCAGCACTTCCAATCTATCTCATTTGGTAGCCAAGAAAGTCCTCAGGCAAGAAATGCAGGTATTGACAGCAAGTGCGCCTTTAAATAGTAAAGCCTGGGGGTGAACCAGGTACCCAGAGTCTGCTACACCAGGGACTGATGGTCTACTTTGGTCCAGAAGTTTAAACATATGTTCTTATTTAATCCTGAATTTGTGTGTATCCAAGACTGAATTTTGGTTGACCTCCTCTCCCCAGACTTCCTCCTCCTGGGATTAGGTGAGGTGCGCGAAGCCCTCATCTCAGGTGCAAAATGTAAGTCATCAAAACCACAGTGATTAAATGATGACTTAGTGCAATATTAAAAAGAAAATAAATAAATGCAAAAAAATCCATGATGAACAAAATTTCAAAAGTTTCAATCAACGTAGGATCAGTAACTTCGCTGAGCCAAACCATGTTGAAGCCTGAGGCAAAAGGAAAAATCAGTAGCACCGATCTTGTTCATCATGGATTATTTTGCATTCATGTTGATTTGGAAAAAAAATTGTATTAAAATGAACAACTGGGATTACAGGCCCGCACCGGTGCACCTCACTGTACCTACCACACACATACATATACCTACTCACACCTACACACATACACACACACAATTTTGGGTCCTGGGTCTTAGCATCTGCAAATCTTGAGTCAGCAGAAGGCGTTGGGTTCTGGGAAGAGGGTGGGGAGCAGGGGAGAGTCCATAAGTCCATCTGGCTGCCCAAGTCACCCTCCGTTCCCCCAGCATGTGCTTGTCCATCCCTCATAGCCTGGGGCTTACCTGTTTTGTGTCTACCTGTTCTGAGTCTGTGCACCCATGGGTGGGCGGGACATAGTCCTACGGAGCCCCATGTGCAATTGCCCCTGCAGACTGACCTCTTCACTCTTTGGGGCTGATCTGCCCCTCCAGTCCTCTGCACTAGCCACACTGGCCTCCTTTGGGTGGCTAGACCAAACCAACCTCTTTCCCTCTGCAGGGCCTCCCCGCATCTGCCTTGCCAGTCCCTCTGAGTTGAGTCCCCTTTCCTCTCTCTTCCCCCTGCTGGTTTCCTGTTCTTCAGGAGTGAGCTCATGTGTCCTCTCTTCCGAGAAGCCTTCCCTGACCACCTTGTCTAGAAAGGATGCCCTGAAATGGTTTATCGCAGCAGCTCATTGCTGCGTCTGGGCACTGAGCACCTTCTGCACTTATTTAACCCATGTCTTTACTCAATTCTCCTTTCTCTCCACCACACCATGTACTCCACGAGGACAAGAGCATTCTTGTTGTTTATTGTTCTCTCCCAGCACCTAGAATGGTGTTGGCACATAATAAGTGTTTAATAAATATTTGTGGAATAATGAACCACCCCAGCTCTCCTTTCCATTTTATTGTCTTTCTCTTTTTCTCTCTTTCTTTTGTTTTCTTTCTTTTTCTTTTTTGCAGTTCTGGGAATTGAACCCAGAGCCTCACACATGCTAGGCAAGTGCTCTACTATTGAATTATAACCCTAGCTTTTTAAGAACACTTTTATTTTGAGAAAGGGTCACATTAAATTGCTGAGGTTGGCTTCAAACTTGTGATCCCTGAGTAGCTGGTATTATAGGCTTATACCTCCATACTTGGCCATTTTATTGTCTTAAGTGAATTTCTCAGACAGCTGGTTGACCCTCCCTCTGGAGATAATTTCTGGGACCATGTCTCCTTCTTACCCCTGGAAGGAGCTGAGGTCGGATCCTCCAACATGCAATGCCTGAGCCTCTATGGCATGAGTCTTGGACTCATGTTACTAAGGCTAGGCCCAAGAAGGTTCGTTCTTTCTGATAAGCAATTCCCCTGCATCTGCCAGAGGAAAGCGGAGGGCTAGAAACCAGTCTTCACTCAGAACTTACTGTTTGGAAAGTGTGAATTTGGGCAAAGGAATCTCTATGGGATGCAGTTTCCCCATATTTATTTTTTATTTTTTATTTTTTTTGGTACCGGGGATTGAACTCAGGGGCACTCCACCATTAAGCCACATCCCCAGCCCTATTTTGTATTTTATTTAGAGACAGGGTCTCATTGAGTTGCTTAGGGCCTCGCTAAGTTGCTGAGGCTGGCTTTGAACTCGCGATCCTCCTGCCTCAGCCTCCCAAGTGCTGGGATTACAGGCGTGCGCCACCGCGCCCGGCTTCCCCATCTTTAAAAAGGGAATAACTACAATAAGGGATTTTTCAGTTTCAGCACTATTGATCATTTGATCTGGATCATTCATCGTTGGGTGCTGTGTGTGCTGCGTATTGAAGGTTGCTAAACACCATCCACCACTAGATGCCAGTAGCAAACCCAGTTATGACAATCAAGAATGCCTTTACTTTGCCAAATGTTTTTAGGGGTCAAAACCACATCTCTGCTCCTCTCTGCCCCCCTCCTTGAAGAACAGCTCCAATAATATCTGCCTCAGAGGATCGTTGGTAGTTTCAATGAGGCCATGTTAAGTGCTTGTGATTATGCCTACAGTAATGATTCAATATGCATAGATATATGTAAAATCCTATTTTTTTGGTTACTAGCATTATTATTCTGAAGGCTGCAGAGTTTCAGGGAAGAGAGGCACACACGAGCAGGTGCACAGACCCAGGAAAATCCATTCCTGTGCAGTGGTGGCCTGGAGCTAGCCCAACTGTGCTTCCCAGGACGCTGATCGTTAAATTTTCAGGAAATTTGCAAACCAGTTGTTAAACACAGTAATTCATTGAGACTGGCAATGGTAGGAATGTTTACACCAAGGGAATTGGCAAATGCTGTATGGCAGAGCTCTATTTTCCAGGAGCCACTTGGCCACCACAGCACATCTTTCTTAACACCTTAAATGACAAGATCCTGTAGGAGGTCTAATAACTACTGACATTCTGAAATAGTGATGAACATAAATGACATTTTGAGACACCAACAACTGCTGTAATGTGATTTTTGAAGTCTGTGATTTATTTCTTCTTTCTTTCTTCCTATACTGGGGAGTGAACCGAGGGGCTCTCTACCACCGAGCTACACCCCTGCGCTGGCAGAAGGCGCTTTATAACATCTCTCCCCACCCCAAGTGTCTGCAGAGATCTCTGGATTTGAACAGCTAAGGCTAGTGACAGATCACACCCCAGATGGCGCTCCTGGCTTGTCTCCCCTTTTAGTTTCTGTTTGGATGAAGTATTTGCGACACGTACACCGTGCAGAACAAATAGAATTATGATGCGCTTTTTGCAAATTGTGTAGTGGGTTTCACCTACTTTCATGGTTGATTTCCCACTGTGTCTTAAGCTGTTGCAAAGTGTTTTCTTCCCCTTCCTTTGAGACATTGGGACATGTGTCCCAATGGGGATGGGGCACCGTCCCCCCTCCCCTTGCCTTCCCCATGGCACAGCAAGTGGGGACCACGTTATCTGCCCTCCTCTGCCTAGAAGCTTCATTATTCCCAGGCACAGGACATTTTTCCAGCTCATTAGAATCTGGAGCTGAGATAAAGGAGGGCAGAGCCATTAGGTAGCAATTTATATGTAAATGTAGAAGTTACCAAAGAAAGAGATTTGGCTCCTGTTCTTTAGGAAGCAGTCAAGTTGAGACCTTCTGGAGAGCATGCATCAGCATCTAGAGCCCCAAGTTCACACACGGGCTCTGAACCCCCATGGCCCTGCTGCCAGGGTCAAGGTAAGTCTCTATCAGGTATTCTTCACCTACAGGGAGACTGAGGACCAAGGTCACACAGTGAGTACAGTGCAGGGCCAGGACTTAAAGCCGGTAGGGTAGGTGGATACCCCGGCCAGGCCTCAGCAGGGAAGGGTTCTCTGGCCAACCTGCAGCCTCCCATTCTCCTTCCTCCTTTCTTCAGGATTTTCAGCCTATTCAGTCTGGCTGTCTTCTCCCACCAGCACTTCATTGGGCTCCTCTGAGCCCTCTGCTTGACCTTGGCCTTCCCTGTCTGTCATTGTAGAATCCAGTTTGCACAGAATCCTGCCAAATCAGTGTAGAGAGGGTCCCAGATCCTTGGTGTCTTATCATCCTGGCCCACTTTCAGCAAGAGTTTTGGTTTTTTTTTTTTTTTGGAACTGGGGATTGAACCCAGGGGCACTCGGCCACTGAGCCACATCCCCAGCCCTATTTTGTATTTTATTTAGAGATAGGGTCTCACTGAGTTGCTTAGCGCCTTGCCTTTGCTGAGGCTGGCTTTGAACTCGGGATCCTCCTGCTTCAGCCTCCCGAGCTGCTGGGATTACAGGCATGCGCCACTACGCCCAGCAGAATTTTGTCATTTTGATTAACAGCTTTTGTCCCTAAACCTGTCATCATGGCCCCTTTTGAAGTTTTGCCTTAATGTCTTAAACGAGTGTCATGAATAATTTTTTTTTTTTTTTTCTGGAAGACTAACCTTCTGGCTTGGGAGCTTGGAGATGAGCTTGGAGATGAGGGGAAAAATGTAATGTATACTCCATTAATAGAGACTAAATTAAACCGTTTTTGTGCTGGTACTATAAAGAGTATGTATGAGGGTCAGGTGCTGGCAAAGGAGCTGTCTGGGCTTGCTCCAAGCCTGGTGTCCAGGTGTCAAGAATCAAAAGAAGGCCTCATTAAAGGCTGGAGCAGAAGTTTCTTTCTGAAGCTACAGGACAGTGGGCTGCACCCGGCCATGAGGCTGGCAAGCTCTGTGGTTGGTAGCCTCCCACCGACCATTGTGCCAACCTCTTGAGAATGACAGTCAAAGGGACTAGCGAGCTGCTTTAGGGAGAGCAGCCTCGGTCCTCTTCTTTGGCCACCTAGAGAGTAGATTTCCAAGGAGAGAAAGATGTTCTCACCTCCGCCCTATGTTCCAGTTCTTGAATTTAGGCTGTGCTCTATTTTGCTGCCTGGAACCTGGCCCACAGTAGGACCCTCCCTCCTGAGAAATGAGGCAAAGACAGAGGCCTGGCATGGAGGGAATGTGAGCCTATCCTTCCAACAATGTGGCCTAAGCATTTGGGTGGGGAAATGAGATGATATGGCAAGGATGCTATTTAGTAAGGTTCTTGAAAATTGAACGTTTTATATGTATTTATTTATTTTTTGGTACCAGGGATTGAACTCATCCACTGAGCCACATCCCCAGCCCCTTTTTATATTTTATTTAGAAACAGGGTTTCATTGAGTTGCTTAGTGCCTCTCTTTTGCTGAGGCTGGCTTTGAATTTGAGATCCTTCTGCTTCAGCCTCCTGAGCCACTGGGATTACAGGTGTGTGCCACCAGGCCTGGTGATATTTATGTATGTTTATGGAACCAGGGATTGAACCTATGGCACTTTACCACTGAACCACATTCCCAGCCCTTTTAAAATATTTTATTTGGAGACGGTGTCTTACTAAGTTGCTTAGATCCTTGCTAAATTGCTGAGGCTGGCTTTGAACTGGCAATTCTCCAGTTTCAGCCTCCAGAGTCACTGGGATTACAGATATACACCACCACACCTGGCTGAGATTTGTTGATATTGTTATTTGTGCTTTTTAATTGCTCAGTAGTAGTCCATTTATAGATATACCATGGTATCTTGCACCATTCTTAGATTTTTTTGGCTTTTGATCATTATGGACAAAGGTGCTATAAATATTTGTAGACATTTTGTAAACATATAAATATTTGTAAATATTTTATAGACATATATTTTTCTTTTTTCTTGAATAAATACCTAGGAGTAGGATTGTGGGCCATGGAGCAGGTGCATGTTTAGTGTTATAAGATACTGATAGCCTTTTTCCCCAAAGCTATTGTACCATTTTACACCCTCCTTAATAACATGTGCATTCTGGCTACACTATGTTTCTAATACTAATCATTGTTAGTCTTTAAACATAGCCATTTGGTAAATATCTAGAATATCTCTGTTATTTTAATTTGCCATTTCCTGATAATTAATAATGTTGAGCACTTTTTCATGTGAGTACAAGTCATTTATATATTTTCTGTTGTAGAATGTTTACTAAATCTTTTACCCACTTTTCAATTGACTGGTCTTTTAAAAAATTATTGAGTTGTAGGAAAAATTTTTAAAAATACATTCAAAGTACTGGCCATTTGCCAGATACATTTGTTTTGCGAAAAATCTTTTTCCCAGTCTGAGAATTGCATATTAATCTTCTCAAAGGTGTCTTTTGATGACCAGACATTCAAATTTGGATAAGTTAATTTACATTTTTTCTTTCATGGTTATTGCTTTCTAAGGAAAGTCTAAGAACTTGCCTAAGGAGCCTAAGTCTCCAAGTTGGAAACCAGTTTGCTACATTTTCTTCTAGAAGTTTCGTTGTTTCTATTGGCATCTGCTGCCACCAGTATTCCTCCCCCTCCCGTCTTACAATCCTGCTCTCAGCCTGTGAACATCCTAGCCAGCCATTGGTCTGATTGTTATTAAATTCCACTACTTAAGAATAGCTCCCCTGCCATTTTTTTTCTCTCTCTTCTCCAGTCCTGAGAGTGGACACTCTGGTCGTCTGCTTCTCTTTCTCTCTCTCTCTCTCCCTCTCTCTCTCTCACACTTACTCTTACTCTTTTTTTTTTTTTTTTTTGGTGGTGCTGGGGATTGAACCCAGGGCCTTGTGCTTGTGAGGCAAGCACTCTACTAACTGAGTTATATCCCCAGCCCCCTCACTCTTACTCTTAATCTTACTCTCTCATTCTCTCTCTCTTTCACCCTATGGGAGACAATCTGCCTGTCCAGATTAATAAAATCTCTTGCATGAGTTCCTGTGTCCAGAGTGGTTTTCTGGGTGCTTTCATTGGTGCCATGACTTGGATGGGCTCTTCTACTGCCACTTAGGTGAGTGGAATCCCATCTGATGCCCCAGAGACCTCCAGATGTTGGTCTTACCTTCCTTTGCCCAGATGCTCGACTCTACATCCACCACCAGCTTCAGATTGGTGAGTTTTCCCCTAGGTCGACTTAAATACTCCTCTGCTGACCTGAGACATGACCATTGATCATCGGCACCCTTGAGGTGCTGAGGAGTGGGTGTTGCCCCAGCCATGACTTTCATAGTTACGGCTGTTCCCCTTAGTTGACCTTATCCGACGGGTGGGTCCCCAATCTTTATGGTGGATATTGTCTCTCAGGGTTGAGGTTCCTCTTTGCTCTTTCTCTTGAAAATTCTGATGTTAGATCCTCAACTCTCTCAGTTTTGCCCGGCACACACTGAGGGTCGGGTGATGACCCCCCTCACTGTGCTGCCTTCTTGTCTCCAGCCAGCTAGTCTGTGACCTCAGGAAGCCTTGGACACTGACTTGACTGTATTAGTCTCCACCATGGGATCTGGGGTCCTCCATTCTGGCAGATTTACCCTTGGGGTATCTACTAAACAATCTTAAACCCCTTCACCTGACACCCTGCCTAGAGCCACCAAAACTTATTCGCTTGTGTAATGATATTTGGCCACAGTATCCTTTAGATAATCAATCAAAATGGCCACATAATGGCTTACAACTTCTGTGAGCAAGCAGGCAGATGGAAAGGGATTCCTTATCTTTAAGTTTTTTCTTTCTTGTGCACTAAACCTGATCTTTGCTCTTCCTGCAAATCCGAACACCTTCTTTTGTCTTCTTCTCCCCCTCTTAATCCTTCCTCCTCCTCTGACTTCGACTCTGCTAACGAATCACCCCCACATACCGGTTTCCTGCGGGACAGATCCCTCCACCCCATGCTCCTCCATCTCCTTTGACCTGTTCTATTTCTGCTTCTGCTCCCTCGCCCAGCCTTCCAGTCCCACACACATGTTCTAGAAAAAAAATGTCCATTTAAACTTCTGGGCTGCAACACAGAAAAACAGTTTTAAGACTTTCTATCTGTCAATCTCTCTCTCTCTGTCTCCCTCTCCCTCCCTCTCTCTGCCTTTCTCTTTCTCACTCTCTCATGCTATTTTACTAAAATACTTAATGACCATTATCATTTTTTCTTCTAGGACTCTTGTTTTGTTTTTCTTAAATGCTATATTTTTTGAGCTCACAATTTTGATCCTACATACCTAGGTTAATAGTTTTTTGATCAGTTCTATTTTTATTCAACTCTAGAGTTATTTTTGAACATCTGTTACATTGCAATGGAGACTCACCTCTACAAGGCCTTTGCTTTTGTGTTATGTGTATTTTGTGTTGTCTATGTATGTACATGAAAACAAAATTGACATAATAACGAGTGCTCATTAAATTAGATTTAAAAAATGGATCCAGATACCTTTAATTCATATGATTTAAAAAGATTCAATTTAAATTGGGTAAACAAATGAAGGTAAAATGTCTTTAAAATTACTTACCTCACAAGTCTGTAGGTGGTCCAATTAATAAAATGTTGATGTCTAGAAAATGTTTAACACCAATTGCTTTTAGGACTTTTCTTCCACAGGAAAGAGATGGCAGATACTATTCAATACACTTGTTTGATATCTTGGTTTTTACAGTAAAATGAGTAGATGTGATATGTATGGGATTACTCAAATGTGTTTGTTAGAGACATCTGATTAATTTACAAAGTTAAAATGCTAACTGTTAAATAACATCCAGTACTCTTAACTCCTTAAATTCCATGGGGTAACATACTTGAACATTGTTAGTGTTTTTACAGATTGGTAAATGAAAAGGGTTTTAAATTGCTTTGTGTCATCGCTAAAAACAAGGTTACTAAGACTTAAGTCCTAACAGGTACAATTCTTTATACAAAGGAATCCAAAAGTTTCAACTGTGTTTCAATTAGAGTACATAAATAACAAAATATTTCATCTCATTAAAATGGAGTAATTTATCTAAATTCAAAAATTTCATAAGAGTTGTTTCAGAATGTGAACAGAAAGGGGTCAACATATAGGAAAGAAAAATAAATTGTTCTAGGTACAGAAATATATTTAATAGAAAGGAGAAGAAAATGTATCTGGGTAGGAAAGTCTTGCTGTGATGAAAATCAGGATGGGATCTATGGTCATTGCCTGCTGGTTCTCCCCTCCTGGGCATCCAAGCTACCTTGACTGTGCCCCCTCCTCCCTGGCCAATATCCACCATAGGGCATTTCTACCTCTTGTTGTTGCCGACCTCCTCACTCACCACAGAATTTGACTCTGGACAGCCTTCCCTCTACTGGCAGTGAGTCCTCAGAGCTCTTCTACCGTAGCCCTGAACTCACTCCCCAGTGCTGGGTGAGGGTCTCCCTTGGCTTTGGCCATAGACCTGTCAAGGAGGCTGATGACCCTCACTCATGGTCTGCTCCTACATGGGAAATCAGAGAGGCTGTGAAGATGCCCCTTCTTCTCCTGTTTCCCTTCTCTGGGCTCCTGAGAACTTTTAACCATGGGCTCTGCCCAATCTAAAGTTCTCTGTGACACCCACCCTCTTAGCTGTCTCCTCAAAATCATTCGGCCTTTCCATTTGACTCCAGATCTCCAACCTCGCAGGCTCATTTTCTATTGCACACATTCTGACCCCAATATAAATTAGATAATGACTCCTCTTGGCTGGAGAATGGGACTTTCAATCCCACCATTAAAAGTTCTCTCAGCCTTTCCTTGATTTATGTTTTCAATGTAATGTCATTGTGTTAACTAATGTTCATATAGACTCAGGAAACAATATATGTAAAGAAAGAGGCAAAGATCAGCATCAGAATTGGAATACTTTACCTAAGATTTGTAAAGAGCCCCGCCCTACCTGAGATAAGGCTCTGCCTCTCACCCTGCTGCATGTCAGAATGGCTCCAAAATAAGCCAGACTTCAGCTTATTTAAAGTTATATTCAAAAGATTGTGTTTTTTTGTTGTAAAATTACTGTGATCTCAAACAGGGGATATAATGCATAGTTCAGTCATTACACAAACTAAATGTTTTACTGTTGTTAATTCCGTTTTATATTTTCCTTGTAAACTCTATAACTGTTGCCTGGTTAATGTTTTGCAGAAATACTACTTCAAAAACAACCTAAATTAATTTGAGCTAAAAAGCCATCACCTATGGGACAGATAATATAGATCCCAATTAAATAAAAGGGGACAAATAACTGTAAAGTCATAAACACTAAAGTCTGGTACTTTTACTTTATGACTGGTGGGACTGGCTTGTTGGATGTTTAAGATCAAATTTAGAGATTGAGATTAAAATTTGGTTCTTGCCCTCTGAGTCAGCTGGAACCCAGGGAATGAGAAAACTTCTCTAAGGAACTTTGCAACTCTGGGCTACACGATCTCCTGATCAGGGAGATTGATGAGACCACTAGAGGATGAAAAGTCAATCAGTGCACCTGCTGCAGAGGAGGGTCAATGAAAAAGGGAGACATCCCTGATGCTTCCAGAGGAAGACACCTTATCAAGGAGACCCTACCTAGTGAATGGCACTAAAGGAGCTGAGAGACTGCTCTCAAGTTCTCCATGATTAACCCCTGTGGGAACTCAGCTGACCCTTAACAGTAGGTAAGAACAAGGTCAATTTGACCAACTTGGTCTTAAACACCTAGCAAGATGGTTAAAACCAAAACATAGCCATTCCTGGGCATTTAAAAAAGAAACAATAGTTAAACGTAACTTAAGATGTACACTTTACGTAAGTGAGACTGGAGGCTACTATGGAGATTCTTAGTCAGGAGTGCCTGATAACTATCAAGAGAAACTGCCAGAGTCAGAAATTTTTGGTCATTTTAAGGTCTACAGATCTTCCTAAACAAGACCATGCCTGCTAAATTGCCTACAGAAGTTCCTACAAGATCAGATACACAAGTTCCAGAACTGGAGGACACACACAAGTTCACCAACCAATCAGTCAATCAACCACTTCTCCTTCAGGACTACCAGTCCTGACACCCAAAGCCGAGACCTGAGATTCACTATTGACACCTCTGACTCCCAAAAATCTGCCCCCCCCCTAAAGCCCTCCCTAATCCTCATTTTTTTTTCTTTTTTACAGGAATGACACTCTTCACCCCTAACCAGCAGGAAGAAGATACAGAAGAAAGACCATCGTCTCACCCACTGTATCTATAAAAACAAAAAGGGAGGAATATTGGCATCAACTGCTGCCAGTATCCCTCCCCCTCCCATCTTACAACCCAGCTTGTCAGCCTGAGAACATCCTAGCCAGCCATTGGCCCACGAGTCAGCCTGCAAACATTCTTGGCAGCTATTGGTCCAATTATCATTAAATTCCACTACTTAAGAATAGCTCCTCCACCATTTTCTCTCTCTCTATCCTCCAATCCTGAGAGCAGACACTCTGGTCGTCTGCCTCTCTCTCTGTCTTTGTCTCTCACTCACTCTTTCTCACTCTTTCTCTCTCTCTCTCTCTCACTCACTCTTACTCTCTCACTCTCTCTTTCACTCTCTCTCTCTCTCACCCTGTGGGCTTAATAAAATCTCTTGCATGAGTTCCCATGTCTGGATTGGATTTTCTGGGTGCTTTCAGTTTCAGCTTTTATGTTAGGTCCATGAATCATCTTGGTTTAATTTTGGGGTACGGTGCAAGGAGATGAGGGTTGAATATAATTTTTTTTCCTTGGTATCACTGAAGTACATTCCCACACTTTTTATTTTTTATTTTTATCTCAAGACAGAATCTCTGTAAGTTGCTTAGGCCCTTGCTAAGTTGTTGAGGCTGGCTTTGCAATCTTCCTGCTTCAGCATCCTGAGTTGCTGGGATTACAGGAATATATATAATTTTAGTATATATATATATATATATTTATATTTAATATGGTATTAAGGATAGAAATAATCATGGGCTTTCACAGGCTAAGCAAGCACGCTATCACTGAACTATACCCCCAGACTTTTTCCTTTCTTTTCTTTTTAATATATTCTTTTAGATGTTGATAGACTTTTATTTCATTCATTTATTTATATGTGGTGCTGAGAATTGGACCCAGTGCCTCACACATGCTAGGCAAGTGCTCTACCACTGAGACACAACCCCAGCCCCCTCTTTTTTTTTTTTTTTTTTTTGTTTTGCGACCAGTTCTTGCTATGTTGTCCGGGCTGGCCTTGAACTTGCAACACTCCTGCCTCAAACTCTCAAGATGCTGGGATTCTAGCTGTTAGTCACTATACCTGGCCACCCCCCACCACATATTGGATCTGTAGTTGTTCCAGAACCATTTGTTAAGAACATTTCCTTTCTTTATTGAATTGCTTTGGTGTCTTTGTCCAAAATCAAATCACCCTGTAAAGGAGCATCTGCTTCTTGGTTCTTGATTCTGTTCCATGAATTAGCTGTCTTTCTTATGCAATTGCCAAGATGCCCTGATTACCAAAGCTCTGTTTGTGTTAGACCCCTCAACTGTCCTCTTTCAAGGTTTCTTTGAATATTCCTTAGTATTTTAGTATTGATTTATCCAATTCTACAGCATGGTTGGGTTGGATTATGGTCAGGATGACTTTAAATGTACACATCAACTTTGGGGATAGTTGGCATCTTAAAACACTGAATATTCTGATCAATAAGTTTGGTATATCTCTCCACTTATTTAAGTCTTCTTTAATTTCTTTCAGTAATATTTTGTGGTTTTTAATGTAGAGGTTTTTTACATAGAGGTGATATCATTTGTCATATTTATGTCTATGTATTTCATGTTTTTTGACGATACAGTAGTAAATGAAATTGTTTTGCAAATTTCATTTTCCAGTTTTTCTCTGCTGGAATATAAAATGCAATTGATTTTGGTATATTATATTTGATTTGGTATATTATCCTTGTGTCTGCAAGTTTGCTCATTTACTTAAGATATTTTATAGATTTGCTCATTTACTCTAAGATGTTTTATAGATTCCTTAAGATTTTCTGTGTAAACAACCATTTCGTTTATGAATAGAGACTATTGTACTTCTTCCTTTACAATCCATATGTCATTTACTTCTTTCTTGCTTACCTCACTGGCCAGCATCTCAGGGACAATGGCAAAAAGAAGTGGGAAACTTATTCCCAGTAGGGAAGACATTCACTGTTTATCTACTAAGTATAATGTTAACACTAGACTCTTTTTTTTGGCTGAACACAGGGCCTCATATACTAAGCAAGTGTTCTACCACCCAGAGCCACATCTCTTTTGAAAATGATATTAATTAGATCAAGTAAGTTCTCTTTTAATTGTGGTTTTCAGGAAGTTATTTCCCTTTTTGTTTTTCTTGACACAGGGTCTCACTATGTTGCTGAGGCTGGCCTCTAACTTCTGGGCTCAAGTGATCCTCCTGCCTCAGCCTCTTGAATAGCTAGGACTAGGGGGACTTGGCTTTGGTTTCATTTTTAAATGAATAGCTATTGATTTTTTTTCAAGTGATTCTCCTGCTTCTATTTCAATGAGCATATAATTTAAAAAAATATTTAATACAGTTTATTGTATCATTTGGATTTTTCTCAGTTAAACCAAATTTGGATTTTCAGGGCATAACCAATTTGGTCATGATGCATCTTGCTTTTTACGTATCGCTGGATTCTATTTGGTGATATTCTGTGAAGGATTTGTTGACACTGATTCATGAGGATACTGGTCTGGAATTCTTTTAAAATTTCATTGTCAGGTTGGGATCATATTAGTCTCATAAATTAGATGGAAAGTATTCTTTCCATTTTCTCAGTTTTTGTGTTACTGCCTTTCTAGTGAAAGTCACTGGTGAAACCACAGTTTTCTATGTGGGAAATTTCATTGTGGGGATGTGAAGAAAGTTGTAAATTATGAGTTCAATTTCTTGTTAGATATAGCTATTTAGATTTTTCTTTTTTATTTATTTATTTATTTATTTATTTATTTATTTATTTATTGGAACCGGGGATTGAACCCAGGGGCACTTGACCACTGAGCCACATCCCCAGCCCTATTTTGTATTTTATTTAGAGACAGGGTCTCACTGAGTTGCTTAGGGCCTCGCTAAGTTGCTGAGGCTGGCTTTGAACTCGAGAACCTTCTGCCTCAGCCTCTCGAGTCACTGGGATTACAGGCGTGTGCCACTGTACCTGGCCTCTATTTTATTTTATTTTACATCAGTTCCATGCCTAGTCTTCTGAGGAGCCTCCGTATTGATTTCCACAGTGGTTGTACTAATGTACAATCCCACCAACAGTGTGAAAGGGTTCTTCTTTCTCCACATCCTCTCCAACATTTATTATTGTTTATACTCTTGATGACTCCCATTCTGACAGGTGTGAGAGGAAATATCAGTCTAGTTTTGATTTGCATTTCCCTGCCTGCTAATGCTGTTGAACATTTTTTTCATATATTTGTTGGCTCTTTGTATTTCTGCTTTTGAGAAGTATCTTTTAATTCATTTGCCCATTTATTCATTGGGTTTCTTTGTATTTTGGAGTTAATTTTTTGAGTTCTTTATATATTCTTTATATGAATCCTCTGTCAGAAGAGCAGTTAGCAAAGTGTTCCTCCTGCTCTGTAGGTTCTCTTTTCACATCCTAATTTTTTCCTTTGCCATACAGAAGCTTTTTAATTTGTTAACTCTTGGCAGTATTTCCTGCACTTTAGGGGCTCTGTTGAGAAAGTCATTGCCCATGCCTATATGTTCTAGGGTTGATTCTGTGTTCTCTTCTAGGAGTAACCTAGTTTCTGTTCTAATTCCTGGGTCTTTGATCCACTTTGAGTTGATTTTTGTGCAGGGTGAGAGATAAGGGTCCAGTTTCATTTTTATACATGTGGATAACCAGTTTTCCCAGCACAATCTGTTAAAAAGGTTATCTTCTGTCCAATGTATGTTTTTGGCACCTTTGTCAAGGATCAGATGGCTATAGATGTGTGGGTTTGTCTCTATTCTTATTCTATTCTATTCTATTCTATTCTATTCTATTCTATTCTATTCTATTCTATTC
>JAJEJO010002080.1:526408-556297 GCA_020662805.1 Glaucomys volans
TCTATTCTATTCTATTCTATTCTATTCTATTCTATTCTATTCTATTCCATTCCATTCCATTCCATTCCATTGGTCTATGTGTCCATTTTAATGTCAGTGCCATGCAGTTTTTGTTACTATAGTTCTGTGGTATACTTTGAAGTCAGGTATTGTGATGCCTCCAGCATTGATTTTTTTTTTTCACTCAGAATTGCTTTGGATATTCTGTGTCTCTTATTCTTCCAAATGAATTTTAGGACTGCTTTTTCTAATTCTGTGAAGAATGTCATTAGTATTTTGATGGGGATTGTATTGAATCTGTACATTGCTTTGGATAGTATGGCCATTTTAACAATATTAATTCTGCCTATCTATGAACATGGGAGTCTTTCCATCTTCCAAGGACTTCTTCAATGTTCTGTAGTTTTCATTGTAGAGGTCTTTCACCTACTTGATTAGATTTATTCCTAGATGTTTAATTACTTACTTAATTAATTAATTTCAAGGATATTGTGAATGGAAGTGTTTTCCTGATTTCTTTCTCAGTGGATTCATCATTCATTGGTACATAGAAAAGCTATTCATTTTTTATGTTGATTTTGTAACCTGCTACTTTGCTGAACTTATTAGCTCTAGCAGTTTTTTGGTAGAGAGAGTTTGAATCTTCTAAGTATAGGGTCATATTGTCTACAAACAAAGATAATTTGACTTCTTCCTTTCCTATTTTTATCCTTTTTATTTCCTTCTCTTGCCTAATTGCTCTGGCTAAAATATCTAGCACATATTAAGTAGGAACAGGGAAAGTGGACATACTTTTCTTATTCCAGATTTTAAAGGAAATGTTTTCAGTTTTTCCCCACTTACTATGAAGTTGGCTTTGGGTTTTTCATGCATAGCCTTTATGATTTTGAGGTAACTTCCTTCTATTCCTAGTTTCTTTAATGTTTCTATCATGAATAGGTGCTGAATTTTGTTGAAGGCCTCCTCTGTATCTTTTGAGGTGACCAAGTGATTTTTTTCCTTATTTATATTTATGTGATGAATGACATTTATTGATTTGTATATGTTAAATCATCCTTGCATCTCTGGAAAAAAACCAACTTGGCTGTAATGTGCAATCTTCTTAATGTTTTGTTGAACATGTTTTCCTAATATTTTATTAAGAATTTTTGCTTCTAAGTTCATAAGAGTTATTTTCTTTCCTTGGTGTGTCCTTCTCTGGCTTTGGTAGGAGTGTGATACTGGATTCATAGGATAGATTTGAAAGTGCTCCACCCCTTTATATTTTGTGGAAGAATTTGAGGAGTATTAGGGTTTAAAGATCTGATAGAACTCAGCTGAGAATCCATCTGGTCCTGGGCTTTTCTTTGTTGAAAGGCTTTTTATTACTGTTTGTATCTCATTACAAGTCATTGTTCTATTTAGGTTTTCTATGTCTTCTTGATTTCATTTTGGCAGATTGCATATGTCTAGAAATGTATTCATTTCTTTTTGGTTTTCCAATTTATCAGAGTATAAATTTTCAAAATAGTCCCTCAGGATCCACTGGATTTCTGTGATGTCTACGGTGATTTTAGCTTCTTCATCTCTAATTTTATTAATTTGGGTTTTATCTTTTTTTCTTTTGGTCAGTTTAGCTGAGGGCTTATCAATATGGTTTATCTTTTCAAAGAACCAACTCTGCTGCATTGATGCTTTGTATTTTTAAAATATTCTCAGTTTCATCGATTTCGGCTCTGATCTTAATTATTTCCTTCCTTCTACTATTTTTTTGAAATTGGTTTGTTCTTCTTTTTCAAGGGCCTTGAGATGCATCATTAGGTTGTTTATTTGGGATCTTTCTGACTTTCTTACACAGGCACTCATAGCTATAAACTTTCCTCTAAGAACTGCCTTCAGCATGTCCCAGAGGTTCTGATATGTTGTGTCACTATTCTCATTTGAGTCTAAGAATTTAAAATTTCTCCCCTGATTTCTTCTATTATCCATTCATCATTCAAAAGTGTATTATTCAATTTCCATATGTTTATATAGTTTCTGTAGGGTATAGTCATGGTGATTTCTTTTTCTTTTTCTTTTTCTTTTCTTTTTTGCGGTGCTAGGGATTGAACCCAGGGCCTTGTGTATGTGAGGTAAGCACTCTACCAACTGAGCTATGTCCCCAGCCCCCTAGTCATGATGTAGATTTCTAATTTCATTCTATTATGATCTGATACAATGCAAGGAATCATGTAATTTTTTCTTGTATTTGCTAAGAATTGCTTTGTGGCCTAGAATATGATCTATTTTGGAGAAGATTGCATGAGCTGCAGAGAAGAAAGTGTATTTGTCTGTTGTTGGATGAAATATTGTACAGATGGCTGTTAGGTCCATTTGAGTGATAGGATTTTTCAGGTCCAAAGAGTCTTTACTGAGTTTAGGTCTGGATGACCTATCTTTTGGTGAGAGAGGTGTGTTGGAATCACCCAGTATTATTGTACTGGGATCTGTCTGAGGCTTCAGTTTGAGGAGTGTCTGTTTTATGTTATTCATTGCACCCATGTATGGGGCATAAAATTTTTTATTGTTATATCTTCTTGTTGGATTGTTCCCTTTGCCAATATGAAGTGACCTTCTTTGTCTCTTTTGATTAATTTTGGTTTGGTCTGCTTTGTCAGATATGAGAGTAGCTACTCCTGATTTTTGTTGAGCTCCATCCTCAGAATGTATCAATTTCCCTCCTTTCACTTTCATCCTGTGGCTGTCTTTGCCTGTAAGGTGAGTCTCTTGCAAACAACATATAGTTAGGTTTTATTTATTAATCTCTTATGCCAGCCTATGCCTTTAATTGGAGAGTTGAGAGTTGAATAATAATTCCATATTACTATAGAAAGATGCTTATGAATTCCTGCCATCTTGATTTATTCATAATGTTTATTTTGGTCCTGTTTCTCCTTTGCTTAACTACATTTTAAATGAGATTTGTTCATTTATGAACTCTGGGATTAGTTTTTTTTTCTTTCTGTGTGAAGTATTTCTTTAGGTAAGTTCTATAGTGCCAGCTCAGTAGTTGCAAATTCTTTAAGTTCCTGCTTATCATGGAAGGTTTTTATTTTCTCTTCAATTTTTTGAAGAATAGCTTTGCTGTATCTAGTAATCCTGGTGATAGTTGTTTTATTTTATTTTATTTTTTTTAGGACTTGGAACACATCATTCCAAGACCTCCTGGCATTTAGAGTTTGTGCTGAGAAATCAAAAGTGTTCCTGATTGACTTGCCTCTAAATGTGACATGATATTTTTCTCTTGAGGCTTTTAAAATTCTATCCTTGTGGGGCTAGGGTTGTGGCTCAGTGGTAGAGTGCTTGCCTAGCATGGGTGAGGCCCTGGGTTCGATCCTCAGCACCACATAAAAATAAATAAATAAAAAAAGGTATTGTGTCCATCTGCAACTAAAAAATTAAAGAAAAATTTCTATCCTTGTTCTGTATGTTTGCCATTTTAATTATGTGTCATGGAGAAGTTCTTTTTAGGTCTTGTCTATTTGGGGTTCTGAATGCCTCCTGTATCTGAATGTCTATCTTATTCTCAAGGTTAGGACATTTTTCTTTTATTATTTTCCTGAAGAGATTATTCATTTCATTAGCCTGTATCTCACAATCTTCTTCAATTCCAATGATTCTTAAATTTGTGATGTTAATGTTGTCCCAGAGTTCTAGTATATTCTGATCATGGTTTCTTATTTTCTTTTCTTTAATACTGTCTGAATGTTCAAGGCCAGCCACTTTGTCTTCCAGTGCTAAGATTCTGTCTTCAGCCTAAAGATTCTATTAGAGGGACTTCCAACTGAACATTTTATTTGACTTACTGTGTCTTTTATTTCCAAGATTTTTATTTGGTTCTTTTTCAATATCTGTATCTCCTTATTGAATTTCTCCTTCATATCCTGTACTGACTTCTGTAATTCATTCAGTTGTTTTTACTGTGTTCTCTTGGAATTCATTGATCATTTTTATAATCATTTTTTTGAACTCTTTATCTGGTATTTATCTAATTTAATATTTTGAGGGTCAGCTGATGGTGAATTATGAACTTTACGAGGTGTTATGTTACCTTGTTTTCTCAAACTTCTTGTATTCCTGTGTTTTATGCATCTTTTGGGATGGTTCTCTCTTCCACTGTTACATGTGGGCCTTTTTAGGGCACACCTATCACTTGTCAAAGTGTCCTTGATTGAGAGACCCTTGTAGGTGTGGTATCCACTGTTTTTGTGTTAATTCAGTTTGTTTTTGCTGTAGTAGTGGGTGTCCATGAGTGGGACCTGAGGGTCCACCCCAGCCACTTCTACTTGGGGCCTCATTGTTTGGGTTTTGGTCTCTTCTATTCTTTGTATTAAAGTATAGCTGAAGTTTGGGTGCCATTAATTTTGTGTGTGGTGGTTGGTGTGGTGTCTTTTGGCTGAGTTTAGTTCAGCAATAGAGTCTACCCTGTAAACTTATTGTGTCTTTGTAGATTTCCAGCACCTCACAGGATAGGGAGAAACAAACAAGTGCAACAACTGATGCAAACAAGTACAGCATTAAAATAAAAGTGGTTCCTACTATGATATCTATGGTATGTTGATTACCATTAAAAAAACAGGAATGGTGGGGTCACCAATTGCCAACAACAAAAGCAATAAGAAACCATGAATTTGATTTGGCATTAAAACCAATAACAGGTGTCAACTATGTCATCCACAGTAGTAATTATTGCAGCAGCATGAATGGGGGACAGGAGTTATATAAACCAATTAGTTCTAAAAGGTGGTAAAAATACAGCTCATTAAGAGAAAACAAAATGTGATAGGAAGGTAGAACAGAGCTTACAGTTTCAAAAAAGTGAACAGAGAGAATACAGAAGAGATGTAGCAGGTGATGGTTATAAGGAAAGAGGAGAAAAAATAGGAAAAACAAATGGGAGAAAGAGAATAAGAGACTTCAGCTGTTAGTAGGAGAAGAAAAGAAAGAAAACAAAAGAAACAAATGAAAACAAAACAAAATAAAACCAAATAAACTAAAAACCCTAACCCTCAAAAGACAAGGCAATGGAAAATAACTACATTAAAGAAACCCTGAAAAATGGGAAAAAAGAAACAAACATGTATATGTCTGAATGTCTATGAATCAATCAGGATAGCAAGATCACCCTCCCCTCACCAAAAAAGGAATAAAGATTTTTGGTGAAAAATGAAGGACATGTCTCCACTGAGAGAGTCAAAATAGTTGATGAGAATAGATGGTCACACCTATGCCCAATTGTCCTTCCCATTCCTTCTTGGGCTATGTACTGAGAGCAAGAGCAAGGGCTGGGAGCTCTTAACCCCTTTCTTTTTGTGTTGCTTTCTGAGCTGCTAGTTGGAGTGGTCTAAGACTGAAGTTGATTGAAATAGCTGTCAGCTTCACTTCTCAGAAGTAGGAGGCAGGATGGGATGGGAAGTACTGTCACCTGGAGTTTTGTCTGCACAGATCAGATTGATGTACTCCTAGGGTGGGGCTTTTCCAGAGTTCTGAGGGGAGTTTCTGTGATTGGGGATTAGGTCTAATCAGGCCTCTGGGCTTTGTTGGATGGCATCTGCTCTGGAAAGATTAGATCAACACATCCCTCGGGTTAGACAATTGCTGATCTCTGTGGGGAGTCTGGATCTCAGGAACCTCCCAAGAATTCTACTCATGGGGCAGGGGAGCCAATCCTCATATATCTGCTGACCAGGAACACAGTCTTTCCAGGCTTAGTACCTGAGTGTATTCACACCCACCTGTTCAGATTCCTGATCTGCTTTAGGTGGTCACATTAACCACCAGATTCAACGGAAAAGAGCATCAGGCTCCCCTTGCTCTTCTGACATGAATCCCCCTGGGTACAACCTTCTCTCTACCTGTTTTGCTCCTTTTTTGCCAGGTACCATAGACTACATGGTAGGTTTGCTTGGACAGTGTGACAGTGCTTGCTATGATCTCCTGGCTCTGTAGCAGAATCTGCACCATGGTCACCTCAAGATGGCTCCTGCCTCAGCTCTTCATGGCCAGTTGAGAAACAGAGCACTTGTCAAGCACCAGTGCACAGTGCAGCTATCTTCAGGCTGCTTTTCTTTCTTTCTTTTTTTTCTTTTTGTTTTTGGTGGTGCTGGGGATTGAACCCAGGGCCTTGTGCTTGCAAGGCAAGCACTCTACCAACTGAGCTATATCCCCAGCCCCAGGCTGCTTTTCTGATGGCAGGTTTTTCTGTACCAAATCTCCCCTGTTCTCCCTCCCTCTGGGGGGAGTCAGTGCTGCCATTGCTGCTGCCGCCATGACTGGCTCAGCTCCGATGTACTTTTCCTTTTTGTTTAATGTACCCAAATTTCTGAGTCCCTAAGATATTCCGACTGCCCAATATTGAATTTTATTGCAATCATTCTTTCACCCACCTTGCTGAGAAGCAGTACTTCTGCTGCTTGCATCCTAAGCCACAGAGCTCCTAGGAATGTAGCCTTCCTCTAATCAACCATCTAGAATTCTCGTTTTTCTAGGTTTCTTTTTTTGAGGAAACTTGGGTCATTTATTTTCTAATACAAATACTTAAAATCTGAAGTTCCCTCTCAACATTGTGTTAGCTGTAGCCCACAAATTTTTATATCTTGTGTTTTTATTATTCATATGAAGTGTTTAAAACTTTTCCTTGTGTGATTTTTTCATTGATCCAATGATTATTTATACATTTGTTGTTTAATATTCAAATATTTTCTATATACTGAGTCACTATTGATTTTAAATTTAATTCAATAGTGGTCAGAAAACATAGTTTGAATTATTTCAATTTAATTTATTGAAAGTGTTTTATGGTCCAGGATGTGGTCTATCTTGATGAATTTGTTCTAAACTTTTGAAGAAAATGTGTGTTCTGCTATTGTTGAGTTTAGTGTTCTATAAGTATAAATTAGATCAAAGTAGTTTATGACATTATTTAAATCTTCTACATCTTTAATGATTTTTATAAATCCAGTTCTATCAGTTGTTGGGAGAGGAGTTTTGGATTTTGTCAGTTTTTGTTTCATGCGTTTTAAAACTCTGTCATTAGGTTTGATTATGTATTTTATGTCTTCCTGATGAAAACAATTTTGTCACCATAAAGCGTCCCCTTGAAGGCCACTTCATTTGAAATTAACCTACTTCTCATTCCAGTCCTGACTGCCTGTTGTTTGATACACCTTTTCCCAACCATTTCCTTTCACCTATCGAGATTGCTAAAGAGTAGCTCTGGGAGCCGGAACACAGATTCCCTGCCCCTCAGAAGCCTGTTATGTTTTGGATCTGGAATTCTCCCTACAGGCTCATATATTAAAAACTTGATCTCTAAAGCAGCAATGTTCAGAGGTGAGGCTTTTGGGAAGTGATTGGATCAAGAGGGCTCTGACCTCAGCAATGAGTTAATCCACTGATGGGTTCATAGTTGAATGGACTTTTGGGACATGGTGGAGACTGTAGGAGGTGGAGCAAAGTTGGAGAAAGTAGGCCACAGGGAATTTGCTCTGGAAGGATGTGTCTTATCCCTGGCCCCTAGCATGAGTGCAGACACACGCCTTCTTCCTCTCTCTCTGCTTTCTGGCTACCATGAGGTGGGCAGATGTACTTCTCCCTACCCGTCCACCATGATGTTCTGCCTCACTTGCCTGTAGCAATGAAACCAATCGATCACGAACTGAAACCTCTGAAACCATGAGCCAAAATAAATTTTTCCTTCTTGAGGTTGTTTTTCTCAGTGCATTTTGGTACTGCAACAAAGCCCAAAAGCACAAAACCCAAAACCCATTTATACATTATCTCCCTTTTAATTGGATAATTAATGTTACCTATTAACAGATAATATAATTATGAACATTATATATATGTATATAATGTGACATTAATTGGATAACATGATCTATGAACAGATAATATAATCATGGACATTTTATCATTTTATTATTAGTTTGTCTTATGTATATTTTTGCTTCTTCCTCTTTTTATGCCTTCTTTTGGGGTAAATAAAATAGGTATTAGAGTTCCATTTTAATTTATCAATGGCTTTTTAGCTATTCCTATTTTCATTTTTAAAAGTGATTGTTTAATGACTACAATATTCATTCCTAACTTAGAGTCTACATATTTTGCCACTTCACATGAAATTAAGAGCTTTGCAATGACATAGCTCCATTCCCCCTGGTCTTTTATGCTATAGTTGTCGTATATATTACACCTGTATCATTGTAAGTTCCATAATATAATGTTGTAATTAAAAAAAAATATTTTTAGTTGTAGATGGACACAATACCTTCATTTTATTTATGTGGTGCTGAGGATCAAATCCTGTGCCCCACACATGCGAGGCAAATGCTCTACCACTGAGCCACAACCCCAGCCTCAATGTTGTAATTTGTGAGGAGTCAGATACATTTATAAATTAAGAAGAAGAGATCTCGTACCACATAAGGCAAGAAGAGAGAAGAGAGACTCTGTTGGAAGCTGTCCTTATTTAGCAGAATCAGACTATGTTGAGCCATGGGATGCAGAGGCCTGGCTTCTAGGAACTGCCAGGAAGCATGTGGCAATGTGTGGGAGTGGTTCCCTCTCCTTCTGGAATTTTCCCCCTAAGAAGATGGCTCCCCTAACTCCACCCTATCCTGTCCATCACAGAAGAAGCTCCTCCCAGTCCTTGCCCCCTTTACCTATGTGTCTATAAATAAAAGAGAGCTGGGCTGCCCCTTGAAGAACATCATTGTAAAGAGGTCACAGCTGGTATGGCTGGACCGTCACACTCCCTCTCATAAAAAGAGTATTGGCTCTTGTGTGTTTACTGAGTAGATAAGTTTTTTGGGTAATAGAGAAAAACAGCCAACATCCTCCTCCGGCAGTCAACCCTTTCCTCCTCTATGCAGGACATGGCGGAGAGGACCCCGACAAGACTCCTTTTTTAAGGTTCAGACACTCAGGTATTTCTGAACATGAGGGTGGAGCATGAATGCTGAGAAAATAACTTCTCAAAACTTACTGTCTATTCAAAACACCAGGACGCAGGCACAGAACCTTACGACCTGAACTAAAATGACCAGGACAACCTGGCAGAACTGTTTAATAAAGTCTTTCTTCCTTATCCCAAGGTCAGAAAGGACCAGATGAAAATAAACTGATCTTCAAAGGGTTGTTGTCATCCCACCCTTTGATTCGTGAGTGAGCCTGAGATTCCAACACAGTAAACAGAAGTTGGAAGTTGTAGGGGTGTCCCTGAGGATTCTTTTAAGGAAAAATGGTGCAACCGAAGATTCGAATGCCAAAAGGGTCTCTCTAGAGAATAACAAAGCAGATATTAAAGAAAATTAAGACTTCAACCACCCAATTTTCAAGTAATATTAAGAAATCATAACACTTAGAATTTCAGAAAAAAAGAAATTAAGAATATTTTATATTTACCTATTTCACGTTTCCAGGAATTGTCATTTCTTGAAGATCTGAGCTTCTGTCTGTGCCATTTCTCTTCATTCAATGAACCTAATCTAGTGTCCTTTGTAGTGCGCTCTGCTGGCAGTTAATTTTCTTAGTTTTTATTTATTTGAAAATGTTTTCATTTTGTCTTAATTCTGGTGGACAGATCTTGAGTGACCCCTGGTGATCCCCACCATCTGATATTCCCATCCTTGTATAATCTCCTCCCTTGAGCGTGCGTGGGACCTGTGACTTGCTTTTAGCCAATAGAATAGGGGGCAAAAATGATAGGATTCCACTCCCATGATTGTGCTACCTTACTAAAGACTGTCTCACTAGGTAACTCTAGAGTCTTGCTTACTTTCCAGCTGAGAGCAAGCAAGCTGCATGCAATGATTGGAGCCCATAGGACAAGAAATTCCAGGCAACATCTAGTTGCTCAGTATAGCTTCCATTTTACAGCTTCAAAGAAAGGAATCCTACCACCAACCTGAGTGAACTTGGTAAAGGATTCGTGGTCAGTCCAGTGTCCACATGGGAACTGAACACTAGATGTCAGCTTGAGTACCGCTTTGCAGAGGACTCAGGTAAGCAGTGCTCTGCAGTATGATCCAAAGAAACTGTGAGATAATAATGGTGTCTCACTTTTAAATGCTTATTATCTTAAAGCCATTAAGTTTTAGTAATTGTTTCACAGTAATGTATTCATTTTTGAGGGATAGTTTGATGAATACAGAATTCCAGGTTGATGATTCTTATTTCGTCACTCTGATTATGTATTCTATTGTCTTTTGCCTCCCATAATTTCTAATGTGAAGTTAGAAGTCATTGCAATCATTGTTTCCTGGTATGCAACAAGCATCTTCCCTGGCTGCTTTCATAAAATTTTCTTTATCTTTGGTTTTAGCAGTTTAGTTTAATATATCTATATGTGCTTCTATACTATTTTTCTTTCTTGAAGTTAGTTGAAATTCTTGAACCTGTATTCAACCATTATTTCTTCCAAATTTTTTTCTCATTCTCTCCTGACTTTCTAGGACTCCCATTATACAAATGTTAAATATTTCAATAATGCCTCATAGATTTTTTAATTTATTTTTATTCATTTGCTTTCTGTTTTTCAGATTATTCCTCTCCTCCTCCTCCTCCTCCTTCTTCTTCTTCTTCTTCTTCTTCTTCTTCTTCTTCTTCTTGAGATAGGGTCTCACTATGTTGTCCAGGATGACCTTGAACTCATGATCCTTCTGCCTCAGCATCATGAGTTGTTGGGATTATGGTACATGCCACGGTATCTGCCTTAGATGAAATAATTTCTATTGAACTGTCTTTAAGTTGTTGACTCTTCTGTTACCTCTAGTCTCTTGTTAAACCTACCCAGTGAACTTAAAAAGATCATTTAAAAAGTACTTCTTTTTGTTCAGAATGTTCATTGGTTCTTTTCTGTCATTTTTATTTATCTGTTGAAATTTACTATTTGTTCATTTATTTGAAGCATATTTTCTTTTGATTCTTTGACCATGATTACAACATCTGCTTTACAAGTATTTTATACTGGTAGGAATTTCTGAGATGCAGATGCTGAGACAAAGTTTGAAATATCAAAGATTTATTATGGAGTGACACCTGTGAAAAGAAATGGGAGAGCTGAGTGTGGTGGCACATGCCTATAATCCCAGCTGCTCAAGAGGCTAGGATAGGAGGATCACAAGTTCAAGGCCAGACTGGGCAACTTAGTAAGAACTTGTCTTGAAATAAAATTTTTTTAGAAAAGCACTGGAGATGTAGATCAGTAGTAGAGCACTTGCCTAGTGTGTGTGAGGTCCTGGGTTCTATCCTTTGTACTGCAAAAAGGAGAGGAAGAAGGAAAGAGGAAGAGGTGGAGGAGAAAGAAGAAATGGAAGGTAGCAGAGTTGGACAGGAGGTGCCCTCATATCACGATATATTCCTAATACCATCTCTGCCAGTTTGCCGGGGGAGCTCTCAAGCAGAGATTGCACCCTAATGGAATCCCTCATTGGACAGAAATGGACAAACCTTTTGGTGGCTGTCTTGATCAGTTTTTAACTGAAAGCCATCCAGAAAAAATGGGACTAAAAATAACTTCAGTTCTTTTATCCTTAGCTGATATGGGTGAGCTTGACTAGGCTGAACTACATTTCCACAAATTGCCTTCCCTTAAGTTTCTTGTTGGAGTGGGCCACCAGAGAGGTTCTCATGGGAGATTGGGGGGACAGAGGTGAAGCAGAAACCACTTGTAGTTCACACATGCTGCCTCTTACCTGCAGGCTCACCTTTGAGCCCTTGCATATCCTTGAACGTCTTTCTTCCATGCTCTCATGTGAACGAGTTTTTAGCCTGGCAGTCCTTTGGTCTCCCTGGACTGAACAAGCTATTCAAGTCTTTCCTTGGTTCAGGGAAAATTCCTCCTGGAATGTGTTTAATTATTGCCTTTCTTACTCTTATTTCGTCTCCATCTGGAACTTCTGTTCTTTGCACGTTAGGACTCCTGGATCTTTCCTCTAAATCTTTTATCTTTTCCCTTATGACTTTTATCTCTTTATCTTTCTTCTTGAGGCTCTAAGATATTTCTTATACTTGATCTTCCAGGTTTCTGATTCAGGACTCAACAGTGACATCCTCTCCTTTAATTTCTCTTTTTTTTAAAGCTCAAAGTTCTTGTTTTAAGCCTCAGAAGTTCTTTCTGTGATACGTTTGGATCTTCTTAAAGTCTACTATCATTTTTTCAAAATTTCAGGTGTTAAATCTTCTCCTCAAGCTCCTATTCAGCGGGCATGTGGTCTGTTTGTTCTACCTCCTCCTCCTTTGGGACCCTCCGTTGAGATGTTACCATTTGCCATCTACTACTAAGTGTTTGGATTGTCACCTAATGTTCACCTTGCAGTCTGCCAATCACTAAAGTGATGAGTTTTGCAAAAGACAAAGAATTTATTCATGTGGCAGCCAAAGTGAGGAGGTGGGAGACACCAGTCTCAAATCTGCCTCCCTGAGCACAGGGTTTAGGAGTATTTTGGGGACAAAGGAGCAGGGTAGCCTGAGGCATGGGGAAGGTGGTTGGAGGTAGGAAAAAGTGAAGCGATCACTGTATACTTTATGGCTCTTCTTAGGACACATGTTCAGAAAATGGCAGTGTTAGCATGTCTGCGGGTGGAGTTTGGGCCCTTTGACATGGAAGGGTCACCCATGGGACATCTGCACTGGCCTAAGTGAAGGGTGGTTTTGTTAATGGAGGCCTGACTCCAGGGGCTCCAGCAAACCAGGTTGGGTCACTGACCCTATACATCAAATGGAAAAGGTAATGGCGACGAGCAGGAAAGGGCCATATCGGGAAGGCAGAGCTCAGCACCTCAGGGGTCTTGGGGTGCTAACATGAGCACTAGGTTTAAGTAGAGGAGGAACTGGGGAGGGGGTGGGAGGTCTGCATGACTGAGCAGTCTTGGTCACACTATGGTCAGGTTGATGAGCATCTCAATTCTGGTTTCCGGATGTGGCTTTGGAGAAGGCCTCATCCTGGGAGGGGGCAATTCCCACGTGCTGCTCCTGTTTAGGGGCGATCTCATCATGGGGCACTGTGCCTGCCAGGCTCCACTCGTCCTGGAAGGTGTAGGGCAATGACTGGAGATTTCCAGGTGCCGCTGCAGGGTCTGAAACAGGATGCTGCAAACGTCCCTGCAAATCTTGCCTCAGTCTTACCGGCTAAGAGAGGTTAGGGAGGTTTAGGGTTAATAAGCCTGGTATTGCCAGTTTCTAGGTGGACACTCTTTACATGATCAGCGTGCTGACATGCAGAGATGAGCAGGTCACAGAATTTAAGGTAGTAAAGGAGGCATGCAGAGCAAAGGTGGAGATGCCAGGCTTCATCTTGCTTTTAGTGACCCCTCGGGCATGTTCAGGTCTAGGAAAAGAGCCACTGTTTTTAGCAAAGTGGGTCCCTAAGTCCTCGTTATAGTTTCAACCTGTTGGAGTTAGGCAAGGCAACCTCCAAATTCCTGAAAAAACCAAAACAAACAAAACAGTGATTTCAGCCATCATTCCCAAGGGGGCCTTAGGTCCAGGTGCTACCTCCAGCGAAGCCAGGAGGGCTCTATCACTTGCTTAGTGAAGCCTCTTCCAGCATCAGTGATGGAAACAGGAACTGGATGCATGAGGGCCTGGGGGCCTCTTCAGGCTTTCCCTGGGCTTCAAGATCTGGCTCCTAAGTGTCCTCGAAGATAGGCAGAGACAAAGGATCTCGTACCCAGCACGTCTCAATTCAGAGTAGCTGGAGATCAAACCGAGGGCCTCAGGCACGCCATGCGGAGTTCTCCACCATGGAACTGGGTCCCCAGCCCTGAACTGGGTCCCCAGCCCTGCACTAACTGCATTTTAAGAGGTCGATAACTGCGTGTGGCTAGTGGCTATGGTATTGGGTAGAACGGTTCCTGCCGAGTCAGATAATGGGCTTGGGGCTGGGGACATCTACCTGGCAACACCCAGCATGGAAAGAAGACATAATTTCTTTTGTCGGCTTTCCAAGGGTGGGTTCGTTTTTCCTCAATGTCATCCTTGGCCTGTGAGGGCTCTGGAACCAAAGGTAGAGTTGGCAGAGAGGCTAATAAAGAGTGATTAAAGCTTCCTGAAGAACATGGATATCTGAGGTTTTGAGGTCAGGGGCCGGGTCTCCACTCACCCATGATATTTTTGTTTAAATTTGAAAATGGGCCCCTCTAGGTAGATGGCTGAAATAGGGAACACACACATATCTGGACATTTCCTGCCAGGGCACAAGATCTGGAAAGCAAAACTGGGCTAGGTTTTAGTTTCTACTGGCACCTTGGTGAGGTGCCTTTGCGCAGTGCACAGACTGCACAACTGTACCAGTAGGTCCCATTAGGGATGACAACCTGTGAGGATAACCAGAACAACGGGACTTTCTCTACTCTGGCAGGGAGGGAGTGAGGGGGTGGAGGAGCAGGACAGACTGACAGGTATAGAAGGGAGTCAAGGGGATTCTGATGACATTGTTTCCTCTGTGGAGGAAAGGTGGGTTAAGAGTGAGGGTCAGAAGTTTGGTGGGAGAGGAAGGAGGATCAACTAGGAAAAATCAATGGGTTGCTGTGCAAAGTCAAGGCCCAGCTAAACTCTTCTGGGGAGTAGGTAAAAGTTAAAAAGTAAGCAGTGAGCTCATGGGGGATGGACCACCTGGAAGTGCAGGCTGGAGGGATAGGAAGGAGGACCGCCTGAGTGCGGGTGCAAGACACAGCCCCAGAGGCCTGCCTTCATCATTGTGGACGCCAGGCCCTATTCCAAGCACTTTGCAAATACTGAGTCATTTTGCTCCTTTGCATGGGGAGCTGGGGATCGAGTCCAGGGGTTGTGCACTGAGCAAGCACTCTGCCACTAAGTGACCGTCCTGGTCCTTTCTATTTTGTATTTTGAGAGTCAGGGTCTAAGTTGCCCAGGCTGGCCTTGAACTCGGGATTCTCCTGTCAGCCTCCTGAGCTGTGGGGATTACGGTGTGCGCCACTGTGTCCAACAGTATTTGTTTCTTGATTGTTATTTCCGCTTGGCAGATGAGAAAAGCAAAGCACAGAAAGGTTAAGAGACTTGTTCAAATCACACAGCTAGGAAAAATGGCAGAGCCAGGATCTGAACCTGGGCCATCTGGATCTCCAAGTTCTGTGGGAGGGACACTCTTCATCCTGACTTCACCCCTCTCTACCTGTGGGAGGCCATTTCTTCTAAGTTTCCTACCCGAGGGTGTCTGTGAGGTCTTGGGATCAGGTTCAAGAATGAGGGATGGAGCAAGGTGATTAAAGGTGATTAAAAAAAAAAAAAGAAAAAAAAAAAAAAAAAAAAACAAGTCCAAGGGCGATTGTTCATTTTGTTGGGTTGAGTCTAAACATTCTTATGTATAAGTACCACTGCAGCCAGGGAGGACCTGGAGGTGTGGGGGTGGGGATGGGTCTTCTTTCTGTTCCTGGCTCAGAGGCAGCTCTGGGAGGCCTGGAGCTGGAATGGGGGTTGGGGAGGGACACCCGCCTTCACCCATAGCTCTGGGTTTTAAACTCCAATCCCTGTCCAGACACGGGGACCCCTTCACCAGAGAGAAGCTGTTTTCCCATTTCCATTTTTTTAAAAAATAATTACGAACACAAGACCAAATCAGCTTTATCACAATCTCAGTCCCTTCTTTTATAAAGCACAGTATTTCCCTGAAGCTACCAGCAAAATCACTTCTGCGGGCCACCAGCCTTGTAAAAGAAATGAATCCGTAATCACCCCTCTATGGGAATGAGGTCGGTTTCAATGACTACCTAATAAAGGAATAAATTCAACATTAAAAAAAAGCAAAAAGCAAAAAACAACCCAGAATCCCTAGGAACCCTAGAGGCAAATGGCAAAGGAAATTTGATCTGTGGAGGACTGAGGTCTCTTTCTCTCTCACTTTCTTTTTTTTTTAAAGAGGCTTTCTTATTTTTTTCCTCTTGTACACAAAACTTCACTTGAGAAGCCGTAGGTTGGTTTATCAACACGTCTCTATTTAAGGGATTGAATATGCGACTGATTATACAGCTGGCAAAGCCTCGCCATGGCGACACATTTTGAGATGGTCTCATTTAGTGAGAGATCCGAGCCCGTGGGTAACTGTGGACACGGAGTCCAGCACAGAGGCAGCCCAGAGCTCTGTCCTGCACCTCCAGGGTGTGGGGGAGCGCACGGCCGCAGGCTGATAAGAGGGTCTGTAACTGGCATATCATACCAATGGCGCAGCATTGATGCCCACGCCCTGGTGGCTGCACTCTGTGTAGGGCAGGGGTGCTTCCTCATCTGCAGTCTGGTCCCTGGTGGTGTCTGAACACCCTAGGAGGGAGTCCTACGCGCCCTTCCTGACACCATGGTCGTTACCCTGAAGGTGTGGCATACGGAGGTGGAGACTGAGGCTTAGGGCCAGGCAGCCTCAGCCAAGGTTTCAAGGCTGAACTGTGGCTGGAAGAATGGCTCTCACGACTCCCAGCCCAGTGCTCCCTGTGGAGAGTATCAAGGCACTGGTAGGTGATGATCACGTTATTGACAAAAGAAGAGAATGTTAGAAACTTGCTCTCTGCTGTCTTTCAGGTATTTCCCCTCTGGTCATGATGATGACTGGCTTGGCCTCTGGATGTAGTAATACTGACAGGTACCCAGCAATTACTGTGTGCTATTCTCAATACAGCTAATCCTTATGATCCTAAGGACCAACAACCTTATGATAACACAGGGAAATTGAGGCCCAGAAGTAAAAAATGCCTAGGGCCACCAGCGCAGTGGCGCACACCTGTAATCCCAGCTGCTCGGGAGGCTGAGGCAGGAGGATCTCGAGTTCAAAGCCAACTTCAGCAACAGTGAGGTGCTAAGCAACTCAGTGAGACCCTGTCTCTAAATAAAATACAAAATAGAACTGGGGATGAGGCTCAGTGGTCGAGTGCCTGAGTTCAATCTCTGGTACCCCACCAAAAAGCCTAGGGTCAAGATTCCCACTATTCCTCTGTTCCCTCACTACCTGAAGAAAAACGTCATGGTGACCTAAAGCCAAAATAAATACATCGTATTTTGTTTATTAAGTAGTCAGGTCCAGATAATCTGTAAGTATTTAAGTCCTAATAGCTCAATAGTCATTTGAAAAAATAACTTGCATAAATTGAAAGAAAAAATGTGTTTTTGTTCCATCTCGAAGAACCAGAGTTCCATAGTAAGGAGGTGTATGTGCCTGGGGGGCAGCCAGCAGCTCCGCAAAACTTAGAATTGGATTGGTGTGGCCACCCTCATTTCCTGTTGCTCCTTGGTTTTCACGTGGACCTTGCTGTTCAGTACTGTAGCCATGGACAACCAGCATGGAAGACGTGACATCATCGGAAGCACCAGCCGATGTTGAAGCAGTGACCTTCCTGGAGCTGCTGTTGGTGGGTGTCCCATGGGATTGCTGTCTTCCTCTCAAGCATTTAAGACAACCTGGGGAGCTGGGTGCCACACAGCCCAGGATGGTTTCGTGGGCCTAAATCATTAGGCCTAACTGCTTGAATGGTCTTTGCTTGGGCTGCCATAACAAACCACTGCAGCTGGGCGCAGTGGCACACGCCTGTAATCCAAGCGACTCGGGAGGCTGAGGCAGGAGGATCACGAGTTCAAAGCCAGCCTCAGCAACTTAGCGAGGCCCTAAGCAACTCAGTGAGACCCTGTCTCTAAACAAAATGCAAAATAGGGCTGGGGATGTGGCTCAGTGGCTGAGTGTCCCTGAGTTCAATCCCTGATTCCAAAACAAACAAACAAACAAGAAAACCAAACAAACCACTGCAGCCTGGGCGGCTTCAGCAATGGGAATCATTTTTTCTTACAGTTCTGGGATCTAGAAAACCCTGATCGGGGTGCCCGGGAGGCTGGGTTCTGGTGAGGGCTCTCCTCCTGGCCTCCTTCCCACTGTGTCCTCTGGAGGTGGAGAGAATGATCTCTTTCCCCACCTCTTCTCATAAGGCCATTAATCCCATCAAGAGGCCACATCCTCGTGACTTCATCTAACCCCAGTTCCTCCCAAGGGGCCATCTTCAAAGACCATCACCTTGAGGGTTGGGCTTGAGCATAGGGACAGGTGCACACAGTCATAATGAGTGTCTTGGCACATAGTTTGGGAACCGTGGGATCTGGGGAAGAGCTAGCGAACAGGGACTGGAACTCGAGCAGTCTGGATCCTGAGCTGCTGTGCTTGGTCCCAGGCTGGGCTTCTCGTCCTGCGCCTCCTCTGGTGGAGCTTACTCACCCATTCGGCAGATCTCTGAGGCACCGCCAGCCTGGGACGGCTCTGCGCTGGGCTGGAGTTTGGAAGGGACAAGGATGGATCCCCTTGTCAATTCAGCTATCAGAGAAGGATGCACAGAACCCAACCTCACCCAGGGAGAGGACCTGGTGTGGGGTGGGGGGCTGCTGTTGGGCCATGAAAGCTCATTGCAGTGACACAAATAGAAGTCTGGTCCTGGGAGGGAAGGATATGACTGCCCTCGTCCCATCCTGCCACAGTCACATCTTCCTAGGTCATCACGTTCAGGCTGGAGAACAGCCAGGTGTGAGCAGGTGAGCTGCCTCCTCTGGAGGCTGCAGTGGACACAGCTGGAGACTTGGATGGGAAAGGACAAAGAAGCTCTTTGGGCACATGAAGTGCTGAGTGCCCGTCACTGCGGAAGTGTCAGGAAGGGGTCTGCTCAGGGAGGCTGAGCCAGCGGGGCCCTGTGGTCCTCCTCTCAACGCTGCAAGGGGATGGCTTTATGAAGCTATTCTTCTCACTGTGCATGACTGTCCCCTCTTGTCACCGAGTCTGAGTGTCCAGCATGCCTGTTACGTCCCTTGAGACAGCACTGCTGTTGTCTCAGACTGAAGCTATTTGGAAACTGATCCTTTGGGTTTGTTGTGAATGCATCTGTTTTGGGTCTCAGCTGCACCTGCTGCCTGGGGTCAGAGGCAGGCCATGCTGACTCCTTGCTGGGTGACAGGGGCCATCTGGTTCCCCTTCCTGCAGTCAGAGGGACCTCTGCAGAATGTGCACCTCACCTTGACCCTCTCCTGCTCAGGTCCCTTCAGTGACTGCCTACTGCTTTAGAGAAAGCCCAGACTCCCACACCTGGCAGTGGGGTTCTGGTGGCAAGGCCCCCGCCCACTCCCTGGCCTTGTCTCTGTGCAGAGGCCCTGTGACCTGGTCATCTTGGGTGATGCTCACTTCTCGGAAAGCAGAGTCCTCCGTGCCCATGTGGCTTTGCTCGGCTGTTCCCTTTCCCTGGCTGATTCTTCCTGCTTTGTCCATCTGCTAAATCCTTCCCTCCTTCTAGGTCTGGCTCAGTCCTCTCCTTTGCAGTGGACAGCTTAAAACATCAACCATTTATTTAACTTACACTTGTAGAGTTTGGCTGCTTGGCCTGGGCTCAGCTGGGTGGTTTTCTGGCCAGAACTGGGCTCACTTGTGGCGTTGCTGCCTGTGGCTGGCTGGCTTCTGATGGCCTCGCTGTCGGGGATGAGGGGGCTGAGGCTCTTGCACATGGCTCTGTGTGGTCTCCCATCCACCCAGCAGGCTGGTCCAGAGTCTTCACATAGTGAATCCAAAAGAGGACAAGCCCCACTACCCAGGGATTGTCCACCCTTCACATGCATCATGTTTGTTAGCATCTTATTGGTCAAGACAAGTCTCCTGACTGAGCCCAGAGTTACGGAAGGTGGATGCTCCAAGAACCTAACAGGAGGGTGCGGACACACAAGGAGTCGGGGTGGTGGTGGAGGGGGGTCATTTGATGCCATTTCTGCAGTCTTCCACAGCTGGACAGCCCTCAAAACAAGAGGGTCTGTTTATGTGTTCTGCCCCCTGGACTGTGGGCTTCCAGGGGCCTTGGTCTGCCACGCCTCGGTTTCCCCAGAGCCAGGAACAGAGCAGACAGATGCTCAGTAACTTCTGCCTCAGTGCCTGCAGGGCCATCTTGGGCTTTTGGCTCAAAAAGAAGGCCAGAGGAGCCAAGGTACAGCCAGGAGCAGATCAGGGGAAGGGGGGACAGGAGGGCCACAGACAATCCTTAACAAATTTTTGCTCAGCAGCCCAGGGTTGCAATTTGTCTCGGAGAATGATCTGATCTGATTCAGCCACAGTCTGGTCTCCACCTTTAAATGTTGGAAACTGCATAAATCAGCACATTTTCCCCAAAGCAGAGTCTATATACAGCACCGCCAGGCTGCTCGCCATAATTAGGCCTCCAGCAATGATTGTTTTTGCTCCTCGGGTTTTATCACCAGCTCCACGGGGGGGAAAGGGAGGGGTGTGATCGGGTTAGGATGCTGGTGTGCAACCCCACAGCATGAGAAGTCTGAGGCCAGCGTGCAGACGGAGGCTCTGGCCTGGGGCTCTCTGTCCCCTCTTTCTGTCCCTGGTGTTGTCTGCACTTCAAGCTCTACCTCCCTGCCACGTCCCTTCACCCCGCATTTCCAGGCCTCTCCATCTCCTTCATCTGCCTGCACATAACCTTCCTTTGGCCTTTTGAGCCAAAAGCACGGGACGGTCCACATTTGGGAGGGAAGATTAACAAAGTCCAGGATGCAGGCTCAGGACCACTGAAGCAGAGCATCCTGGGGCCCGGGGTGCTGCTGCATGGCTGAGGAAGGGGACCTCTACAGGTGGGCTATGCTCCTGGTCCTCCTGCTTCCTCGTCCTGAGGGAAGGGGCATGGCCATAGGAAAGCCAGAGAAGGGCCCTTTGAAGTAGGGGTGCAGGGAGGGAGGCCTGGTCCCTCGACTCTAAGGGTGTTTCTCTGTGTGTGTGCAAAGTTGGGGAGGCTTGGGGGTGGGTGTGGAAAGCTAGCTTTGCAGCCCCAGCAGGACTGGGCCTCCCCTGTTCTAGGAGTCCCCAGAGTGTCACGGGCCTGCTGGGGATTTGGAAACAGCCCTTGCCCCTCCTGTTCGGCCACAGCCCTCTGTTGGATTGGAGGCTGCCTATCTTTCTGCTTGGCCCCTGCAGAAGGCCTGTAGGTCACAGGAAAGGGAGTCGCACCCCACTGACCAGATGAGGAAGCAGAGACTCACAGAGGTACATGTCTTGCCACATGCCACACACCTCTGTGTGACTGGGCAGGACTTGGGCCCGAGGGTGGGCTCCCAGTGCTGGGCTCAAGCTGCCGCCCCTGGAGCTGAACTTAACATAGTCCTTCACGGGGTCAGTCTACAAACTTGGGCAGGTGATTGCTTGAACACTCCCTGCCTGATGGAGAGTCGCACTGTTCGCAGGGTTTGGGCTGTCATACACAACGGGGCGCCCAGTGTCCTTGAACTGGCTGGGCAGTGCTCCAGGTCTGCCCAAATCCTACCTTTGCTGGGGACAAAATGACTATACCTCATTGAATCTCAGTTTCCCTTTACATTACGGCAGGGAGAATAATGTCACCTGTGAGGTGTTGAATGAGTCAACACACAGGCACCGCGGGTGGAGGTGGTGACAGGCTGATGATGGGGACACCTGGGCTACCTGACCATCCTGTTCCTGGTTGGGTACCTCCATTCACACACCAGGCTCTGTGAGCTTTGCAGGTCCAAGGCATCATCTCTGCCCCCAAGTCGTCCCCCAGCTAGAGCTGATTTAGGCTTGGTGAGCTCCCCCATGCCCTAGACTTCCTCCGTCTACACTTGCCCTCTGGGTGATTGTGGCCTTAGATACCAGTGATGTTCTGATTAGTCCCAAATCTGCATCTCTGGCTCTGACTTTTACACTGAGTTAGAGACTCATCCTATTTACTCTGTCCTTGAAACATCTTCCAAATATGACATGTCTCCCTCTCCACCCGATTTCTCCATCTCTTTTACTACCCATCCAAGTCGTCCTCATTCCTCTTGTTTTCTTCCAACTTCTTTAGTGAGTATTTAGCTGGTTTGCATTTCTGGTTTCATGATAAATGCTCCAGGTTTTGCTTTAGCTAATTCCTGCCATTTTTGACATGGAGTACTTCCTTGCTTAGGGCTCGTAATTTCCTTATTAATCTAGAGGTTATTTAGTAGCATATTACTCAGTTTCCAAATATAAGAGGGCTAGTCAGCCATCTTTTATTGATTTTATTACATTATGATCAGAGAGGGGAGTCTAATTGATGGTGATTTTTAAAAATGTATTTTGGTTTATTTTAATTTTTTTTTTTTTAACATTTTGAGACAGGGTCTTGCTAAGTTGCCAGGGTGGCCTTGAACTTGCTACTCTCTTGCCTTGGCCTTCCCAGTCACTGGAATTACAGGCATAGGCTACTCTGCTCAGCTAGCGTTCAATTTTACAAATGTCTCATGCATTCTTTTTTTCCTTCGATGTGTGTGCATCATCTTTAAATTTTCTTATGAAGCTGAAAATGAATGTTTCTGTCAAGTGTACCTATACTCACACCCATGCATGTCATAATTGTCAGGTTCAGTGACCTCTTTTTTTTATTTGTTGTAATTAGTTATACATTCTCACACATTCTTGAAAAGAATATTGCTTATTGTAGGTGCAGAGTTTGGGATCTATGTATTAGCATTTTTTTTTTGGATTGGGGATTTTTAACTTTTTTATTAATTATTTTGAGACAGGGTCTCCCTAAGTGCTTTAGGACCTCACTAAACACTGAGGCTGGCTTTGAACTTGTGATCCTCTTGCCTCAGCCTCCCGTGCTGCTGGGATTATAGGCATGCAACACTACACCTGACTTGTATTAACTTTCTGGTTGAAAATTTTGTCTGTCTCCTTGATCAGTTCCCAAGAGAGATGAATTGAATTTTTCAAATGCAATTGTTGGTTTGCTTATTTCTTTATGCAATTCTGTGATTTGGTGCTTTGGTGCTTTATGCATTTTGAAACTATGTTTTTTAGTGAAGATATATACTTACAGGTACTTATTTGAAAATTTATAGTTCTTTCCCATGATCTTGTTTTTTGCATTAAACAGTATTTTGTGAGACATTAAGATGATCACCTCAGCCTTCTTTTGGTTCATATCAGTCTGATACATGCTTTTTAATTCTTTTCAGTCTCTGCATCCTTTTGATTTAGGTGTTTGCTTGTAAGTAGCACAGGGTAGGATCTTAATTTGCTCATCCAATCTTAGACTCAGTTGTCCTTTGATGACTGTACCTTAGACTTTTGGTTGATGACTATAACCCATTTACCTTTATTGTAAATACTGTTTTGTTATGCCTCCATTTTGCTATATTATTTCATATTTTCCATCTTCTCTACTTTCTTTTTGTTTCTCTTTTTCTCCTTTTTTAATTTTAAAATTTCTGCTGTCCATCATTTGGTGAATGAAACCAAAGTGGCACATCCATACAATGGAATACTATTCAACAACACAAAGGAACAAATGACTGCTAAATGCAACAGGAGTAACTCTTACAAGCACTACACTAAGTGAAAGAAACTGGACTCAATAACCTCTATGCTCCATATTTCCATTTATATGGAGTTATGGAAGAGCCAGAACCATAGGGATAGAAAATAGATAAGTGGTTGTTAGAGACTGAGGCATGAGGAGGGAGCTGACTAGGAAGGAGCAAGAGGAATCTTTAGGGTTGATTGAAATATCTGTATCATAATGTGATGGTGGTTTCATGACTATGCATTTGTCAAAATTCTTAGAACTATGTAGTGAAAAAAGGTGAATTTTACCATAGGTAAATTACATCTTACGTTCAGAAAGCAAAACAAAATGCTGTTGGATCTTACATTGGTTTGCATGATCTGTTCCCATCCTCTAAGATCTTTCCAGAATTTACCCAGATATGCACAGAGTGTGCTATTTTTCTCCTTTGGATTCCTGACTGAAGGTCTCCTCATCAGAGGGTCTTCCTTAACCAGCCCCGAAACATGTTTTCACCCCTGATGTTCTAAAGATCTGTGATGCTATATCTCTGCCTTCTAGAACGGAAGCTCTATGAGGACAGGGGCTTTGTTTTGTTCATGGCTGTGTATGTATCCCCTAAACGGTGCGCCCATGGTGATGCTCAGTAATCATTGGAATGATCGATGAATTCATTGAGACTGGATCCTAGACCAACAGTATCCAACAGAAATGGGATGTGAACAGCATATGTAATAAAACTTTCCTAGTTAGTCACATTCAGAATGTAAAAAGAGACAGGTAAAATTAATTCTAATCACATAGTTCATTAACTCAACCTAAAAAAGACATCATTTCAACATGCAAACAATGTAAAAATTACAAAGGAGATATTTTCTTAATTTCATATGAAAATTTCCAAGATCTGAAAAGTATTTGACATTTATAGCACATCTCAAAGTTGTACTAGCCCCTTGGTTGGTATTCAGTAGCCACCTGTAGGAGGTGGCTACCTCAGTGGCCAGTATAGCTCTAGAAAGAAGCAACCTTGTTCCATGGTCAAGTTCCAGAAGGAATTTTTCTCCCCGGCGCCATCTTGGTTGTGGAATGTGGTTCTGAATCAACAGTGACTCTCTGATTGAAAAGCAAATAGACAATGATGAAATTAGAATATCCTCATTCTACCGTTCCCAGGGAAAAAGTGGCTTTCAGGAAAGGTCCTCAGTGGCTGCTGATATCACATGAGGAGAGGCAGGTCGATGTCACCTGCTTCCTGACAGAACACAACAACTCCTGAGCTAGACTTGACAGAGGGGCTGGACCTGAATCTGAGAAACTTCCAGATTCAACTTCAATGGACAGAATTTACAACTCAGAAAATCCAACAAACGTGAAATTATATGGCAGAGATGTAACCCACAAAACTCAGACTATGGGACACATCAGGACTAGTGACTTTCAACAAAGGAATTGCAAGAAAAAAGAAAAGAAGGAAACAGATTAAAAAAGATCTGTTTCCTTGTGTCAACTTTATTAGGATCTGATTAATAAACTAGAAAAATATGAATTTATGAGACTGTTGGATATTGGAAGATATTAAGGAATCATTATTTTTTGGTGAGATAATGCATCATGCTTATTTTGTTAAAAATACTCATTTTAGAGATACATACTAAAACATTTATGGGTGAAATGATCATGATAGCTGGGATGTGATTTGATTTGAAATAAATTGGGAGGGGAAGGTGTGTGTGTGGGAAAGGAAGCCATGCTGGCTGTAAACTCATAATTGGTGAAGTGGAATGATGGGTATCTTGGCGTTCATAACTACATTTCTCACTACTTTTGTATCTATTTCAAGTTTCTCATAATAATATGTTAAAAAGGAAAAAAAAAGGTCATGGAGGCAGGCTGCACTTCCCTAAATCGCCAGGAGGTGGTGCTGCCGCATCTCTGCAGCTATCAACCCCTCCAATGCCCTGCCCCCTACCCGGCAACGGGCTAACAGGCCACTAGGATTTCTGCTCTTCTGTACAACACTGATGTGGGGTGGGGACTCCTGGGGGCCAGCATGGCTTTGCCTTTTCAGCATGTGCCCCAGTCCTCTCATGACCTCCATCTTTTAGGGCTTGGCCACTTCTGATCCACCATCTAGGTCTGTCCCGCTGTACCTATTAGAGATTTCTGATCCTCACCTTGATCTTGGGGTCTTCATCCCTTCTCTTGTGCCCTCCCTGAACACTGGGAGGCCTGACTCCTGATTTCACTCAGGTCATGGGGAGCAACCTCCCTGTCTCTTGTTCCCCCATCCCTGTTCCCATTTCCCCACCCCAGGGCTGGATTGGATGACCCCACCCACCCCAGTCTCAGGGACAAGGTCCTCACGGAACTAGAGGCACGTGGCTGGGTGGGCTGGCTGTGCCACGGTGTTCAGTGAGCCCTGATGGGAACCAGTGACTATGGTTCCAGACTGGCCTTGCAGGAGCGGGCAGTGTCCACTGTACCTTAGCCTAGAGTGGAACACTGTGCAGCAGCCCTCCTAGCTTTCTAAAGAAAGGGAGGCTCCATTTCTAGAACCCCACAGGAAACCAGAGTGGAGCATCGTGGGCCAACCTGGGGGAGATGTGGTCGCTTGGGCTTCCTCTGGTCCCCGTGCCCACTCCAGAGTAAAGCAGGGTGGACCTCCCAGACTCTGAACTCCTTACATTTCTGGCTGGCTGTCAGCCCAAGAGTTCTTACAAGCTTCTCTGAAGCTCTAGTAACTCTCCTTGGCATTCATTCAATCCTTGAACTCATTTATTCACTCATTTGACAAACGCCACACTTGTACCATGTACTGCATTCCCAGGGGGACAATCTGACCAGCGTGGGGACTCTGTCCTGCAGGAGCCCTCAGCCTGGGGAGCAGAAACACACTCAGCAGTGTGCATACAGGCAGGGGGTCCCCACATCAGGAGACACGGAGGAGAGGATGGCTGCCAGCAGGAGAGGGCCGGGGAAGGCTCCTTGGGGGTGGTGACATTGGGACCTTGAGGAAAGCCGGGTGGAGAGGATAGTGAGAAGCTTGCTTTGTCCATGCAGTCATCTGGAGAGGACTCCTGCGCGGGACAGAAGTGCAAGGACTTCGGACTACGGTTTGGGTGGGGACCAAGCGCTCTCCTCCGTAGCCCTCCTGGCACGTTGCAGGAACATTTCTGTGTCGACGCCTACAGAGGTGGAGTGACGAGTCACCACTGCTCCTGAAGTGCCACCAGAGGCGTCTGGAAGGAAATCCACTTCCCTCCCAGGGTGGAATTGCCAATCACTGGTGCTGCCGAGAACACGAACGCTTCGTGGGCCCCAGATGAGAGACTGAATCCCACGGGTTCCTTCCAAGTGCTGGGGGTGCGTCAGTCATAAGGTGCCAAGATTTTAAAGCCCCCCTTCTTGGGCAGAATGCCTCTCCTTCCACAAATAGAAACTTGCTGAGAATCTAATTAGGAGGAGTGTACATAAAACTCACTGTTCCTAGATAAACAAATACCAAGCAAGATGCTCGGTCTGCATGGAGGGCCCTTCAGGGAGGTGGGTGTGGTGAATGGGAAGGGGAGGAGGATTCAGGTCAGGGAGGGAGGAGAGAGGGCAAAAGGCAGATGTGTATGCACTGCAAAAGGAAGACAGGCAGATGGAAAGTTCTAGTTTCTCTTTGTCCACAGCTTTCTTTGGTTTCAGATCCCCACTTCCTTGCTCGGATTTCATCCCATTCTGATGCCCATTCATTGAGATGAACTGTTCTCTGCACACCCGGTTTTCCCCTGGGCTTTGCAGGGGACGCCCCTGAGGACCCACTCCCATGCTTCCCACCCACTGCAGGTCCCTCTGCTCTGCACCTGAAGCTTCTGATCAGCCCTGGCTGCTTAGTGGGCCAGAAATACTGGGGAGCAAATGGCCCTGGTGGCAGGTAAGGCAGATGGAAGGTGGAGGCTGAAGACCCCGCCTCCCTTTCCCTTGAGGTGAGTGGGTGCAGAAGTCTGAGCGCTCATTGCACACAGACACAGCCAGACTCATAACACCCCATTCATTGGCTCCCATCTTTCTCTGTCTTTTCCTCTTCCCTGACACTCCCTCCAGAGTTTACCTTGCAAACAGACTACTTACATTCAAATCCTAGTCTCAGGGAAGCCAACTCTAAGAAAGGCTTTAGATACTAAAAATTGAACCAGGTGCGGTGGCACTTGCCTGTAATCCCAGCTACTCTGGAGGCTGAGACAAGAGGATTGCAAGTTTGAGGCTGGCCTGGGCAACTTAGTGAGACCCTGTCTCAACATAAAATAAAAAGGGCTGTGGGTGTAGCTCAGGGGTAGTGCATCCCTGAGTTCAATCCCCAGGACTGAAAGAAAAAAAAAAGTTAATTTGGGAGCTGGGTGAGGAGGCACACCCTTAAAACCCTAGCTTCTGGGGAGGTAGAGGCAGGAGGATCACTTGAGCCCAGTGAGTTTGAGGCCAGCCTGGCCAGCATGGCTGGCTCTTGTCTAAAACTCAAGCAAACAAGAAAGTTACTTCAGGACCTTAGAGTTAACAGTCAGTTTACTAGAAAAATATGAGACGCTTCTAGACAGGAGAGTTTCCCAACCTTAAAATTATGTCTGGACCCAACTCTAGGTTGCCTGGGAAGAGAGTGAATAGGAATAAGGAGGTGAATGTTCAGGGACCTCATTACTCATTTATTCTTTCCTTTATGGAAAGTTTTTTATTGAGCAGGATGTCATGTGCCAGGCATCCCTGCTCCTTGTCTTCTGTTGGATTTCTTTTTTACTTTATCTTTTTTTAGCACTGGGGATTGAACCCAGGGGTACTTTACCACTGAGCTACATCTTCAGTCTTTTTTATTCTTTATTTTGAGACAGGGTCTTGCTGAGTAGCTTAGGGCCTCACTAAGTTGCTGAGGCTGACCTTGAATTTATGATCCTCCTGCCTCAGCCTCCCAAGTTGCTGGGGAGTTACAGGCATGCACCACCATGCCTGGCAACTTGAAGTTGGATTTAGACGAGGCTTCAGTTCACTTGGTTATTCATTCACTGCTTACCGAATGTGTACCCTTTCTAGGTACCAGGAAATGGATAAGGCCTGGCCTTCCAGAAAGCTGAGGTGAACATATAAATGATAGGAACGTTTCCTGTGATAGGTTCACTTTCAGGGCCCATGGAGCATGAGGGAGAGAGGAGTTAACTTTCTCCGATGGGTTGGGAGGGCTGGCCAGGCTTCATGGAGGAGGAGATCATGAACAGAGTCAGGAACATTTCGGGGAGTGCAGAGGATGGGAGCAGGGGTGTGGCAGGGCTGGTGTGCCAGCTGGTGTGCTCAGGTGCAAGAGTCTTTGGCTTCAAGATCTGGGACGTGTTGGGGACAAAGGTTAGGAATATAAGCTCTGCCAATGGACAGAGCAAAATGCCCATCTCAGGTCTGCCACTTGCTTACCTTTGCTGTTGGGCAGCCACCAGGCTCTCTGTGCCTCAGTTTCCTCATCAGTGCTGTATTGGGATAGGCCACCTTCTCCAGTGGGTTGTTGTGAGGGTTGAATGAAGGGAGCCCAGTGCCCCCGTAGGACACAGCGAAGGCCCCAGCAGAGGTGACACTTCGCTAGCAATTTGCACCAGGTTGGGTTTAAGAGTGTTTGGGGCTGTAGAATCGAGATGCCTCCACTGGTTAGATTTGCATCTGGGGCTGCGGAATGTCTTTGTAAAAGAGACTGGAAGGTGCCCTGGGCAGTGAGGATCAGAAAGTAGACTAAAATGGCCCTGGAAGCCGCCCTGGGTGTCCCCATGGCCTGGGGAGTGACATCATTTCCACTACCACCATCATCCCCGCGCTTCCTGGAACTCATCCTTTGACACTGGGGTGCCGTGGAGGAGGGCACCAGCTCTGGTGACCCCCCAGCGGGGGGTTCTCAGCATGGGGGGTGGTGTCTGTCTGGTGAGCGTGGGGACAGGACCGAGTGGCAGCACTCCAAGCTTCTCACTCGCCTCAAGGCCCACGTCTCACCCTTTTCAGAAGCATCTGCAGTGATGTTCTCAGAGAAGTTGGAGACCTCCCAACTGCCCACCCCTGCTGGTGTCGCTCTGAAAGGCAGGACTGGCAGATGGGCGGTGAGCCCCACTCTGGAGAGGGCCTGAACATGACTCTACCAGTTGGGGGACACCCCAACCCCATGAGACTTGGGAAATGGAAAAATACTAGGGAGAAGAGCTAGAACAGCCTGAATTTGTGTAGATGGAGAAACCAAGGCCCAGAGAGGCAAAGGGAGTGGCTTGGAGTCACACAGCAGGTCAGTTTCCAGGCAGAATTTTGTCTCCCTGGTTAGTAGAAACCCCCACCTCTCACCTCAACCAGGTGCTTCTTATTCTGCCTTTAGGGAATTGCATTGCTCTCACTGAGCATTTATCCATCCATCCATCCATCCACCCGTCCATCCATCCATCCATCCATCCACCCATCCACCCACCCGTCCATCCATCCATCCATCCACCCATCCACCCATCCATCCATCCATCCATCCACCCATCCATCCATTCACTCATCCATCCATCCATCCATCCATCCATCCACCCATCCATCCATTCAC
>JAJEJO010002080.1:570816-588593 GCA_020662805.1 Glaucomys volans
CATCGGCTGTCTGTCCTGGTGTCACTATGTGCTGGCAATTCTCAGCTATGTCAATGCTAAAATACTTCGTTCTAAAATATTTAGTTGATCTAAGATCTAAATTGCTGTGGGTTTTGTTGAGTTTTAATAACATGGAAGGTTAACACACTTAAGTTTCACATTGGCACCTTTCTTGGAGAGGGGTTTATTTTTTTATTTTTATTTAAAATTTTATTTTATTCTATTTGTTCTAATTAGTTGTACATGACAGTGGAATGCATTTATGCATTTTGATAGATCATATATAAATAGAGTATAATCTGTCATTTTTCTGATTATACATATTGTAGGATCACATTGGTCAAGCAGTCATACATGTACATGAGGTAATAATGTCTGTTTCACTCTGCTATCATTCCTTCCCCCACACCCCTTCCCTCCCTTCACTCCTTAATCCTTTGTTCTTTTAATACACATTGTATTTTATATGGGAAGTTGAATCAAAGAACTCCCTGATTTACAGTCATCTCTCTACCCATCTGGGTGCAGCTACATGTGTTCATTTTGAAAGCAAGTTCCTAATGATTTGGAATGTTTCAAGCTTGTGTTGGGCTCAATTCAGCCTCTAAGCCCTGTGGTATTATATATTCCTGCATTTAAACAGTTGATCCAGTATTAGCAACAATAGCCCAGATATTAAACAATAAAGAAATTGAATGTGAGTTGCTTGAATTCTGTCATTCTGTATGACTACTTGGAGTTTTCACACGTACTTAAAGCTTCTCTTTTCCTCTTTCTCCCTGTTTTGCAGGGCTGGGATGGAACCCAGGGCCTTAAACATGCTAGGCACGCGCTCTACCACTGAGTTACACCGCCAGCCCTGTATGTGCTTAAAATTTCTCTCAGTAAAATGGAATGTGGACTGTGAGCTGGAATATTTTTGTTTGGTAAGTGCAAATTTTAGTTCCTACAGTAAATATTTTACTAAATATGAATAATATATGTAACGTTGAAATTTCTCCTTTATAATTGCTAATTGTTTTAAGACTGAGGGATGAATCAAGAAAGTAATGATTATTACTGATTATTCCATGATTATTACGGGAAATAATTTCAGCCTGGAGCGGAGTGGGTATTAAATGATCTTTTCTTCTGTAAATAAACTGACCATCTGTTGGCACTGATGAGTCCCACTGATGGGTCCACCTATCTCCTTTAATGTGGGAGGGCCAGAGAAGGACGGATTGCTGTTCTTCGTTTGTGTTTTTAATTATCTAATTCCGCTAATGATACAAAACTCTAAAACACTGCTTATGTTTATGCTCAAATTTACTCCCATTTTTTTCTTTCCCATAAAGTGTTTTATTACTGATATCACCTGGAGCCTCTCCAGCAAATGAGATGAGATCCTGCATCCTGCCTGCCTTGAATTGCCAGGCCTCAGTCCTTCTAGGCCTCTTGCTGGTGACAAAGCCCCTATTGCATGACCCTGTCATTCGGAGGGTTTCCCCACTGTGTTCCTATGTGTGTGGGGAGTCACACAGCAAGACCTGATCCCCCATGGCCAACGTGCTGCTGGTGGCCTTCATGGGAAGCTGGTTCTGGGGACAAGGGTGTCTTGCTGATGGCCACTAGTACCCTTTCTCACTGGCCTCTTGGTTAAGGGGTAGAGCTAAGGTTACCATGAGAGGTAATTGCTATTTGAGCCCACAGACCCAAGCCCCACCTCCCAGCTGGCCTCCACAGGACAGTACCAGCTCAGCCCCAAGTCACTGGCACTTCCAAGGCAACCATACAGCTTGGGATCCCAGCCACATTTCCACTTTGACCTTTGATGGAGAGGATGCCCTTTGGTTGCCTAGTCCAACACACATTACTTCCTCCCCAGGGGTTACAGTGCAGACACCCCTGTCCTTCAGACCACTGGGCTTTGGTGTAGCCCCAAAGCTCTGACAACCATCATGACGGTACCCAGCCCATTCCCCAAAGCCTGGCTGGTTCCATGTTAAATGCCACAGAGCGTGGTGCCATGCCCTGCGGGTCCTTCAGCTTGCCCTGCTTGATCTCCCTATTTAGGCTTTCCTTTGCAAGCTCCTGAGGTTCAGAACCCCTTCTCCTTGAATCGTTTCAGTTCTCCTTCTTGGTCTTGGGGCAAATTCACTAATCCTGGTTGGTGGGGTGGAGAAGGCCATGTGGGCCATACTCCTGTCAACATTTCTCTCTCTCCCAAGGGCGGAGTCTGTGGAGACCAAAATCAGTACGATGTCTGTTTCTGCTGTCCCCCCAGGTTGCACCTTGTCCCCTCTCATAGGCAATGAGTTCAGAGACTTGATGGCATGAATTGGGGTGAGCAGAACTGACAGAGAAAGCAAGAGACCTAGAGAAAGGAAGAAAACAAGTATCGATTAGAGGTTGAATATCGCTTATTTGGAATTCTTGGGACCAGAAATGTTTCAAATTGCAGAGTTTCTTGGAATATTTGCATAGACTTTACTCATTGAACATCCCTAACCTAAAAATCCCAAATCCCAAATACTCCAACATCTGAAACCCTTTGAAAATCATATTGACACTCATATTTTGGAGCATTTTTGATGTTCAGATTAGAGATGTTTAACCTGTAATATCTCAAAAACTCCAGTCCCGGAGATCCAAGATGGCAGGCTAGAAGGGGGCTGCATTCCTTGTCACTCCATAACTCGGGATTCAAGCAGAGGAAAATCTGTTTCTCTGTGAGGTGGTCTTTGCTCCTCATTGATCCCCTGCTGTTTACCCCATTTGTCTACTTCCATCACCTACAATCTGCCAGTGTATGGACTACATTTGAGTGCAAATTGCTCACTGACTGCTGCCTATCATTCGCCACTTGCCTGTTTGCCTGCCTCTGGCCTGCCCATCGCCTGCCTTTCACCTACCCATCACCCACCTACCCAGATTCACCTGCCGATGGTCGGCTAGTAGCCTGCAGAACCCATAGACCATCAGTGGATCGCAGGCTGCCTGCTGTTGCCAGGAATTCCATCCTCACAGTACCTACAGGTTTGGTTACACATTACTGCTGCCATTTTGGGAAAATAGCTAGGAATTGCAGGACTCCCGGTCCAACTGACTGCACCCTGCCTCCAGGGGCCCTGGCCTGACAGACTGCACCTCACATAGACTTGGAACCCACGCCCTGAGCTGCATTTCCCCATTTGCCAACACGTTTGGAAGCCAGTGCAGCCATCTTGGATTATCCTGGAAGTGGAAACTGTCATTAGGTGGGGCAAATCCCATCCTGAGACGCCTGCTGGAGACTGGAAGCTCATTTTCAGGTACCTCTCATGCCTCAGGCTACTGAAGACTGGGAGGTTTGAATAGTATATGACCTTAGAGTGTAGATTTTTTTTTCTCCTTTGTGAAAAATTTTAAATTTTTACTCCTTTATTTTTCTTGCTCTCCATTTTCCTTTTGTTTACCTGTTTCCTCAAGAGTCTCTCTCCCTTTCCTCATGCTAAGAACCAACTTCTTTTGACTACACTTTCAATCTTCCTATGATCTAGAACTTCTTCATACTCTTTTCTTATCCCATTAACAGTTATATCCTACACCCCTCCTCATCCTCTTTGTCCTCCATTAGAAACTGCTGTCCTCATTGCAAATCTATTTGTTAGACTGTAGATAATAATTAAATTCATCCTCTCTGTTTATTATGACAATATTGTTAACGTCTTCAAGGGGGGTTTGGTTTACGACTGCATATTGTCTGTACTGGGTGTTGCTCATATTGATCTCCTGCTTAAAGAAGAGGTTTTGGAAAACTACAGGGTCACTACAAGCCTTTAGGGTGGAAAATTCAATACCCCAGATCTGCATTGCTAAAGAGGAAGATACATGAACAACATGAAAAAACAAGGGAAGAAAGTGTTTCAAACAAACCAAGATCTACACTAATAGAATCCAATGACAGCATGGTAGAAGAAATGTCAGAAAAGGAGTTCAGAATATATATGATTAAAATGATTCACGAAACAAAGGATGAGATAAGAAAGCAAATGTAGGCAATGATTGATCACTCCAATAAGCAGTTGAAAGAGCAACTACAGGAAGCAAAAGATTACCTCGACAAAGAGATACAGATTCTGAAAAAGAACCAAACAGAAATCCTTGAAATGAAGGAAACAATAAACCAAATAAAAAACTCAATGGAAAGCATCACCAACAGACTAGATCATTTGGAAGACAGAACCTCAGACAATGAAGACAAAATATTGAATCTTAAAAATAAAGTTGCCCAAACAGAGAAGATGGTAAGAAATCATGAATGGAACCTCCAAGAACTATGGGATATCATGAAAAGACCAAATTTAAGAATTATTGGGATTGAGGAAGGCACAGAGATCCAAACCAAAGGAATGAATGACCTATTCAATGAAATAATATCAGAAAATTTCCCAAACCTGAAGAATGAAATGGAAATTCAACTACAGGAGGCTTACAGAACACCAAATGCACAAAATTCCAACAGATCCATACCAAGACATATTATAATGAAAATGCCTAATATACAAAATAAAGATAGGATTTTAAAGACTGTGAGAGAAAAGCATCAGATTACATATAGGGGGAAACAAATATGGATATCAGCAGATTTCTCAGCCCAGACCCTAAAAGCTAGAAGAACCTGGAATAATATATTTCAAGCTCTGAAAGAGCATGGTTGCCAACTGAGAATCCTATATCCAGCAAAACTAACCTTCAGATTTGAAGACAAAAGAAAATCCTTCCAGGACAAACAAAAGTTAAAGAATTTACACAGAGAAAGCCTGAGCTACAGAACATTCGCAGCAAGATATTCCATGAGGAAGAAACGAAAAACAACAATGTAAGTCAGCAAAGGGAGGAACTACCCTAAAGGAAAAGCCAATTAAAGGAGAAACCAAGTCACATTAAAAACCAAATCTAAGCCAGAATGACTGGGAATACAAATCATATCTCAATAATAACCTTGAACATCAATGGCCTAAACTCATCAATCAAAAGTCAGACTGGCAGACTGAATTAAAAAGAAAGACCCAACAACATGTTGCCTTCAAGAGACTCATCTCATAGAAAAGGACATCCACAGATGAAAGGTGAAAGGGTGGGGCAAAACCTACTACGCATATAGACTCAGTAAAAAAGCAGGGGTTTCCATCTTTATATCAGATAAAATGGACTTCAAGTCAAAGTTAATCAGAAGGAATAAAGAAGGTCATTTCATACTGCTTAAGGGAACCATAAATCAAGAAGACATAATGATCATAAATATTTATCCCCCAAACAATGGCGCATCCATGTACATCAAACAAGTCCTTATCCATTCCAGGAATCAAATATACCACAACACAATAATTCTGGGTGACTTTAACACACCACTGTCACCACTGAATAGATCTTCCAAACAAAAACTAAACAAAGAAACCATAGAACTCAATAACACAATGAATAACTTAGACTTAACAGACATATATAGAATATTCCATCCATCAATGAGAAAACATACTTTCTTCTCAGCAGCACATGGGTCCTTCTCTAAAATAGACCAAATGTTATGCCACAAAGCAGCCCTTAGTAAATGCAAAAAAATAGAGATACTACCTTGTACTCTATTGGATCATAATGGAATGAAATTAGAAATCAATGACAAAATAAAGAACAGAAACTACTCCAACACCTGGAGACTAAATAATATGCTATTGAATGAAGCATGGGTAACAGAAAACATCAGGGAGGAGATAAAAAAATTCTTAGACGTAAATGAGAATGATGATACAACATATCAAAATCTCTGGGACACTGTGAAAGCAGTACTAAGAGGAAAATTCATTGCATTGAGCACATTCAAGAAAAGAACAAAAAGTCACCAACTAAACAACCTAACATTACATCTCAAAGTCCTAGAAAAAGAAGAACAGAACAACACCAAAAGTAGTAGAAGACAGGAAATAATTAAAATCAGAACTGAAATCAATGACATTGAAACCAAAGAAACAATTCAAAAATTGACAAAATAAAAGTTGGTTCTTTGAAAAAGTAAATAAAATAGATAAACCCTTAGCCACACTAACAAAGAGAAGGAGAGAGAAAACTCAAATTACTAAAATTCATGATGAAAAAGGAAATATCATGACAGACACCATTGAAATACAAAACATAATTAAAAGCTACTTTGAAAGTCTATACTCCAACAAAATAGAAAATCCCAAAGACATCGACAAATTTCTAGAGACATACAATCCTCCCAAACTGAACCAGGAGGACATACACAATATAAACAGATCAATTTCAAGCAATAAATAGAAGAAGCCATCAAAAGCCTACCAACCAAGAAAAGCCTGGTACCAGACGGATTCTCAGCTGAGTTCTACAAGACCTTCAAAGAAGAACTTATATCAATACTCCTGAAAGTATTTCATGAAATAGAAAAGGAGAGAACCCTTCCAAATTAATTCTATGAACTTAGTGTCACTCTGATACCAAAACCAGACAAAGACACATCCAGGAAAGAAAAGTTTAGACTAATATCTCTGATGAATATAGATGTAACAATCCTTAACAAAATTCTGACAAATTGCTTACAGAAACATATTAAGAAGATAGTGCACCATGATCAAGTGGGGTTTATCCCAGGGATGCAAGGTTGGTTCAACATCCAGGAATCAATAATTGTAATTCATTACATCAATAGACTTAAGGTTAAGCATCATATGATTACTTCAATAGATACTGAAAAAGCATTTGACAAAATACAACACCCCTTCATACTCGAAACACTAGAAAAAATAGGGATGGTAGGAACATACTTCAACATTGTAAAGGTTATTTATGCTAATCCCATGGCCTACATCATTCTTAATGGAGAAAAACTGAAAGCATTCCCTTTAAAAATTGGAACAAGACAGGGATGCCCACTGTCCCCACTTCTATTCAACATTTTGCTTTAAATACTAGCCAGAGCAATTAGACAACGCCATAGAAATTAAAGGAATTTGCATAGGAAACGAAGAACTCAAATTGTCACTATTTGCCGATGAACTGATCCTATGTTTAGAGGATCCAAAAAACTCCACCAGGAATCTTCTATACCTAACTAAAGAACTCAGAAAAATAGTAGGATATAAAATAGACACATAAAAATCAAATGCATTTATGTACATAAGCGATGAATCATCTGAAAGTGAAATGAGGAAAACAACTCCATTCACAATAGCCTCAATCTAACAAAAGAGGTGAAAGACCTCTACTACAGAACATTAAAGAAAGAAATTGAGGTCATTAAAGAAAGACCTTAGAATATGGAAAGATCTCCCATGTTCTTGGATAAGCAGAATTAATATAATCAAAATGGCCATACTTCCAAAGGTGCTATACAAATTTAATGCAATTCCAATAAAAATCCCAATGACATTCCTCATAGAAATAGAGAATGCAATCATGAAATTCATCTGGAAGAAGAAAAGACCCAGAATAGCCAAAGCAATCCTGGGCAGGAAGAATGATGCAGGAGGTATCACAATACCAGACCTTCAACTCTACTATAGAACAATAGTAACAAAAACAGCATGGTATTGGCACCAAAATAGACAGGTAGACCAATGGTACAGAATAGAAGACACAGAGACAAACCCACATAAGTACAGTTATCTCATACTAGACAAAGGTGCCAAAAACATACAGTGGAGAAAAGATAGCCTCTTCAACAAATGGTGCTGGGAAAACTGGAAATTCATGTGCAGTAAAACCCTTAAATCTCACCCTGTACAAAACTCAACTCAAAATGGATCAAGGATTTAGGAATTAAACCTGAGGCCCTTCACCAAATAGAAGAAAAAGTAGGCCCAAATCTTCTTCATGTTGGCTTAGGAACAGACTTTCTTAAGAGGACCCCCAGAGTGCAAGAAATAAAAGCAAGAATCAACAAATGGGTTGGATTCAAACTAAAAAGCTTTTTCTCTGCAAAAGAAACAATCAGTATTGTGGAAAGAGAGCCTATGAAGTGGGAAAAAATCTTTTCCACACACACTTCAGAAAGAGCACTGACCTCCAAAATTCATAAAGAACTTAAAAAACTTTACACCAAAATTACAAAGAATCCAATCAAAAAACAGGCTAAGGAACTGGGCAGACACTTCACAGAAGATGATATACAGGTGATCAACAAATATATGAAAAAGAGCTCATCATCTCTAATAATTAGAGAAATGCAAACTAAAACCATCCTACAGTTTCATCTAACTCCAATTAGAATGGCTATAATCAGGAACACAAGCAATAATAAGCATTGGTGTGGATGTGGGGAAAAAGGTACCCATACATTGCTGGTGGCAATGCAAATTTGGAACATTGGATGGTGTAGAGGAAAATGGGATTGGAGGGGGTGGGGAAGGAAAAATAGTAGACTGCAAATTTGTGTAGCCACTCTGGAAAGTAGTATGGAGATTCCTCAAAAAACTTGGAATGGACTCACCATTTCATCCAGCTATCCCATTCCTCAGTTTATACCTAAAGGACTTAAAATCAGCAAAGTATAGTGATGCAGCCACATCAATGTTCATAGCTGCTCAATTCACAATAGCTAGATTGTGGAACCAACTTAGATGCCCTTCAATTGATGAATGGATAAAGAAACTGTGGTATATATACACAATGGAATATTACTCAGCCATAAAGAAGAATAAAATTTTGGCATTGCTGGTAAATGAGCGGAGTTGGAGAATATCATATAAGTGAAATAAGCCAAGCCCCAAAAACCAAAGGCCAAATGTTTTCTCTGATAAGTGGATGATGATACATAACAGGGGGTGGGGCAAGAGAAGAATGGAGGAACATTGGATGGTGTAGAGGAAAATGGGATTGGAGGGGGTGGGGGAAGGAAAGATAGTAGACTGAGACAGAAAGTGAATCATGTGAATCTACATTGTGAAAAAAAAGATATATTCCTTGCTGTATAATTTTATCAAAATGGGTTCTACTGTCATGTACAATTAAAAAGAACCAATTAAAAAAAAACTCCAGTCCAAAGAAGCATCTGATAGTAACTGCCATCCCATAGGCTGATCTCAATTTTTAAGTTTATAGAATGTATTAGTTTCATATTGATCCTGTAACAAATTGCCACAGATCTGGTGCCTTCGTATGGTTAAAACAGATGTCTCTTTGTCTGAGGTCTTTCTGTGGCTCCAGGAGTGGACTCAGACTTCAGTGGTACAGGCAGCAGATGTTGGGGGTTGAGGCCTCCAAGAGTAACCCTTAACCAAGAAAGGATGGGAATCCACAGGTGTTATGTTGAAAGGCTTGTGTTTGAAGTCTTAGTCTCCAGTGTGGCAATGTGCAGAGGTGGGGCTTTGGGAAGTGATTGGGTCACAGGTTCTCTAACCACATTAATGGAGGAGTCCATTGAGGGATTCAAGGCTGAGTGGACTATTGGAAGGTGGTGGAAACTGAAAGAAGCAATGGGTCCTTGGGGGTGCAGTGTGCCTTGGGGATTATATCTTGTCCCTGGCTTCTCTCTTTCTCTGCTTCCCAGGCACCAGGAGGTGAGCAGCGTTGCTCTGCCATACCCTTCCACCATGACACTCTGCCTTTTTTCAGGCCCAAAGCAGTGGAGCCAGCCGACCATGGACTGAAATCTCTGAAACTGTCAGTCACAATAAGTCTTTCCTCATTCAGGCTGTATTTCTTAGGTATTTTATCACAGCAATGGAAATCTGACTGGTACAGTGGATATATCAGTGTCTTGTGGCTGCTGTAACAAATTACCACAAACTGGGTGGTTTAAAGTTATTCTCTTGCAGTTCTTGAGGCCGGAAGCCTGATGTCCAGGTGTGGGTCGGGCCGCACTCCTTGGAGGGCTCTAAGGGAGAGCACTTCCGTGCCTCCTCCCGGGGGCTCCTGGTGCTCCTTGGCTTGTGGCTGCATTGTCCTATCTTTGCCCTCTGCTTTCTCATGGTCTTTTCTTTTCCTCCCTGTGTGTCTCCTAAAAGGACACTTGTCTTCTCTTTAGGGTCCACCCTAGTAATCCAGGATGGATCTATTTCCAAATCTTTAATTATATTGACCAATTGATCAATATACAAATTAATCCTTTTTCTAAATAAGGGAACACCTACAGGTTTTGGGAGTTAGGACATGGGCATGTCAGCCTGAGGGCCACCATTCAACCTGCTCTGGTGAATTAACACTTGGCTTTTTTTGCCACCTGGGGACACTCTCAGGTGTGCTCAATATGTTTCTCAGTTCCAAGGGTGGTTGAGTGCTTCTGGCCAGTGACCAGCCTCTCACCAATGCAGGCTGCCCTGGCTTTCTTCAGCTCCCTGTCCCTTGTCCCACTCATTCACCGTACTTCCTGGGATCACCTCCCAAGTAGACTACTTGTGCCCAAATCCTTGTCTCCAGATCTGCTTTTGGGGGAACCCAAATCAAAGCATATATCTTGTTTCTAAGACCCTTCTGGGCAGCAGGAAGTCGCATCCCAGCAGGTTCCCATACCTGCTTTGCCCTGAGTCACCTTGCGCTGTTGTGTTCCTGGCTGATCTTTCTCTCAGAGGCACCCCGGCCCATCCTCTGGTCTCCCTGGCCTGTCCCTATCCTCTCTCACATTGCCCTCGTGATTCCACAATGTCATCTCTCTCTCTCCTGGAGACCCCAGGCGACATGCAGCCTCAGCAGAGGGGAAGTAATTGCAAAGGCACCTTCTGCCTTAGATAGTGGAGAAAGTATCAGAGTCAGCGTGTGGCTTAATTGAACTAAAGGAAAACAGTCCTGCTCCTGCTCCAGGTAACTCATTGCCCTTGACGGGGTGCAGATAGAGCTCATTCCAGAAGCAAGATGAAGGCCAAGAGGTAACGGGGGTGCAGGCCTGCCTCTGGGGAGCTTCTGACTCAGAGGTGGTAGGAGCTGGTGATTGGGCCACCATGTCTCAGAGGCCACAGCAGTCCCTTGACTGAGGCATGAAGGAAGGTATTGGGGATGAGGAGAAAAGGTCTTTGGTCCTGCATTGGAGGGCATGACCTGGAACCTACAAGAAGGTTCAGCTGAGACAATCCTGTGTTCTGGACCAGCAGTTAGGACTGGAAAAGAGTGATCAGAGCCGGGGATGGTGGCACATGCCTGTAATTCCAGTGACTCAGGAAGCTGAGGCAGGAGGATTATAAGTTCAAGGCTAGCCTTAGCAACTTAGTGAGATCCTGTCTCAAAATAAAAAGGATGGGGGTGTAGCTCAGTGGTCGAACACCCCTGAGTTCAGTCCTCAGTACAAAAAAAAAAAAAAAAAAGTGGTCAGAGGTGATGGGAGGTGCTGTTGCTCCCTCCAGGCACTCAGTGCCCCTGACCACAGGCCAGGACAGTGATTGACTCACAGTGGACCCTGGGCAAGGCCAATGGGCTGTGTAGTTGTGTCTGTGCATGAAGATGAGCCTTTCCTGCTCAGGGAGGCACTCCCAGGCCGATGTGCCCTCCTGCACTGGTCTGAAACTTAAAGGGAGGGAGAGGCTCCCCAGTTTGCCATCAAGCTCTGTTCTCAGAGTTCTGCACTGTGTGGATGCGGCAGAGACCCAGCTCCCTGCAGCAGAATGGGGTGTTTCCTGCCTGGTGACTCCTCCCTGATGAGAGCTCCCCTAGAAATCCTGCAGGGAGGCAGGAGTCCAGCATTCTAGCATGTCCACATTCGGTGGCATCAAGACCACTTCCCTCCCTAACAGAGGGGTGCCCGTGAGGCCCTCCCCCATCAGGAGGAGCAGGGGGATGGATCCAGATTGGGTGAAGGCAGTAGGCGTGCTGGAGACTGAGGGTCCAGGGCCAGCAATGTCCCAGGAGAGAGTCAAGCATCAGGCATGACTTTGGCTTGGGAAATAAACTCGCCAGAGACTGATTTTGTGTATCCTGATTGCTTAAGATCCTGTGTCCCAAAGTAAGGCCAATTGGCTGGATTTTTGGTCCAGTAGGAAAGAGCAGGGATTTTCTGCTTTCAGCACCTTGACAGGATAGATAGATTCTCAGTGGCTTTGCATTTGTACCTTCTGGGTAGTCCTGTATTTGCCTGCTCCCGAAGTCCCTTCCTCTGTCACCCCACAGAAGGCTGGTGTGTTAGTGAGACACCTCTCCATGTGTTTGCAGAGGAAAGAAGGAGCCCCATTACACAGTCTTGGCCATTGGATGAGAGTTAGGAGCCGTGACTTTGTTTAGGTGCCACCTGGTATCCATGGATGGTTGTTGAGCTGAGCCTGGGGCTGTCAGAGCTCCGCTTTGGACAGTGGAAGAGCAGCTTGTGCAAATACAGTAAGACCTCGTGGGGACAGGGACCCAATGCTTCTGAAGCGGACGCTCTAAAAGTATTTCTGTGTGTGCTAGTCCCTCTGCGTGGACACTTGCCACAGTGCAAATAGCTCTTCTCAGAGATTTCTCCCTTGATCTACTTCCCACCCACATCAGTTTCCCCGTCACCCCATCTCTCAGTGTCCTATATGTTTATTTCACAGCATTTACTGCAATTTCCAAAGTCTGAATTTGTCTTCCCCGAGGGCAGGATCTCTGCTCTTCTTACCTGTGTACCGTATTGAAGTCAAACAGCACCCGACTCAGGCAGCACCCGAATCAGGCAGGGACGGTTCCTCAGATCATTGCCCAGGGGGAGAGAGACGGAAACTGAAGGCAGGGAGTTTAAGCTCCCGCCTGGGGGGCGGGGAGGAAAAGCCTGGAGGACATCCAGGCAGAGGTGAGTCTTTGCTCTTTGTTGCAATTTTCAAAGAGAAGCCCCTGCCCTCCCACAGAGGCTGGGAGAGAGGAGTGCTGGTGGTGATCACCTTGGGACCGGATGGCTCCCAGGTCCTTGGATTGCAAAAGTGACTGGAGACTGGGAGAAGGTGGCCCTGTGACAGGGGCTTTTCCCCTAAAGTTAGATTGTGTGATTTATAGAGTGTTCTAAGGAATTGCAGGTCGGGGGCCCTAGTCAGGAAGAAAGCGGTCTACAATGTAGTCAGGTTGAGGGGAAGTTAATGCCATCCTGGTCAATGGCCTCCCTCCCAGGCTGCTTTCCTCCCTTAAGGTCCTGGTGTTTGATGTGTTAGTTCTCATCTCTGTTTGGTTAATATCCATTGCTCGATTAGACTGTGAACTTCGTGAGCTCAGGTCTCTCATTTGTTAGTGGAAGCACAGGAGAGTCTGTTTGCTTCTAATAGGGGTTTCATAAATGCCATGGAAAGAATGGATGGAGGGGTGGGTGGAGGGACAGAAGCATCCAGCATGACTTCCGGCTTTTCAGCGAGTGTGGAAGCAGGTAATGGGCAGCGATGGCTGATGTGGGGTGATGATGGTGTCAGGCTGAGGTGGAGCAGTAGGCATTTGATGCTGGGTCCTGCTCAGGGAGCCGGGGGTGCGCAGCGTGTGGTGACTGTGGTGGAGACGGCTCAGGGAGCACATCGGAGCCTGGGGAGATGGTGGCACAAGCAGATGGTACCACTGACCTGGCCTCTGTTTGATTTCTAACAAGTCACAATGATCCTGGGATCCTGGGGGAAAGGACAACATTTGCTCTTTTGTTTCCTTAGGAGACAGAGCTGCGTGGGGGTGAGACCCCCCTTCCAGGCTACCCCATGGATGCTGGTGCGTGTAATTACTCTGAGGGTCAAGGCAGAGCAATCGGCTCTGTTGTCAGCAGTCTTCATTGAATAGTTTTATCGAGCACCTGTGGGTGGTTTGTTCCAGCCCTGGAGTAATTGTCCAATCAACCATAGGCTCCCGTGGGGGAAGGTGGGAAGGATGCAGCCCTGATGGTTGTGATTAAGACCGGCCCATCTCCTTAATTAACTCAACGAATGCTCATTGAGCACCTACTGTGTGTTAGGCTTTGTGCCAGGCCCCATAGGAGGCAGGTGGGAGTTCTTGCTCGGAAGACCCTCTGGACTGTTAGAGGGGTGAATGGAATCACCCATCATCTCACCTGTCAGGACCTGGAGGGGGAAAGCTTCCTCCTGAGCCAGGGTTTTTGAGTGGGGCCTGGAGAGCTGACCTGGAGGAGCGAGAGTGGGGATGGGCACTAGGCACCAACGGACGTTCAAAGGTCAGTTCTCCATGGAAAAGTTAAAGCAGGAAACAGACCTGCACAGTGGTTCAGAAAGAGGACCCCTGGAAGCAGATCCAAGTAGCAAGAGAAGGAGCTGGGGAGAAAGGGGGGCACCAGGTCATACGTGGCCTGTGGGCTCAAGCAAGGCGTTGGGGGCGTTAGACTAAGTTTAGGAGTGATCGGATCGGGCAGTGCCACACACAGAGTAAGCTTTACTCAGTGCTCATCGTGGCTCTCATTACCTGCAGTCAAAAAAACAACAATTTTTCTCTTTAAAAATTTTTTCATTGGTTCATAGCAGTTATACATAATGGATGAGACATGCATAACAATGGAGTTTTATTCAACCGAAAAGAAAAATGAAATTATGTCATTTTCAGGAAAATGGATGGGACTGGAGCCTGTTAACATTAAGTGAAATCAGCCAAACTCAGGTGGTCAAGGGTTGTATGTTTTCTCATGTGTGGAAGCTAGAGAGGAAAAGGTAAAAGGAAGGTGGGGGCCAAGGATCTCATGAAAATCAAAGGGAGGTCAGTAGAGGAGAAGGACCAGGGGGAAGGGGGAGAGGAGGGAGAGGGTAAATTCTGGGGAATGATATTGACCAAATTATATTGTTATATCATGTGCATGCAAGAAAATGTAGAATGAATCCCACCATTATGTATAACTCTAATGCACCAATAAAAATATGGAAAAAATAACAATTTCACTGTGGTATGGAGAGGATTGTGGGGAGCCTAGGTGGATGTGGGACAACAGGGCTGAGGCTACTGCATTGGTCTAAGCCAGAGAAGGGGTATGTCTTGCTTGGTTCAAAGGTTAGAGGGATGAAAAGGATTGATTCAGGAGAGATTAAGGTCAAAGTGGCAGGACTTGGTGAATGGCTGGAAGTGGTGGGGATCAGGGGAGAGAAAGGGAGAAAGCAAGGGTGATGTTGCTGGCTCGGGAGAAGGAGAGGGTGGTAGAGCTGTTCCCAGGGTAGCAGCAGGGATGCTTTTTCATATTAAAGTAAGAGTGGGTGGGTGTCCAGTGTGCTGTCGGGTCCCCAGACCTGAGCTCTGCGGGGCCAGGCGTCAGGGAGTGGGAGCTGTTTCCATTCCCACATTGTGTTTGGGTTTGAGGTGCAACATCAAGAAACCCACATGTACTTGACTTAAGATGGTTCTCTCAGATGCCGAGACAAGAATTAGGAAGCAGAAGTCACAGGGGAGGAAAATCCCTCCACCCTCCTCATTCTCTGGCTGTGACTCTGCAAATCAAACTGACCAAGGACAGATTAACAGGAGAAAACCAAAGAGAAGTTTATTAACGAGCGCCAGGCACATACGCTTCGGGGAGCCAGTGATGGGCAACTCAGAGGTGGGTGGAGCTGGGGCTGCCACAGCATCTTAGCAAAGAACGGTTAATTCGTAGAGAAGAGTTAAGATGAAGGACAAGGACCTTCGACCTTATCCTTGGGGGAGGGTAAACATGTGGGAAAACGAGTGGTCAGTACCAGCTGGTTAGGAGTTGGTTTGTGTGGACTCTCTCAGTGCCATCTGGCCTTTGCTGCTAAGGCTGATGTCCCCGTTTTGGAATGCCAGTGGGGACACTTTCTCAGGAGGAATTGATACTCTGCCTTCAGGAAGAATGGGGTGGGGGGCGGTCAGCGTAAAGAGCTCAGCCCACATCTGCTCTTCCTCAATTGCCTTCAGATCCAAATAATCCCTGTACCACCAGAGTGGCGCATTCTGGAATGGCACACTCTGAATTCCTTCAAGCCCACAAAAATTGGGATGTGAAAGAGGGAAAGTGTGTTACTGAACCAGCAAAGTGTGCTTTTCCTGTGGGTGAACCTGGGGCAACGGTAGAAAACACACGCCTCAGTCTGATCCCAACGGAGGCGAGGGAGCTGGGGTGTTTACACCCCACTAGTGACTGCTCAGGGGCAGCTCTTGGGAGCGTTCTTTTTAAAAAATATTTTAAGTTGTAGATGGGCACGATGCCCTAACCCTAACCCTAACCCTAACCTTTATTTTATTTATTTATTTTTCTATTTATTTATTTTTATTTTTATTTTTGCAGACTTCATTTTGATTCATTGTACACATATGGGGTACAAATTTTCATTTCTATGGTTGTGCATGATGTACATTCATATCATTATCATTAATCATACATGTACATAAGGTATTTATTTATTAAGTGGTGCTGAGGATGGAACCCAGTGCCTCACGCGTGCAAGGCAGGTGCTCTGCCACTGAGCTGGAGCCCCAGCCCTCGGCCATGCTCTTCCCCTGGCACATCGGGCCTGTTGTGCACTGGCCGGCAGCTCTCTGCTTTTCCTGCAACTGGAATCCTCAGGCTTAGAAACACAGATCCCAGCAGGTGGACGTCCCTGGAGCACAATGAACAACACAGGGGTATAAGCAGCCGATTGGCAACAAAATTTAATCGTCCAGTTTATAGGAGCATGTAGATTTCCATTCGAAGCTATCTAGAAATTGGTCCTCTACATAGTTTTATGTTGCTTTGGCCGAGTTAACTGCAACCTTCAAATAAAACCTGTGGAGGTTGGAGCAAATCGTGTTATGGCACTGAGGGTGGCATCCGCCTGTAACCCACCTGTGAGCTCTCAATTCCATGTCTCACCTTTGGGATTCATTTGTTAGAAATGAGCATTTACTGAGCATCTAGTATGTGCCAGGCCTCATGCTAGGGACTTTACACATACAATCTCATTCAAACTTGATAACAAAACCTCCGTGAGACAGGTCTGGCTGGACCCATTTTATGGATGAGGAAAGAACTCAGTGACTTGCTCTTGTTGAAAGTTTGTAATTGGCGGAGCTAAGTATTGACGCTGGTTCTTTCCTCCACCTTTCGCTGCCTCTTAGTAGATAAAAATTACAAGAGCAATCGAGCTCAAGCCTTGGCTGTACATTTGCATTCAATATTTATTGAAGTTCCCAGGCTCATCCAGTTCCTACTGTTGTGGCTTAATAAGTTCTAAATAATAATGATTTTTTTCCCCTGGATGAGTATAGATGCTTCTGTCAGCTGAAGCTGATTTCCACCTAATTTGCAGGGAATTTGTGCTGCACAATGATGAGCTAAATATTTATGCAGAGAGGATGTATGTACAAATCACATTTCCATAAGAAACACAAGGCAAACGAGAGTTTCCCACAAAAAAGTTTATTGATGGGAAAAGATGCTTTAAAGAATCCAACATTAGGCAGGATCAACCACATTATCCAAGAGTTAGCCAGATTTGGGCAATTTAGCTTTTATGCCAGAGAAATGTCTTTATAAAGAGTTGCCAAAGATTTGAAGGAGGAATTGGTTTTGATTCTCTGTTTTGTGTGTGTGTGTGTGTGAAAAATCCTGGGAATATTGAATAGCTCTTTCTTTGAAAGACCCAGCCACCTTACTGGATGACCATGGGCAAGGGGCTGCACCTCTCTGAGCCTCAGTTTCTCAAACCGTTATCTACAGGATGGGTGGACATTCCCTGAGGCCACACCTACTCTGTCTCATAATTCTGTGTGCTATGACTACCCATGTCTCTCTCTTTTTTTTTTTTTTTTTGGAACCAGGGATTGAACTCAGGGACACTCAGCCACTGAGCCACATCCCCAGCCCTATTTTGTGTTTTATTTAGAGACAGGGTCTCACTGAGTTGCTTAGGACCTCGCTAAGTTGCTGAGGCTGGCTTTGAACTCACGATCCTCCTGAC
>JAJEJO010002080.1:588693-719940 GCA_020662805.1 Glaucomys volans
CTCGTGATCCTCCTGACTCAGCCTCCCAAGTCGCTAGGATTACAGGCGTGGGCCACCGCGCCCGGCCCCACGTCTCTTTTTATCCACATTGAGAAGCAGGCTGTTGCCCTTGGACTACAGCCTTCCTGCTGAGACAAGGGAGTCAATGTGTAGACTACCTACTGCGTGCCGGGCACCCGCCAGGTGCTTTGTGTAAAACAACCTGCTTCTCCTCCTAGCAGTTCTGTGGCAGGGTCTGGTCTCCATTTCATAGCTCAAGATAAACAAACTGTAAGTCAAGGAGCAACCGCTGCTTTCGGGGCCCTGTCTCAGTTCTTCCCACTCCACCGAAGTTCAACACAAAGGTAGGTGCTTTTGCTTTGGGCTGTCGACCAGATGGCACCCAGGGGCACAGAGCCAGGGGCTTGAGTTGCTTAGGTCTGGGTTTGAATCCCACCTTCTCGTTGCGCCAGCGCTGTGCCTGGCGGGGTCAAGTTCTGCTCCGGTCTTTTCCTCACAGGTACACACTTTCCTGTGATTTTCATGGAGTAGAATGTGTGGATTCTGGGAGAAACTCTCCAGCTTGTGGTCCTATTCCAAGTTGGTCATTTTAGGTTTTCTTTCAAGGGTCATCTCAAATGGCCACCCTCACTTCCTCCCTGGCTTAGGTAGAAATTGAGTTTGACCCTGACTCTCTGCCCATCCTGGTTTCCTTAGACCTCCCAGGCTGATCCAATCCAAGCTCAGGCTCTGCCTGATTCTGCTTGCGTATATGGTGCCTGGCTGGAGAGGCAGGTCCAAGCCCCAGCAATTCCAGTCCTTCTGAATTAATTTTCTTTTTTTTTCTTTTTTTTTTTTTTTGGAACCTGGGATTGAACCTAGGGGCAGTTAACCACTGAGCCACATCCCTGACCCTTGTTTATTTTTTATTTTGAGACAGGGTCTCACTAAATTGCTTAGGGCCCTGCTGAGTTGCTGAGACTGGCTTTGACCTTGTGGTCCTCCTGCGTTAGCTTCCCAAGCAGCTGGGTTTACAGGTGTGTGCCACTGCACCTGGCCTGAATGAATTCTTTAGTGACCTTCAGAGTTCCTGGGATAAAGAGCCTATTAGCCCAATTTCTGTTGCTATAATCAAATGCCTGAGACTGGGTAATTTATAAAGAATAAGGGTCTTTATAACTCATATTTCTGTAAACTGGGAGTTCAAAGGTGGAGGACCCCATCTGGTGAGGGCTTTCTTGCTGGGGGAGACTCTATAGAGTCCTGAGGTAGCACAGGGCCTCACATGGTAAGAGGGGTTCATACAAGAGACAGAAACAAACTAACTTTTATAACAGACCCCCCTCTCAAGATAGCCTGCTATCTCATGAATGCATGAAACCATGAATTAATTAATCCAGCCAAGAGGGTAGAGTCCTCATGACCTAATCATCTCTTAGAGGTTTCACCTAGTCCCACCTTTTGTTTTTATTTTTTTAAACTTGAACAAGAATTTATTTATTAAGCTTAATTTAAATGATTAGAGTTGATACGTAAGTAAACACTTATGATAATATTTAGAGTTATATCAACATAAGAACATGGTTGGTCCTCCCTCTTAGTGCCTTCAAATGGGGATTGAATTTCAACCTGTCAGTGGGGTGTTCTTTTTCTTTTTTTTTTTAAGCTTGGAAAGCTTTTATTTTCATAATTTGAAAAATTAATTTACCGCCTAATTTTGTGCTCACCAACATTTTTATAATTTTATTTGATCTTTTCCATAATTTTATTGGTGCATTATAATTATACATATTGCATATTTATACATGTGCACAATATAATAATATAATATGGTCAGCCTCACTCCCCAGTACCTCCCCTTTCCTTCCCTTCTTCCCTCCCCCTTGTTGCCTTTGATTTTCATGAGATTCCCCCCTCATCCACCCCAGCATGGTGGGGACACTCAAACCATAGCAGAGTCCCTCCCACATGGTTATAGAACAACATCTGGATCAGCTGGCCCATTGCTGTTGAGATCCAAGTGCTTTGAAGTCCAGGCTGAGAAACCTCGTTGGAATGTTGTTTTAAGAAGCCTTACTTGTGCCTAGCCGAGATAGACTTTCAAATTAGATGTGTCGCACTGAATGTTTACAAAACCCTACCTGCAGGCACAACCTGCTGGTGTCACAAAACCAGCAGGGGCTGGCTGCCAGCCAGGACCAGGACCTTTACGATGTGCACACAGGCCCAGCCTTTGCTTGGAATTCAGCTTTGTCAACCCCAAGACGATGGCCAGACTTGGGTCTCACTTTCTTTGGAGGCTGTGATATGGCTTTGAGGAGATATATTTCAGGAAGTTAGAAAGTGGTAGAAAATTGAGAGGTATGGTTTTCTGTGGGACTCCAGCAATACACACGATTTTATAATTTCTCTCTCACGCAACAGTTTTATTAAGATCTAATTCACATGTAATACCATTAGCCTTGTGGAAGGATGTGATTCAATGGTGTCTGGTGTGTTCACATTGCATAACCATCGCCACCAATGGGAGAATTTGTATTCCCGCCTCTCAGAGGAAGCCCATCTCTGTGAGCCAGCCCTGGCAGCCACCGATTTACTTTCTGTCTCTATGAATCTGCCTTTTCTGAACATTTCATATGAACAGAATCATCATATGCAGCCTTTCCTGGTTCTTTTCTTTTATTCAGCTTTTTTTTTTCCAGGTTATCATGCTGTAGCATGTACCGGGACTTCGCTCCTTTTATGGGTGAAGAGGCCCATTGTTGGGTTCACTAGGTTTTGTTTAAGCTCTCATCAGTGGACTTGGTGGACATTTGGCAGCTTTTTGTGGCTGTCAGGAACTCTGCTGCTATGAACACAGGCACATGTGTTTGTGTGGACATGGATTTTCAGTTCTCTTGGGTGTAGACCTTGGGGTAGGATGGCTGGGTCATGTGGTGACTCTCTGCTTAATCTTTGAAAGAACTGTCACACTGTTTTCCGAAAAGTCTCCAGCATTTTGCAGTCTTCCCCCCAAACTCCTTAATGGTTTATGTTGGCTGAAATGGGTTTACAGATGCTGAAATTTATTTGAGCTTCAAGCCCAGTGTGGTCCAAAGCCTCTGAGGAACACTCAGTTTGGATTAAGGGATTGAATTTAGCAAGGCTAGAAGAGGTCTTCCAAAATCCACAATGGCGCACCCTTAATATTCTGGAATAGAATCCAAAATACAATATAGTGTTGGATTTGAGTTCTTGAGTGAAAGCTGTGATCTAACAACAGGATTAAAAGCTTAGACCAGTGCCTCTCTTACTTGGAATTCCCTTAGAAGAAGATTCAGAGACAAGGACACAGACACAAGTCCTTTCCCTGGGTCATGATCCCATGAAACATCGGTCAGGGTGTGGGGAAGTGAGGTAGAAAGGGAGGGGAGCCAGGCAGGGCCCGCTATCAAAGAAGTCAACCACTGTGGGCAACTAGCACTCCATTCCCTTGGGGAATGTGGGCTCCCATGTAGAATATGCCTTGGGGTTATCCCAACCTAGAGGCAAGAGGTCTGGGGCCTTTGTTCACCGAGTCCTATTGGGTGAGGGTGCTTCTGGGGTGCAAACTCCCCAGGACTTCTAGTTGTCCCTGAACACTGGCCAACCCTGAACTCACAGCCAGAGGTGGAGAGCTGTGTGGGTGCCAAGGGGCTGTGGGTAGGGAGCCAACTGCATCCAGCAGGGGCCCACCCAAAGTGGTGCTCATGGATGATCCACCAGTGGCCTCTCCAGTCACAACAGGAAGTTCGATTAAAACATGCCATGAGGCTGTCTCTGTTGACTTACAGCTATGAAAAGGAGGACTTAAAGTAAAATCTTTTTCTAAACCCCTCCCTGAGGTAGGAAACACAAAACTTCCTGATCATGGGGAATAGCTGATGTGTGTGCGTGTGCGTGTGTGTGTGTGTGAGTGTGTGTGTGTGTGTGTATATATATATATATATATATATTTTTTTTCCAAAAGTTGAAGTTTGAGGCATTTCTTTATGAAAGAAAAGAATGGGGCGATTGAAAGGCACTTGCTGAAGTAATCAGTGTTGAGAGGCAGGAATAGAAATGGTAATCAGAATCTGCCTTGAGACAACTTAGAGGGATAATCAAGGGCTAGGAATTGTGCCAGTTCCCCACAGACCAAACCACTGGGTTCCACAGAGCCCTGAGCACATGCTTATCTCCAGGTCCAAAGGAAGAAACGGCTACAGAGCCGCAGCTTCAATGCCACTGGAGACCAGAGTCACCTGGGACACGGGATAAAAACAGGTCTGGGGTCTTGCCCTGGTATTTTGGGGGTGGGGGGCAAAGAAGCTGGATTTTAACAAGGACCCCAGGTGATTACAAATCAGATTTGGGGTCTTCTGAGAGGAGGCAGTAATAGTACAGGTTGAGTTCCTGATGTTTTCTGGAAAGAGACCCGAATATGGCCACTTCCTGGGCTCCCTTCTTGGCACTTTCCTGCAGCGACTCTTAGATTTCACTGGCTCCTCATTCCTAGCTGGCTGCTGTTTTATTTCACCTCTGGTTAAAGTGACTGTTAGGAACATCTGTTGGGACTGGACTTTTATTGCAACCGTGGACATCTCAGCCTCACACAGTCCTGTTTGGGGGCACCATCTCAAACCCACAGGAGAACAAATAACCACAGAGAGATGGAGTCACCAGTGGGAAGAGATGGAAGGGCAGTTGCTTTAGCTTGGGTCTCTCTGAAAGCATGGAAGGTTCTGAAATCTTCCCCGCACTCCCCATCAGACTTGGCTTGATTAGGGTTAATGGTTGAATTGTGTCCTCCCTGCTTCACCAACCAAAATTCACAGGTTGAAGTCATATCCTCTGGTCCCTCCGAATGGGACCTTATTTGGAGATAGGGTCTTTACAGAGGTCATACGGTTGAAATGAGGTCTTTGAGGTGAGCTCTAGTCCAATATGATGGGCAACCTCACGAGAAGGGGGAATCTGAGGCAGATGTTCAGTGGAGGCCACGTGGTCTTAAAGATGGGGAGCAGTTCCCTCCCTCATGGCCCTCAGAGGGAGCTTGATTTTGGACTTCAAACTTCCACTACAAGGTGGTGAGGTTCTGTGGTCTTAGCCAATGGTCAAAGCCTATGGTGCTTTGTTATGGCAGCCCGAGCAATCGACTATGGCTGGCTTGTTCCAGGGGGGCCTGCCTCCTGAGCTTCTCAGTCTCTTCACAGACTTCACTATACTCATGACCCCACAATCACCCCAGATTCCTGCCCCAGATTTCTTTCTGTCCTCACCACATCCCTCCGCCATCTTGTTTCTATCCAGCTGCCAGCACCAAGCTTTGTAAACCACATCCGAACACGTCAGTCTCCTCTCATGACCTGTCTGTGGCTCCCTACTGCTCTGTGGTAAAGACCAAAACCTTGGGTCCCAGGTCCCTGCTGAGTTGAGCTGACCTGTCCTTCAGTTCTGTCGTGGGCCACTTCCCCACACTGGTCTTCCTTCAGTTCCAAATCAGCCTTTCCTCCATCTCAGAATCTCTGTCAGGAATGCTCCTCCTTCCTTTCCTTCTAGACCATTCCTCCTCTTCCATCAAGCCCCACTTTGCACAGCTGCTGGGGACTGATAGGGTCAGGCCTGTTGTGCTGCAACCCATCCAGCCCAACACCATCCAACAGCACCCGTGTTGATGAATAATTTGTGTAATGACTTATTTAATTTCCTTTAGAATGCAGATTCCACCAGAGCACGGATATTTGTCCTGTTTGTTTGCTTCTATGTCCCCAACACCTGGAACAGGGGCCTGGCACAGAGTGGGTGTCCAGTAAATACTGGTTGCATGAGAAAATGGCTTGAACGTAATCTCCAAAAGGGCGTGGGCAGGCGTGCCTGTTCATTCCTGCTTCTCCACACGCCGGGTGGGCCTGGGATAGAGTCAATGCTCCAGACACGGGATAGGAGAGAGGGTACAGTGGCATGGGACTGAGTCTCATCAGAGCTTTCCTGGGCCACTCCTGTCCCTCCAGGAGCTCCTGGGGCAGACCCTCCTGCTCACAGACCCATGTGGCAACCTGGCTTAACCATGGTGGGGGAAACCCAAAGGGCTGCTGGAGTACAAAGAAGAGGGAGGATGCTGGGTGGGAAGGAAGGGAGTGGAGGGTTAAAGTGGATGGTGGGAACAGCTTAGGGACAATTTGGGGGCAGCTTTGCTGGCTTCAGGGTGGAAGGAGGACCCTTTGGGGACAGCAGAAAGTTCATCCAAAGCTCCCTCAGAGCATTAGAGTGTCTGCTGGTTGAACAGCACTGTGGTGCTCCCTGGGGCTCATGTTGCATTGGGGTACCCCCTGCCCGACCAGCTTCCCCAAATTGAGGACTTTTCTCATGGGCTGAAGTACTGTCTGTCTGCCTGTGTGTCTGTCTGAGGCATCCACTTTAGACAGCAAGTCCCATCTCTCAAGCATCTTCCCGATTCCTGTTGAGCTAGAGTATACTCCGGAGGTTCTGCAGAGAGCCCTGGGCCTCCCAGAGGCTGTGTTGCTGAAGGATGTCATCCTCTCTTGGCCCCTTGTCCCAGTTCCCTGCATTTCAGGACATGTGTCAGCACACCACCAGGATGTTGGGTTCGAATCACAAAGCAGTCAATCCCTTTTCTCCAGGGAGAGTCCGGGAAACTAGTCCTACCTCTCCCTGCCAGAGCCTTCTTGGGAAGCCTCTGTAAACAGGCTGAGTCTCCAGATTGCTGCTGGAGCCAAGGACAGATGGACCAACCAGGGCTGGCCGAGAAGCTCCAGGTGTCAGGGCCCCGCCCGGTGTGGCTCCTCCAGCGAAGGTTCCTTTGGCGACGGGGAGTGTCTGTCTGCTTGTCTGGATGTCTTCAGCATCTTCTCTCTTCCTGTCCCCTGGCCACAGGGCTTGACTAGAGATCTTTAAGTTAGTAACTCCTCAACCACGAAGCAAGTAAGATGAAATAGGAAGGGAAGTGTTAATGAGGAAAGGGAAGAAGCATCCTGTTCACGTGCTCTCTGGGGGGGAATTTATTGGAATTCCCATGGGCTTTGTTGATGCTGCTGCACAGACTCGGAAAGACTGAACATAGTCTGGTTCTCGGTGCTCTTCTTTCTGCCCGTCCTCTTTCCAAGTACGTTGCCTCTTGCCTTCAGTAGAGCAGAGACCTGACCTGCACTTGGTATTTACAAATGCCCGTCTTGTGTTTGCTCCAGGCTCCATCAGGGTTTGGTTATAGACCCACAGAGATCTCACCTCTCTGTGCCTCAGTTTCTTCATCTGTAAAATGGGACCAAATCAGTCCACCTTAGTTTGATGGATTGAATGGTGGTACCAGTAGGCAGGTGGGATGTGGCGGGAGAAGGTGGGTCTCTGTGGGCGTGCCTGGAGGGGTTCATCTTTCCTCTGGCCCCTTCCCCCTCTCTCTCTGCTTTCTGGTCTCCATGAGGTAAGCAGGGCTCCTCTGCTGCTCCCTTCTGCCATGATGCTTACCTCACTTGGGCCCAAGGAGATGGAGCTGGCCGACCACAGACAGAACTTCTGAAACTGTGAGCCCCAAACAGACTTTTCTCTCTCTAAGCTGTTCTCGTGGGGTATTTTGGTCACAGTGATGAAAGCTGACAAACACGCCTAGTGAGGATTTGCAGCACACTCTATGACATTGGCACAATGAGGACATTGCCTAATGCTGTGTTTCCAGAACCCATCTCCAGTGATAAATTGGTGCCTGGCTGAGCATGGAGTCGGCTCACCCAAGTTGGGGGCCTGGTGAGTCTGGACTCCACTGGGCAGGAGGGGAGGCCGGAAGCTCCTGGGTGGAGGCCGATGCTGCCAACTTGCAGCCCTTTCTCCTCAGGGAAGCTCAGCTTTGCTGCCCAGCCTTTCAGTTCATTGGATGGGGCCCACCCACGTGGGCAGAGGATCTTCACCTTTGTTTAAAGTGGACCTGTGACAGTAGGTGGTCACCTACCTCCACAGCACCTCCACAGCCACCTGCTCTGTGTTCGGTTGGCTACTTGGGCATGGGAGTCTGGCCCCATGTCTGAAGCTGGCCGTCAGTGCCACCTCCCTGACCAGCTGGCTTGACCCTGTGCTCTCGGGGCCAGCTCTCACCACAGCCTCTTCCCCTTCTCTTGCCCATGTTCCCTTCTTCCCTTTACGGCAAAGCATCTCCTCTCAGGGCCACCCACCTCCCCTCCATGACCTGCTGCTCTTGCTTGTTCCAGGGTATCTTGAGATTCTTGGGGGTGGCAGAGAGGAGGGGTCTGCACTCCCAAAGGCAGCTTGCTTCTCTATTCCATGCAGTTGACCGTGGCTAGCTCTTCAGGGGAAAGAAAAATCAGATGTCACTTGCTCCTGGGGTGATGCTTGTGGCAGGACTCACACAGCTTGAGGAAATCATGAAGCTCCAAGTGTGCCTGTCTCCTTCCGCTCTTAAGTTATGTCAGCAGGCCCACTTTCCTCATCTCTCGTTCCATCCATTATAGTTATTATTTTTTTTACTTTGATCACAAAGGTGGGGGAGGGGCCGCCCTGGTGACTCTTGCCCAGCCGGGCCTTTTGGTTGGCATTGGAGACAGTGGCACAGGGGCATCTGTCCATCAGTGATAAAGTGTGCCTCCCACTCCCCCATCCCCAGGCTTCAGCAGCGAGCTCCCACCACACACAGCTCTCGGTCTCCTCCAGAGGCAAGGATTCTTAGAGTCCCTTCCGAGTCTACTCAGAATTTGATTGAAATGTTGGTTTTGAATCTATTCTTAACTCTTTCAGAACTGAGTCCACAGTGTCCTGGGGGAGAGAGGGGACGGGCACTCCTTCTGTGCAGGCCCTGAGTGTAGACGTTTTAGCTCTGAGGCTGTGTGGTGTCTCTCCCTGGTTGTACACAAACAGCCAGAGCCAATGTGCAGAATGTGCCTGGCTGTGCGCCAAGAAAACTTTATTCATGAGCCCCAAATTGAAATCTTGCATGATTTCCACATGCCATGAAACAGGCTGCTTCTTCTGGTTCTATAAAAGCATTTAAAAACATAAAAATATAAAGAACATTCTTAGCTTGGATGCTGTGAAAACAAATGGAAGGCTGCGTTGGGCATGTGTGTGGGTTCGTCGACCCTGTTAGAGAGGCAGCTCAACAGACTGGAGGGGGCCGGCGAGAGACCGGGCCTTCCTGGATGGGTTTGTCCCCGTGAGTGTCCCTGGGAATGGAACCTCGCTGTCATCTCTGTGCATGTTACCACGAAACAACCCCAAGTCCAACACAGCCCAGGGTGATGGTAAATTAATTGAATAATTAACAGGTGACAAAAGTACAAAGGTCAAAGCCCCCTTCCTCATGGCTCATCCCTGCTCCCACCACCCAGAGGTGACAAGCAGGGTTGGGTCCTCCAGGGACCTGAGACCCATTTCTCCATCCTTTTCTGCCTCCTCAGAGGTTCATGCATCAGAACAACTGGGAAGACCAAGAAAGAGACAAGGACACCAGACCAGATTCCCTCGTATGGAGAGTCCCACGCCTCGTGTTTGGAGGACCAGGGGCCTCCTGGCGGGCAGGCTCTTGCTTTCTCTGCTAAGCCACGTGTGTGTGAGTGGACAGGTGTCAATGTTGCTCTAAAGCACATACAGTCAGGGCACCTGGGAGTGGGCTCCCAGAGCCGGGGCCACGCTCCCCTCCTGCCTCAACCTCCCCAGGTCTCTGGCCCCCTCGGGATCCCCAGCCACCAGCAGCTAAGTTCTCGGTGGAGCTGGGGGTCCAACATCCCTACGTTCTGCTTGTTTTCCCTGAGTGGATGCTGATTTGACTCTCAACTTCTTTTCTAGCTTTTTTTCTTTTCCTTAAGGGAATCAAACCAGGCTATTTCTGTTTGCGAGACGGTGAAAGCAGGGAACCCGCAGCTTCCACTGGGATTCTCCTGCCTATTTGTGAGCTTTCCATGGCAGCAGTCAGAAAACCAGAGCAAAGGCCAAGTGCGGTGTGAGTGTGCTGCATTTGTCTGGGAGGGAGGAGCCTCCAGGGTTCGATGGTACTAACTCCTCACTTCCTAGATGGGGAAGCTGAGGCTGGTGGGGTGGAAGTCAGGAACGGTTGCTTCAGGGTGCGAGACAGGGAAGATGAGGGGGTAGGGGCTGGGCCAAGATGGGCCTCAAATGCCAGGCCTGGGGCCGGGTCTCTCTCGGAGGTGGGGAAAGGCTCCCAGAAGGTCCAGATGATTCAGAAAGACTGTCTGTGGATGAAGGACTATGTGATGTGCGGTTGGGCCACCAGGGCAGGCGGACTGAGGAAGGATGGACCAAGGTGTGGGTGATTGTTGGCGGGTGGAAGAGGTGTGGAGCTGCTGACCTGGGGGAGGCAGGTCAGGTCAGGGGGCTTTTGTCCAGATAGCGTCATAGCACATTTGATGGTTGGCATGAAGGAATCTGGGGAGAGGCAGAGACTGAAGGTAGGAGAGGCTTCCCTGTTGGAGAGCAAACGTGGAGGTAGGTACCAGGGCCAGGTGAGCAAGGAGGCAGGGCTGAGGAGGCTGGTGCTGGTTCCACAGGTAAGGGCCGGCCCACAGGTTTGTGCGCAGCCACCAAGATGATTTGTGAGGCCTTTGCTCATGGTTGAGTTTCTGGTGTCCGAGGTCCCTGGCCCTAGAGGCCCCTGACCCTAGAGGCAGCCACCGAGAGGATAGGCCTCATGGGTGAGCAGGGTCCCCTCCACGCCACAGCTTCCTGACTCTCTGAAGGAAGTCGAATCAGGGTGCTGCCGGCTCCTGTTTATTGATGGCTGATGTGAGAGCAGAAAACTTCATGACCCACACAAAAAATCGCCCTCTGGGTGTCTGGAAGTGTCCTCTCCAAGGCCCTGGATTTACTCAGCCCTCTTTGGCTCAGGTCCTACGTGATATCTAGCGCTGCTCCAGCCTTATTTATTTCAGACCCTTTCCAATCTCCGACAATTCGTTTCTTGGCCATTAAGCTGGACGAAGCAGGAATACTTCAATGTGCTTATTTAAATCTCACTGCATTCAGACCTTCCCTCGTAAGTAAGGTCTGTGGTCCCCCAAAGTGTCCGTGGGGAAGCTTACATTGACTCATCAATTTCTCAGTCCGTCTTCTAGAAGGTCAGCCTTGAAGCAAATTGCATCCTGTCACCGCCCAGCTCAGGGCCCTTCCACCATCCCCCTCATGTTGGAGGACAAGGACCTTAGACTCACAGAGCTACAGTATTCGAATCAATTTGCAAGAGAACATGGGGACAGTGTCAGGGAGCCTCCAGGCTGAGAGGGGTTTCCTGCAGCCTTTGCTGCAGAGAACTGGACTGTCTTTCCTGGGGGCTGAGACATGGTGGGTGATGGATGCCGGTCCCAGGAGGATACTAAGCAGAGGGGTGGCATGGTCAGGTTTCACTGAGGAAGATCAGGCTGGCCGTGTGTTGGAAGGTGTGTGGGGACAACAGGCAGGAAGGCAATGTTCCAGTCATGTGTGACCGGCTTCCAAACCTCAGTCCTCCTATGAGCAGCTTTATCATTTCAGAGCCCTGCACAAAATAAAAAGGTGGGACATCTCATTCAAAAAATTACACACATGGAATATTATTCAGCCATATAAAAGAATGGAGTACTGACGCACGCTATGCTGTGGATGGACCTCAGAAACGTAATGCTAAGTGACAGGTCATGCATTCTACCATACCATTTTTTTAGAAATATATGTATTTTTAAGATGTTGACAGACCTTTATTCATTTATTTTTATGTTATGCTCAGAATCAAACCCAGGGCCTCACACATGCTAGGCAAGCACTCTACCACTGAGCCACAACTCCAGCCAATCATTATGTTTAAATGAACTATCCAGAATAGGTTACTCCATAGAGACAGAAAGCAGATTGGTGGTTGCCAGGGGGTGGGGCCAGAGACAGAAAGTGGATTGGTGGTTGCCAGGAGGTGCGGCCAGTCAGAAAGACTGGCAGTTGCCAGGGGGTGGGGCCAGAGAAATGGAGTGGGTCTGTTTTCTTTTAGGGCCTTGAGAATATTTTGGAACTGGATAGTGGTTGCACAGCATGGTGCACAAGTGGGAAAAATGTTGTTCACATTCAAATGGTCAGTTTTGTTGTGTGAATTTTTCCCTCAGGAAAAAACATATATAAAATAAATATATACACATATATAAAGTGTTTAAATGATATATATACATATATATTGTATCTATGTATAATATGTAGTGTGTTAAAAATGATTAAGCCGCCGGGAGTGGTGGCGCGCGCCTGTAATCCAAGCGACTTGGGAGGCTGAGGCAGGAGGATCGCAAGTTCAAAGCCAGCCTCAGCAATTTAGCGAGGCCCTAAGCCACTCAGTGAGACCCTGTCTCTAAATAAAATACAAAATAGGGCTGGGGATGTGGCTCAGTGGCCGAGTGTCCCTGAGTTCAGTCCCTGGTTCCAAAAAAAAAAAAAATCACAAAAATGATTAAGCCTTTCAAGGTGGCAACAGCAGGGTGCTAACCAGTGGCCCTTTACTAAGCTCTGGGCCAGCCTGCTGCCTCTGAACTGGCCCTGAGCTCCTAAGGCCCAGAGAGCTGCAGATTGGTGCGCCTGGGACAGGGGCTGAGGTGCTTGGGAGTCTGTGGCTCGACTCAGAATTCCTTAACCCCAGAGTCTTCCACCCTGAGCTGCTCCAGTCCCCGGCCCACCCTAGTGCTCCCCCTCAGCTACCAAGCCCCCGGACCAGGGCCTGTCTGGGTCACCAAGAGTGTTGCCCCTGCAGCTGCCTTGATGCTGCTGCTGGGACTTGCTGTGGCTGCCCTGTGAGTGGACCACCAAGCAGGGGCTCGTGGAGCCAGAGTGCAGACCCCAGACTTACCCAGCTGCTGCATGTCATTGGAAACATCCTTGGGTGGATCTGACCCCGGTTTCCTCAATTGCCAAGGAGCAGTAACACAACAGACTGACAGAATAATGTGGCCAAGGAGAGATGAGAACATTTTTTGGGTCTTCTGGGCCAGGTGAGATGCCAGCAATTCGTTATCTACATTGATTCTCATGTTGGTCCTGTGAGAAGAGCAAACTTCTCCAGTTGCCAGTGACTGAGACTCAGAGAGGTTGATTAACTGGCCTAAATTTTCACAGCTTGGACACTGCTAACTGGGAGTTGAATCCTGGTTCTCTGATTTTGGCATGCTTGACTCTTGTATCAATTTCTTATTGTTCCTGAAATTTAGTGGCTTAAAAAAAACCCAAATTTATTTAACTTATCTTGCAGTTCTGGAGGTCAGAAGTCTGAGGTGGGTCTCACTGGACTAAGACCCTTGCCTGTTAGGCTTCTAGAGGCTGCCTGCCACCTTGGCCAGTGGACAGGTCCTTCATGCTACCGTTTCTCTGACTACAGCCAGGAAAGGGGTCTGTGCTTAGGAGGATTTGTGATTAGGCTGGGCTGTCTGAATAATCCTGTATAATTTTTCCATCTCAATCTCCTTAACCTTGACCAAATCTACAAGGTCTCTTTGCCTTGAAAGTTAACATAGTCAAATGTGCTGGGATTAGGCATGGACATCATGGGGCACCATTATTCTGCCTAACCTCCCTTCCAGAATGATGAATTCCTGACCCAATGGATGCAGAGCTAAATTCTTCCAAAAGGCTGCCCATTGGGTAACTGGTGTCAGGGTTGGGCAGCATCCCGTACCTCTCTAGACAGTTGGTCCTCATTTTTGTTTCCTTTTTAAAAAGCTGATTTCCTCAACTCCCTCTGCAATGTGGGGGTCGTTGTCCCTCGGCACCCAGAGTGTCAGCTCTGGCTCACCTCTGATTTCTAACGGAGGAGCAGTGGATTTAACAAGGCTATTGGGGGACGATCACAAGCACCTCGGATTTGGCCCTGAGTTGGGAGTGCCTGATGCTCACGGTCCAGTGGGCTTCACTTCCCATCAGTGCTGGACAGTGTGGACAGTGGCTGGAGAGTCTGGGTGGGGCCTGACCCCAGAAAGCGGCTGGAATTGGGTGGCTGAAGTGGGTCTGGGAGCCCTGCTGGCTAGAAACTCCCACCCAGCAGAGTGGCCGCTCAGGGTCTCACCGCCGTGGGAAGCATTTCTGTGAGGTGCAGCTCGCTATTAGCTGGATGCCCCAGGCATGTTAAAAGCAGGACAGAGTTCATCCCTGTCTGTGGGTTCAGCACAGCTGGCATCTCAAGCCAGGAATCCTTTACAGAAGTTGAGAAAGGCTGGCACAGAGAGCCGACACAGCCCTCTGATTGGCTGAGCTCCGTTCCTGGGAGCAAAGAAGACAGAAGGACAGGAGGCAGGGAGGGTCCCGGATGGATCTCATGGCTGACAGCTAGCTTCCTTCAGTGCTCAGTGCTAGAGGCCAACACCAGTTGTCTTGGTTACAGAGCCCATTTCCTTACAAGAGCAAAGGGCAGATGTCTTAATGTATAGCCGTGTCAAATGTGGGGGCTATGGAGGAAAGTGAGGGATTCACACAGCTGGGGTGGGAATTTTGACCTAGCTAGACAGAGAGATTCACAGGAAGGAGGGAGGGCGGGGAATGTGCAAGTACTGCTTTCCCTGCTCAGGGTGGGTCACGGCTCTGAGCCCACTTCGGCCAGGAGCTGAGCACAGTCGATTTGGGCTCCGGCCTTGGGGAGTCTCCGGGCTGAGATCCTGATTGTTGAAGTTAGCTGAACTGAGATGTGGCCTGAGGAATCTTGTGGGTGCTGGAGTTGTCATCCCTGGGGAGTGTTCTGTGAGGTAAGGCCCCAAATTAAGACCCAGTACTCTGTACTACCTTGATGTCTAGTGAACCCCAGAGGACTTCCACTGGCCCCCTCTCCTTCTCTCCACTCGGCTCCCACAGAGAAGGTCTCCAGACACACAAACCTCCACTGCAGTTTCTGCATGACCCTGAGGTTTCTGTTCCCTGCCGGCCTGTAAAATTATTCAGGCATGCCAATTACCTTCACCTGTGGGATCCAGGGGTCACCTCACCCTCTTATTACTACCAGCTTGCCTCTGCAGGCCTGGGGTTCACTCTGTTCCCAAGTACAAGGCCCTTTGACCTTGAGTGATGGGCTGTGTTCTCCCACTGGGGCCTGGAGTGTGTGTGGTCAATAAACTGCTGGGTGTCATGAGTTTGGCCTAACCCAGGGTGGGAATCCCTCCCTCACCAAGCAGGTGAATAGGAGGCAAAGAAAACACTTTCTCCCAGCCCTGCCTAGCTCTGTTATTTTAGGCTCTTTGGAGAGTAGAACTGCTATTCCCAATTTAATGTATTTAAACTTTTTGAGTTGCTCAGACCAACTTCCCAGCAGTTCCCACTGGCAAGAGGGCATCTCTCATGGTTGAGCCTGGGTGCCTACATGCTTTTACCTCCAAGGGCATCTTCTGATCCTTCATTTGATCCAGAATACCAGTCTAGCACCTCATGAGCCCTTCTGGCAACCTGAAAGTCCTCTCCTTTTCTCCTTGACTGATAAAGTGAGATCTCTGGCGTCTGTCTTGCCTTATCAGCATCCCTTGGTTCAGATGCTTCCTTTTAAAGATAATGAATGAATGAATGAGTAGAAGGGAGGAAATGACTCTGTAGAATGAAGGAACTTGGCGATATGTTTCCTAAGTGTGTGTATTAGTCAGGATAAAAGGCATAGCTGCTGTAACAAAAGACCCCTAACTATTATGGATTACTGAATGAACAAGTTCTTTATCTCCCTCACAATAGTCAGAGGTGATGTTCCAAGTCAGCAAGTAGTTCTGCTCCACACCATTACTCAGGGTCCCAGGCTGATAAGCCATCTTTACATGGTCCCTGAGGTCACTTTAAGCAATGCCATCCAGCCAATAGAAGGAGGAAAAAGATCTGCATATATAGGGCCATCCAGACTGTGAATTTCTTTGTAAACAAATGAGACAGAAATGGCACAGGTCATGTTTGCCCATACTCCATCACTGGGGCCTAGGCACGTGGGTCTCCCTAGCCTCAAGGTCAGCAATGTACCAGTCACAACTTCTGTGGAATAAGGGGAGAATGAACTTGGGTGGACAGCATGCAGTCTCCTCTGCGAGGAGCAACTGGATGTAGAAGCAGGGACACTGAGCTGGGAGTTGGAGGGTATTGACTCACACCGTTTCCCCCTGGCCAGCTGTGTGCTCTTGGGCAAGCCTTTTGTACTCTGAGCTTCCCCTTCTCCACCTCCATCTGTGCAGTCAAGACTACAGCCCTGCCAACTCCCTGAGTCATGTCAAAGATCAAGACGAGGTGATGTGTAAGATCTGAATTGCTGGCATGGAGAAGATATATACAGAGGATGGGCTGATGTCCTCAGCTCCCTCTGGCATTAGCATTCTGGGTCCTATGGGCAGGGGTCACTTGACCTTCATATTCTGGTTATCAGTGAGGCTGATCTTGGTGACATTGGCCATTAACTAGGAACCAGAGAATGGATGTTCTTTAGGGCCAGGCTACCTTGGAAATCCGGCAGTCCCTCTGGGAGGTTCTGCCTTCACCTATCTTCTTTCTCTGATGAGAAAATCGAAAGAATCTAGAAAAGACCATTTGAAGGAAAAGAGTTGGACAGGCAGGAATTACAGCGGGAGTTTTTAATCTCGGGTCTAGGGACTTCTGGAGGGGTCTGTGTGTAGACACTGGGGTTATGAACCCCTTGAAAAATTCAGCCCCAAATTTTGTGAGTATGGATCCTGTGACTAGTGAAAATGTCTCCTCCAGGGAAGAAGTTCCCAGAATCCCAAAAGGGTGCTTGAGGCAGGAAGGCTCCGAGACCCTGGGAATGATAGACAACGTCAATCAACATCCTAGAGAATGGACAGAGGCCAACTGGAATGCGTTTAAAGAACCCAGAGGCATGGGGGACAGCAAGCAGGTTTTGTGAGAAGGTCGTGTAGAGAGGAACTGGCTGCTCAGTTTGGAGGGGAGAAGGCAGGCCATTGGGATTGGACACAGACATCATTGTTAGGTTTCTGGGGAGGTGCTCTGCCCTCACCCCTCCACTTGAGGCTCCTGAGCATGCTCATGGTCTCTGTGCCAGGTTCTCAAAACTCTGCCTCAGGGCTTCCTGTGGCTGCTGAAGCCCACTGGAGCATGAGACAGGCTAATTGATGAGCAGCACCCACCAGTAATGGCTGCAAATTGGAGGGTAAACCCTGACTTCCTCACCCCTTGGGTGGGATAACTCTGAGGTCTGTTTGATGTTGACATTGAACAATGGAAATATAACATGAGCATGAACATGAACCACATATGTACTTTTAAATTGCAGTGAAAAGAAACAGGCAGAATGAATTTTTGGTACATTTTAACCCAATATATCTCATTCAAGTACTCAGTAGCCCCAGGTGGCTGGTGGCTGGTGTACTGGCCAGCACTTGGTCATTTCCCAGAGGGATTAAACTAGGATTGCCAGCAGTGCCACCTGCTCATGAACACCCCTGAGTTAGCTCCCTGCACGTCCCTCGCTTAGTTCCCCACACCTCAATGGGGGTTCCAAAAACCATCTGCAATATCAGCATCTGCTTTTGGGAAACCCTCTTCTAAGAAGAGCAGTCATGAGACCAGGGTTGCTCCAAACCCCTGGGTGGAGGACCCGTGGGTGAAAATACTAGGAGGGCTGTTGGGGCAGCACCAGAGCGATCCAATTGGTTCATTCACTAAAAAATATTTGCTGAGCTCTTGCTCAGTGTGCTCTGCTGGGCACTGTCCAAGATCACAGTGGGTACACAGCTCCCCACCCCAAGGGCTATCCAGGCAGATGCAGAATGACTGGTGGGCGACTCTACATGGACTTCATGAATCAGACTGGGATTTTGGTCACGTGTGGTTTGACATCCTTTCCAGCCTATCAACACTGCCTTCCATGATTCATCTGCGCCTCAGCGAGGCTTCTCACGTTGTTAATTGCCTGTATCCCATGGCATGCCACTCCCCAAAGCTGCAAATCAAGGTTTTTGTGACATCTCTTCTCCAGCAGTGACTTGTGATTAGGTTGTTGTTCCTAAAAAAGGTCCATCCCTCATCATCTTTGCAATTTCCCCTTGATTTTCTTGTTTGGCAAATTGCAGCTCTCCAGATAAAGACTGGTTTGGAGTCTACTCACTTTTCTCCTTCGTTACTCAGCTGGAAAACACACCTAAGATTCCGAGACAACATGGTCCACGGCTTTGGCTTCAGAGATGGGGAAACTGAGGGCTTCGAAGGGGAGCTCGCTTGCCCAAAACCACGTGGTGGCCCTGCTGAGATGCAGAGGAAGTGCCTGGGATCTCCGCTTGGTACCCACACTTCTTGGCCTCAATCCACTCCAGCCATGGCCTGGGCCTCCCACGTTGCCTGGGAGATGGTGCCTTCTCCAGAGAAGGAGTGTTCTGGTCACGATGGGAGGAAATGTTTTAGTCCTGAGTTGACCTGAGGCTTTTAGAGATGGCTGACAGTGGTTAGGACCTCTAAGTGGGTTTTCTGGTTTCTCTGAGCATCAGTTTCCACTTCAAATTGGGAGCGAAGACCATGATCACTATGTTATATTATCCGTCTCTGTGGTACTTGAACCCTTGTCCCATCCCCCTGGGTTTGACTTCTGCAGCGCTCAGTAAAGTTCTTTCACTCTGAGCTGGCCCTGGGTCTCTGCTTCCACATCTCTCTGACATTTCTCAACTTGGAACGTGCTGTGGATTCCCCGACCCTAGCCCTTGTCTGTACCGTCTCCTTTGCCAACAATGCTCTTCATAGCACCTTCTTTCACTGCTCATTTTTCAGGTTGTAACTCAAGAGTAACCTCCTCTGAGCAGTCTTCTGAACTCCCAAGGAACCCAGGCTCCCCTATGTCACCACACCTCTGTCTGCAGAGCTCTGGTCTCAGCATTTCAGGCTACCCTGATGGATGTGATCCCTTGATTCTGTATGAGAACTGGCTCCAACTGTTGTCTTCCCACCACCAAGCACAGGTCCTAGTTACAGATAGTAACTGCTCAATAAATAGTTCATTGAAGTTTGAATTGTGAAAGTCTTCTTGAAATGTAATTGTTCACCTAATCCTCCTAGTCACCTACTAAGAGAGGTGTTATTATCATACCTTGGGGCAGAGACAGTATTGCTCACGAATATTCTATTTGCTGCCTTATATTTCTTGGCTCCCTTGGAGGTGGACAGTGCCAACTAACTAGTTCTGGCTACTAAAATACGAGTGGGAGTCGTGTGTGTCACTCTGAGATGGTAAGAAGTCCACTCCTGTAGTCCTTCCCTTGCCATGGGACTGTCGAAGCTTATGTTCCAGGTGGTACAGCCACAGATGATGGCAGCGTGTGTGGCTGTGTAATGAGCAGAGCCCCTCTCAGGTTCACTTTGGATATTGCTGTGAGCAAGATGTAAATGTTTGTGGCTTGAAGGTGTCAGTTTGGAGCTTGTTTGTTACATAGCACAGCTTGGTTTATCCTGACTGATACACTTCCATTGGCAAGTAAGAAAACTGAGCCACAGAGAGGAGAAGTGGTGTGCTCAGCATCCCACGGAGTTCTGGTTGGAACTGGAATTCCTCTCCTGTTGGTCTCATGGGGTGTTGAGGACATAGGTGACAGTCTATTGAAAACTATAAATTGTTATATAAAACATGAGATTCCCAAGGTGTTCTCCCTCAGGTCTGGTCTAGGACTCTGCCTCACACTGGGGGTGGAGGTAGGTTATGGAGATGCCACTGTGGACTGCTGGTCCGTGGGACTTTCTGTTACCTTCCATGTCTGAGGTTATTGCGTCATAGGGACCACGGGGTAGCAGTTGGTAGCTGTATCCAGGTTTCCTGCTCTTTAGGGTGAACATTGACCTGTTCTCCCTGTTCCCCCAGGGAATGCTTTTTGTCCTAAATGTTACAGAATATGAGCTTTGTTCAGGAAATCCAACTCTTTACTGCTGTTAGTGTCCCCTAGACCACATGCGAGGCCAGCAGTCATCCAGTCTGTGTGGAAATGCATTTCCAAACCTGACTGGCTGAGTCAGCCTGCTCAAGGTAGCCTCTGATTTCTGGCCCACTGGCCCTGATTTTCCATCCCAGACTCCATCCTAGCTCTGAGCACAGAGCCCAGTACAACTGAAGGCTTCTCAAAAGAAGGGAAGAGCATTCCAGGCACAAGAAGTAGCTGAGCAAAGATATCAAAGAACTTGGTGTAGCAGGGACAATAGTCATGGATGAGTGTTTTAGCCTCTTCCCTGATTCTATGGGAAAGAAGTAAGGCCCACTTGGTCAGCACCCGCATTTGCCTTGGACATATGAAATCCAGCCAGCAGATATAGTGGAGAGAGAGCGCTGAAGGCTTCAAAGTGTAAGCTGATCTACCCAACAGAGAACTAATATGGGAACCTATGGAGAGTGAGCAACAGAAAAGTCTCAGGGATTTTGAGGGTTAGGATTGGGAGAAGGTGAAGGAGAGAGAGAGAGAGTTTTGGGTAAATGCTATGAATGGGATGTTGAAAGACCACAATGACAAGGTTTTAAAGATGCTAGTTGTTGTGTATTAAGAATACACTTCTCCCTTTGAAATTTCTTTGGGTGAATATTTAAATTATAGATGCTCCTCCACTTATGGTGGGGTTGTGTCCTGAGAACCCCTTGTAAGATAAAAATATCATAAATGAAAATGTATTTAATTCACCCAACCTATGGGACACTAAAACTTAGCAACATGATTCACTGTAGATTATGAGTTGTTTCCCTCTTGATCTGGGGGCTGACTGGGAGCTGAGTCCTTGCCGTTAGTGCCTGGTCATGGAAGAGAACAATCATATGGCTAGTCCAGGAAAAGATAAAAAGTCGAAATCTGCAGTGCAGTTTCTACTGAATGAATCATTTTTGCGCCATCAAAAAGAGGAAAAAAATGTGAATCGAGTTATTATAACCCGAACATTGAAAGTCAAGGACTATCTGTATTTAAAATTACTTTTTGGTTGACGGACTGTTTCTTTTAACATAACATTGCATTGAGCTGGTCCATATGGCCCGCATTTATGTTTGAGTTACATGACATTTGGCATTGGATTTGAGAAGAGTCAGGGCCAGGATTTTGAGGGATGATCAGAGTGGAGAATATCAATAGATGAGACTGTAGAGGAGAACTTCAGAGCAGAACTGGTGATTCATGTTCTCTATGTCACCCAGGTTCTGGGGCTGTTCTTTACCTGGGGAGCTTGTGGGGATTAGTAGTAATAATAATTGCTGACATTTGCCATGAGCCTGTCCTGAGCCTGGCAGATTCCTAAGAACTTTATCTGTGTAATCTGAGTAATCCTCATGATTGTGAAATTATTACCATCATCATTTCATAAGAGGAAGGAGTTGAGGCATGGGAGGGTCGTATTTTGCAAAGCCAACTCCACTTGGAGTTGTTGGAATCTATTTGAATCCAGGCAGTTTGAGTCTCAGTAACTACTCTAAGGATCAAAGGAGTAGTCGTTAAAGGGAGGAATGACTTCGGGAACCTCTGCAACAACTTTCTTATCCATTTTCCTCATTCTTCTCTCTCTCCCTCCCTTTTCTGAGGGATTTACAATAGCATTATGTGAATTTATTGGATTTATAATATGGGTTACAGAGGCAATAGTTTCAGTTAAAGAAAATTGGTTTCTTTTTCAAAATGTCATGTATCTCATTTTCTCTCAGCATTTGGGGCTTTTTCAAGCTCCCCTTAGCTCCTAAGTCATTCAGGAACATGCTTCACAATTAGAATGCTAGAAACCCTCACAAACCAATTTGAGTTTTGTTATTTGTTCAAATGGAACTTAGAATAAACCCAGGAGTTGATTGTGGAAGTAGAGAAATGAATGAGGGTTAGAGGAGACTGATAAAGACATGCCCATGAAGGAGCTGGAAGTCCCCAGGGATGAGGGGGACATACACTCATCTGTTCACCTTTCCACAGGTGAGATACCTCCATCCACCCCTCTGTCCATCCATGGGGATCCATCCATCCCTCAATAGACCATCCACTCACCTGTTCACCCTTCCACAGGTGAGATACCTCCATCCACCCCTCTGTCCATCTACATGGATCCATCCATTCATCCATCCAATAGACCATCCACTCATCTGTTCACCCTTCCACAGGTGAGATACCTCCATCCACCCCTCTATCCATCTACAGGGATCCATCCATTCATGCATCCATCAATAGACCTTCCACTCATCTATTTACCCTGCCATAGGTGAGATACCTCCATCCACCCCTCTGTCCATTCATGGGGATCCATCCATCCATTAAAAGACCATCCACTCACCTGTTCACCCTTCCATAGGTGAGATACCTCCATCCACCCCTCTATCCATCTACAGGGATCCATCCATTCATGCATCCATCAATAGACCTTCCACTCATCTGTTCACCCTTCCATAGGTGAGATACCTCCATCCACCCCTCTGTCCATCCATGGGGATCCATCCATCCATCAGTAGACCATCTACTCACCTGTTCACCCTTCCATAGGTGAGATACCTCCATCCACCCCTCTGTCCATCCATGGGGATCCATCCATCTATCAATAGACCATCTACTCACCTGTTCACCCTTCCATAGGTGGGATACCTCCATCCACCCCTCTATCCAACCATCCTTCCAAATCCTTGTAGTCCTCCCTCCCTCCTTTCTATTTCTTCATGGATTCATTGACTTATTCTTTGACTAGTTAATTGACTCATTTTTTGAATAAATACCTATTGACCACACATTCTGTTCCAGGCACAGTGCTAAAGACTGGGGGTACAAAAAGGAGTAAGCCATGTTTTCTGCCTTGAGAGACCTGTAGTCTAGACAGCAGTGAGAGTGGGCACACTATAGTGGAACACATAGGGCTTAAAGAATGATGGGAACCAGGAGAAGGAGGGAAAAAAAGCCTAGGGAAGGAGTGATCAAAAATGTGGAATGGGGCTCCAGCTTGGAGTTTGTTTCTTTTATTAGCACCTCAATGGTGGATGCCCAAATTATTTCTTAGGAATCAGCCTGGAAATGGCTGACCTGTTACTATTTAGTAAATTTCTTCAGTATGCCTAGAATTGTCCTAGAGAGTTTGCAAACACTTATATCCAATATTTCCAACAATTCTAAATAACTGAGGTTCATAGAAGTTAAATATGCCCCTCCCCACATCCCAAGATTTTGAGAAACAAGATGAGAGCAGACAAAGTGGCAAAGGAGGGTTTTGACCCAGCTATCCCACTCCTTGGCTTATACCCAAAGGACTTAAAATCAGCATAATACAGTGATGCAGCCACATCAACGTTCATAGCAGCTCCAACTCATAATAGCTTAACTATGGAACCAACCTAGTGCTCTTCAACAGATGAATGGATAAAGAAAATGTGGTATATATACACAATGGAATATTACTCAGCTTTAAAGAAGAATGAAATTATGGCATTTGCTGGTAAATGGATGGAGTTGGAGAATATCATGCTAAGCGAAATAAGCCAAACCCCAAAACCCAAAGGCTGAATGTTTTCTCCAATATGCAGATGCTAATTCACAATAAGGTGTTGGGGGGAGGCTAGGGAAGAATAGAGTTACTTTATATCAGGTAGAGGGGAGTGAAGGGAGGGAAAAGGATATGGGGGTAGGAAGGATAGTAGAGTGAAACAGACATTATTACCTCATGTACATTATGACTGCATGACTGATGTGATCCTGCAATATGTACAATCTGAAAAATGAGAGATTACTCCATTTATGTATGATTTATCAAAATGTATAAATGCATTCTACTATTATGTACAACTAATTAGAGCAAATAAAAAAATTAAAGAAGAGGGTAGGAAACTGGCACGTTTTGCCCCTGATATGGATTGGGTTTGGGAGAACTGACCTAGAGCAAATGGGGACACACAGGAAGTTCAGTCCAATGGTATAAGCACATATGTGTAGAGGTGCATCAGTCAGCTTCTGCTGAATAACAAATATCCCCCCTCAAATCTCACTTATAGCTAAAGGTTACCAGATGTGAGGTGATAGATCTAGGTTAGATTATAAGCTACGAATCTGGCTGGCTGAAGCTCCTTGATTGGGATCAGCTCAGATCGGCTCCATGTGTGTTTGTTCTGGGCCCCAGGCCCAGTTGTTACCTGGGACATGATTTTCTCATGATAGATCAGCAGGGCGCAAGAGCATAAGCCCAGTTACACAAGCACATTTGAAGCCTCTTATTGTATAATGCCTTCTGACATCCCACTGCACAAAGCAATTCATGTGGCTATGTCCAAAGTCAAGGAGAAAGCACACTACCCACCATTAGGTCAAGTAAATCCCAGCCCGTCACCAATGAGGAGTACACCTCTCCAGAGGAGGGGGTGGCAGAGAGTGAATATTTTTGAACAATTACCTAAAATATCCAAAGAGGTGGCAGCAATTTTTAGACCAAGTTCACACAAAGACTGAGAGTGAAGTGGGGCAGAGGAAGCAGTGGCATTGCTGTCTCAGACATGGGATAGCAGTCCTAGAAGGTGCCTGCTGGGCAGGAAAGGCCTGGGCCTGGGCCACTAAGTCTCTGAGTTCAGGACTTAACCCTGTTCCATAAAGAACTGGGGTCTAGGTAAAGAAAGGGACCAGTTCTCCTCAGGTAGCCAGATGGGGGCGGAGGCAGCAAACGGAGATGTGGCCTTTGTTCTGTGATATGTGCCCAGGGCTCACACCTTGGTAGGAGTTTAGTTCCCAGTGCTCAGGCCTGGGATCAGGACCAGAGTGGAGTTGCCTGCCTCTGATGATGCTTTTATGTACTGATTTGGGGACTGGGACATTGAAGGGCTCATAAAGAGGTGAGCCTGTGGCCAGAAGCAGGGTGGGTAGACATACCTGTGATGGACATGCCGTGTGAATATGGAGGTCTTGTGTCCTGGGTGGATTACTGGAGACACGGCAGATCCAGTAATGGAAGACAAGGTCAGGGTTGGCTCTTGAAGGACCTAGAGTGCCACTCTTAGGAGTGTGTACTATCTCAGGTGGACCCTGGATACCCACCGAGGTTCTGAAACAGGCAAGAGAGTCAAATGGAGGTGTGCTTTAGGATCTCACCACTCCAGATGTGGTTTGCAGATAGAGATTTCCAGGCAGTCTTAAACACATTTACTCCTTTTAGTCAAACAGAAAGGTATCCAGACAGCCAAGTCTCTCCGAGACTTATGACCCCAGCTACAAGGAGTAGGGTCCAGCTGGAGAGTTGGAGGAAAGAGACCATTGAAAACTACCTTCACCTCTAATGCCAAGTCCAGGTTTGGAGAACTTCATCAGTTTCAATAATTTTGTATAAGGACTTAAGGGACTCACTGTAAGCTAGTATATTTGTGGATATGGTTATTATAGAGAAAGAATATGTCAAAAATCAGCCAAAGCAAAAAGCAGCATAGGGTGGAATTTGGGAGAATTCTAAATGCAAATTTCCATCGTCCTCAGGACATGTTACTTCCCAGTGCTGAGGCATGACAATATGGATGAAGTATTGCCCACCCAGGAAGCTCACCTGCACTTCGGTGTCCAGAGTTTTCACTGGGGCTCTTTGCATTGGCATGATTGACAGATTGTCCATAAGGCTGAACTCAATTTCCAGCACTCTTCCCTAGAGGGGCCAACTGTGGGTCACCTGTTAGAAGAAGCTATCAGGGCTGGTCAGAGAGGCCACCAGAAATAGAAAAGACACCCCATCACGAAGGAAATTTCAAGGATTTAGAGGTTATCTCCCAGGAGCTGAGAACAAGGGCCAGACCTCTCTTGGGGAAAGCCAAGTTCATTACTACATGACAGTGGTCTGAGGAGTATTGCTTTAGGAAGAGGGGTGGACTCATGCCCTTGGACACTTCTTCCCCTCAGTGACCTCAGAATATGAAGGGACTATTCATTAGTAGACTCTCCATCTGGTTTTTGAATTTCTTCTTTCTCGCCTATTTCTCCACTCCAAAGCAGGATTACTAGTCTTCTTCCTCTGCATGAACTCCCAGGCAGTCATCAATCTTGTGAGGCCTATGAACTTTACTCAGTGTAAAGCTTAAAAATATAAAATAAACATAGAGGATTCTAAAAGAAACCAATTATATTGAAATATGGTTATCCAAATGTTAAGAAAATAAATTTGTGATATTGTAATAAATGCGCTTCTTTACTAACACTTTAAATATCAAGCTAGCAGAGGGTTTAATAATTACTGCGATTTCAAAGTAGCCCTGGATATAAATATTTAAAAATACTCAATACATGTAGCAGTCATTAGATGAATGAACGTATTCATGGATTTTGTGGGTGCAAACTCCAGATCCTTCTACTGCTACTGTGGTTTGTTGCCAATGTTCAGAATGGGAGAAAATGCTGCACTCCCTTAGGAGGATAGTGGGAAAACATGTAGCTCTTTTTCTTGTCCAAGTGCATAGATTACCAAGGTCTCCATAGACCTATAGACACCAGGTTAAGGAGCTTTGCTTCAAAGTGTTGCATGATGTGTCCTTATTTTTAATTGGATGCCGAATGAAAATTCAATTTGTTTTGAGAAATCTTTGAGAAGTTTGAATCGTCGAGATAATTGGAGGCACCCTGGAGTTACACAAACTGGATCTGGGACTTGGTGCTCTCGTGTCGGGTGGATTTCTGGGTAAGTGTGAGTGGGGCTATTGACGACCTATAATCCCCTCATGTGAAAAATTTACATTATATGACATGGCTCAAAGGTGGGCTTGGCTTTTCCAATTACCAGTAATGGGATTTAAATGTATTCAACCCAAAAGCACGGGCCTGATGCCAGGGTGAGGATGGGAGAAAAATAAATGAAAATTAAGAAAAGCTGAAAGAAAACCCACTGTGCACAGCCTTTGGGAAATCCATTTGCAGCCACCAAGAGTCAGCGAGTCCCTCTCAGTAAAGCCTGCATTTCCACACTCTTCGAGACAGAAAAATAAAATAGATGAGTCCCAAGAGCAAGACTAATGCTCACAGAAAAGGCATTTTCAGCATGACCCCCAAAGATTCTGATTATGTTCATCATTTTTTGAATGATTTTTACTGGTGCCGTGAACCTTCCCACTTGCAGAAGGATTTTCCTCCCTGTTCCTTTTTAAGGGCTGTGGAGGCAGACGGTGACTCTTGGGCGCATGCCACTGCTGCCAGAGCAGAGTGTCCCCTGGGAAAGAAGGGCCAGGACCCTTTCATACTTCCATGTGACTCTCAGGGGACAGACGGGCTCTTGGCATGGGTCTCCTCTGGAGTCAGGTCCAGGTGGAGTGGAAGCCTGAGGGTGGGATTTAGGAGTCCTCTTCTCCTGACCCACAGGTAGGAGGGAGTGTCCTGCCTCCTGCACCCAGGGGGACCTGCTGCTTTGAAGCCAGCTTCCTGGCAGGCAAGTCAACATCTGAGTAACTGGAACCTTCCTGAGAGCCCCAGGGATGGAGAGGGGAGATCTCTGGGGCATCAGGCAAATGCACACTGCCCTGGTGAGGGCCAAGGAAGTGACGTTATTGACCCTAGGAGGGGCACTGAAATTGTAGTGTTCCCTCTGAAGGCTTAACTACAGCATGTCCAAGATGGAACTTGCATCTCGCCTCTAAGTAGTCTTCTCCCAGTGAGTAGTGAAGCCATGATCCTGCCTATGATCTTCCTCCTCAATCCTTCATATCAACTCCACCAGCAAATCCCATTAGTTTTATGAGTGAACTTTTTTTTTGAGATACTGGGTTGAATCCCAGTGCCTCATGCATGCTGGGCAAGTACTCTGCCACTGAGCTGCATCCCCAGCCCCAATCCCAATAATTTTATCTCCTGATTGTCTATGAAACTTGGCTCCTCTCTATGTCCCTTTCCATAATCACTCTGTCCTTGTTCCCCTGGATTCATTCCCTCTCTCTCTGTGTCTCTGTCTCTCTCTGCTTTTTGACTAACATGGGAGTTGCTGACCATGAACTGAAATTCTGAAATTGAGAGTTCAAAATAAAAATGTTCAACACCTCTAGCAACTAGAGAAATGCAAATCAAAATTACAATCCAAGATTTCATCTCACTCCAGTCAGAATGGCAATTATCAAGAATACAAGCAGCAATAGGTGTTGGTGAGGATGTGGGGGGAAAGGTACATTCATACATTGTGGGACTGCAAATTGGTATGAAAATTCCTCAGAAAACTTAGAATTGAACCAGTTATCCCACTCCTCTTGCACCCAAAGTACTTAAAATCAGCATATTGCACTGATGCAGCCACATCAATGTTCACAGCAACTCAATTCATGATAGCTGAACTATGGAACCAACCTAGATGCCCTTCAACAGATGAATGGATAAAGAAAATATGGTATATATACACAGTGGAATATTACTCAGCCTTAAAGAAGATTGAAATTATGGCATTTGCAGGTAAATGGATGGAGCTGGAGAATATCATGCTAAGTAAAATAAGCCAATACCAAAACCCAAAGGCTGAACGTTTTCTCTGATAAGCAGATGCTGATCCATGATGGTGGGCGGGGCTAGGGAAGAACAGAGGAACTTTGGATTGGGCAGAGGGGAGTGAGGGGAGGGGAGTGGGTGTGGGGGTGAAAAGGATGGTGGACTGAGTGGGACATTATTACCCTATATCCATGTATGATTGCATGACAGGTGTAACTGCATCACGCACAGCCCGAGGAATGAGAACTTGTGCTCCAGTTGTGTACAGTGTGTCAAAATGCATTCTGTCGTTATCTATAACTAATCAGAACAAATGAAAAAAGAGAAAAACAAAATAAATTTTTCCTTCTCTAAGTTGTCTGGCCAAGTGTTTTGGTCGCAGCGATGACAAGCTCACTAGCCCTAACACACACCTGAGATTCTGTGTATCTTCAGTTTTTTCTAGAAACGGACAAATGGCTTCTTAAGGAGGCTGTCTTGTCGCTCGATGAGAGCACTGTAGGACGAGTCCAGTTCTGGCACAACATGGCCTTGGGCTTTTCACTCCTCTTCTTTAAGATGAAGGCCTGGACCAACCAATCTCTACGGTTCCTTCCTCCTCAGTTAAAGAAAAGTTTTGTAGGAAGAGTTTCCCTTCTGGGAATAAAATAACCAGAGGTGGGCTTGCGATAAACCCTGGAGAGGAGTGTCAGGGTTTGGATGTGAGGTGTCCCCCAAAAGCTCATGTGTGAGACAATACAAGATGGTTTGGAGGAGAAATGATCGGGGCGTGCAAGTCGTAACCCAATCAGTGAATTAAAACCCTGATAGGGATTAAGTGAGTGGCGACTGAAGGTGGATAGGGTGTGGCTGGAGGAGGTGGGCTTGGGGGCGTGGACTTGGGGCATATATTTTGAATCTAGCAAGTGGAGTCTCTCTCTGCTTCCTGATCATCATGTGAGCTGTTTTCCTCCGCCACACTCTTCTGCCATGATGTTCAGCCTCACCTCTAGCCCCGAGGAATGGAGCCGGCTGTCCATGGACTGAGAACTCTGAAACGGTGAGACCCCAAATAAACTTTTCTATAGTTTGTTTTGGTCGGATCTTTTAGTCACAGCAGGAGTTTATTGCAAGAGACTGTTGACACTTTCTGAGTTCTTACTAAGTGGTGGGCACAGTGTTTTGCATTTATTTGACTCAGGGAGGCTAAATAGCTTTCCCAAGACCACAGAGCTAAACAGTATCAGAGCCTGGACTTGAACTTTAGTCTGGTGGATTCGAATGTCTCAGTTCTATTTATCATGCAAGCCGCTCCTGCTTCTTCACGGGCCAGGTTCCTCCAGCTCTGCTGTCTGGATTATGGCTATGGCACTCTCCCTGGGAGTCTGGATGGGCAGGCTGTTGGTGCCAAGGGCCCTGCCCTGGGAACAGACTGAAGCCCATCCCATCCCCATGAATGCAGAGCTGAGCCTCCAAGACGTGAAGAGGGAGGAAGATAAGGAATACATGGGACTGAACCAGAGGCTGAGGACATCACAAAGGATGAACTCTGAAGGCATCCGTCCTCCAGCCATGGCTAATGAACCAGTAAGGAAATGGCATCAATAAGAAGCAAATTAAACCCCCGCGCCAGTTAATTCATAGGCACAGCCGCCTTCCTGCCTTCCTGCATTCAATTTCAGACTCACATTATGAATAGCCTCCCTGGAGAAACTAACCCCCTCCCTGCCAAAAGAGGGCCTTGAGCCAATAAACCAACTTCTAATGGAGCAGCATCTTATAATCGAAGGACAGCAACTTATCTCTGGGTCCTACCTCTGTGGTGACACAAACTCTCTGAGCTGCCCAATCTCACTCAAGGTTAGTAATTAAGGTATAATTGAAATGAAATTAATTGCAATAAATGTGTAATTAGCACAGCCATTGATTAAGGACATTTGAGCTATGGTCTGTGCGTGAGACATTGATTGCCATGCTTTTGGTGATGAATGTAATTGCAATGATATCTTTTGTTACTCCAGAAGGTCTGGCCTTGAAGTCATTTCACTTCCTGAAAATCAGAGATTAAAAAGGATATTTCGGCTTCCTGTTATATTGGGCATAGACACTCTTTTGCCCACATTTCACATAGGATTTATTTCAGGGTGGCCCTCCAGCCCATACGGCATCTCAGGGCAAATTAGAAAATGGCGTCCCTCCTTTGGGCAGACCCAGGTGATGCTGGGGTATGGCTGGTTAGTGAAGCACGAGCTGTTTTCAGCTTTCACTGTTCAGCTCAGCGGGGCGTCTTTGTGCAGGGAACAACTTTTTCAGCCAAACCTGGGAGACTTGATTCCTCCTCTGTGCAGAAAGAGGGAGGTGACAGGCAAGCACAGCCAGGCCTCATTGAACCTTGATCAGGTGTGAGTCTACAGATCCTGGACAACCTTCTCTTGCCAGGTACCTTGGTGGGTTGAATGCTATGCAGAAATGACCACCAGGAGTCCTTCAGCAGCAGCCATGAGGGAAGGACAGTGGGATTGGGCTGGTGTGGCCTAGTACAGTTAGGTTAGGGTTAGGGTTAGGGTTAGGGTTAGGGTAAGGTACAGTCTGCTGCAGGGCTTTGTGGCAGGCAGATGGTGGTGGTAGTTGGGCAGTCCATGGCCCCAACCACACCATCAGAGGAGGCACAGATCCCTCAGGTCCATTGGATTGCTGCTCACCTGCAGGGGTCACCCAAGGGGGTGTGCAGGTCCTACCGGAGGAGTTAGTGTGCTGCAGGGCTGGGGTCCCATACTGAATCTGGGGCCATGGGTGGTAGGGTCCAGCTGAGTGGTGGGGAGGAAACAGTATATCAGGGGGATATGATGTACCCCGTCCCTGCCCTGGGCAGGGTGAAGGCTCAGACTGGGTGACAAGGGCTGAGGGTCACATTTGTTGCTCAGTGACAACCATTCCAATTTTCTGGGTCTGAAGGGGCATGATTGGTGCTGAGTGGTCCCAGGGCCTTCTTTCTGTGTGTGTGTGTCTACTCTTCAAATCAAAGAGCTTGCTTATTCCTTCAGCCACCCACTCAGTGAATGTTCAGTGGTGCCTCCTAAGTTCGGGTGCTACGCTGGCTGCTAGGAAGGAAGTGGTGACCGGTCCCTGTGCTTGTGGAGTGCAAGTCAAAGGGGACAGACAGGCTTTAAATAATCACAGCAACTTAGGTGACTTTCATTAAAAGGCAGGACCTGACTCTGAAGGTGGCCTGAACCTCAGTTTGCTTCTCAGGGTCCTCCTGTCCCCCAAGGCCCCTCTGCTTCTGTCTTCTGCCCTCAGGTTGGGTGGGGCGGGGTGGTGGTGCTGGCAGGAGACAGGGAGTGAGGGAAACACAGTCCCAGTGTTGGCTCCCCAGGTCACAGAGGCAGCTGTGCTCCTACTGAAGGCCACAGCTTCTGCCCGGCTCTGGGCTTGGGGAGCCCTCCCTGCCCCTTAGCTGGAGGGGTGTTACTGTGCCCATGGTCCCTGTCTGGTGTTTCCTGTGACCCCACCCTTCCCTCCTAAGCCCTCCTCAGTTCCCAATGGCTGGCTGTGCCCTGTGTCTCTGGGGAACCCTGGTTGGTAGAAGACGCACAGGGACTATGAGAGGGAACAACGGGTAGCCTTGGCTTGATCTGGCGAGTGTGTGCATGTGTGTGTGCCCGTGTGCCCTCATGTGTGCAGATGCAGGCATGTGACAGCGTGCACTTGAGACCATGTGTCTGCACACACGGGAGCATGTGGTCATGTGTATGCTGCAGGTGGTTAGGAGCACGCACGATGAGTGCAAGCATGGCTGGTTTGTGTGTGCACACGTCTGCACGTGCATTCCTGTGTGTGCACTTGTGAATATGCGTGTGTGCACTCCCGTGCTTATGCATGTGGGTTCGGGGGTGTGCGCATGTCCATTTTGCATTGTGCACATGTGCGTGTGCATGCGTGTGTGTGGGTGTGCGCTCATGCAGGAATGTCTCTTGGCAGTTAGAGTTGTGATCCTGAGAATATGTCAGGGTTGCACAGTGGGGGACGTCGGGGAGAGAGAAATCTCTCTCAGAGGAAAAGTCAGTGCACTAAGAAGGGAGGAGAAGGGAGAGTGGGATGTCCCGGAGGCTGTGAGGGCTGCGAGTTCCTGCTGGTGTCTGGTGCCTCCTCTGGCCAACCTCAGCTCTGGTTCCTGAACTGGCAATGGTCTAGAAGCCAGAGGCTTCTGTTTTCTTTCTTCTTATTTTTTTTAGTACTGGGACTTGAGCCCAGGGCACTTTACCACTGAGCTATATCCCCATATCCCCCCGCTTTTTTTTTTTTTATTTTGAGACAGAATTTCACTAAGTTGCTTAGGGCTTTGCTAAGTTGCTTAGGCTGGCCTTGAACTTGGGATTCTCTTGCCTCACTCTCAGTCTCTGGGATCACAGGTGCGTACCACTGTGAGTCTTGCACCAGAGGTTTTGGAGTACAGGCATCTTTGACATTCAGGGTTGGTCTCCCTGTCCTGTGCTTGGACCAAGTCCCTATGACCTGGCCTGGAGGCCGTTCAGCCACGCCCCCCAGCAAGAGATCCCCTTTCTTGGAATCATGCACAACTTTTGATGTTCTTCTTGGACAGGTGATAAGCCCTGCCTTCTTAAGGGTCAGGGAGTTGGGTGTGACTGGCCTCTGGAATCATACTCCCCTAGGTGTGCCACCAACCTATTTGGTAATGAACTGCAAGGTCATTACCTCCCCAAGCCTCCTTTCCTCACCCGTGGAGTGGGAGTAGTGAAACCTGATCCAGTGGCCTCTCTTGCTGCCCCTGCCCTCTCCCAGCCCCTTCAGTCAGGGCACCAGAGCCTTAATACTTCTGTGACAGTCTCTCTGTCAGTCACCTTGCCTCCCACCTTCAGGTGTGATCCCACATGACCCCTCCTCTAATTTGCCAACATACCTGTGAAGAAGTCTTTTTTTTTTTGAACTGGGGGTCGAACCCAGGGCTCTGTGAATGTGAGGCAGATGCTTTGCCACTGAGCTACATCCTACTGCCCCCCTTTTAAATTTTGGCAAAAACACTTTGCGTAAAATTCACCATCCCAATCATTTCTAAATGATTAAGTGATGTAAAGGACATTCACTTTGCTGTGCGATCGATTTTGAGGACTCTTCTTGCAAAACGAACTCTATACCCACAGGATGACGACTCTTTCTCCCTACCACCAGTCCCTGGTAATCACCCTTCTGTTTCCTGCCTGAATGAGTCGGACTACTGTATGTACCTCATATAAGTGGAATCTCACAGCATTCTGCTTTTTCACAATTGGCTGGTTTTCTTTCCCATTGCGTCCTCCAGTCTCTTCTATGTTGTACCACGTGTCAGAATTTCCTTCCTTTTCAAGGCAGAATAATATTCCATTGCATGCATATAATACTCTGTATCTATTAGTTAATCAAAAGACATTTGGTTGCTTCCACCTCTTTGCTATTGTGAAAAATGTTACTTTGAACATGAACTCTTTGAGATACTGCTTTCAATTTTTTTGGATATATAACCAGAAGTGGGATTACCAGATCATATGGTAGTTCTGTTTTTAGTTTTTTGAGGAACTACCACACTGTTGGAAAGGTTTTTATAAATATAGATGCCTGGGTCCCACCCTGGGAGATTGTGACTCAGGAGATCTGGGTGGGGGGAGGAGCTGAGCATCTTCCTTTAATGAACCTCTCTAGCAAGCAAGCCCTGTACCCTCCTGTGGACCCTTTAGAGCAAAGTCTAAAGCCCTGAGTTTGGCCTTCACATGCCTTGATGACCGACCTCCAATCTACCTCCTGAGCCTCCTCATCAGCCACTGCCTATCTCCCCAACTTTCGCCCCAGTAATGCCCATCTGCTGTTTCCTGGCCCCACCAAGGTGTCCTTACCTCCAGGCCTTTGCACATGCTCTGTCTCCCATATAGAATTCCTACCCACTTCTCTGCCTGGAAAATCACAGTTCATCGTGCCAAATTCACCCTAAATATTGGTTGCTTCCTCCAGGAAAGCCCTTCCCTGTTTGGCCTTGATCCTTAGCAGTGGCCAAGCCAAGCCTCACAGAGGAGGGAACAGAACCACACCAGGCCCTTTAAGTCCACACAAAGAGCTGTTTCTTCATCCTCATCAGCAAATTTAGAACAAAGTTTGAACCTCACACATGCCACGGTTGCCATGGTTACTGTAAAGGCATTCTAAATGTAGATGATTATATAATCAGCTGGAATGACTCCTTTTTTTAGGAAAAAAAGTTCTGCCCCTCCTTTTACAATGAACAACTCTTTGACCCCCGGGTGCAGCGCTGCCTGGAGTCACTGTGAAGTGATGCACAGAGGCTGCAGGTGGTAGTGGGACTTGCTTTCAGAGCTCCCCAGGCCACCATCCATGACAAAACTCTTATCTGCCTATGGGAAACTGAGGCCTGGAGTGGGGGAAGTGACTTTTTCTGAGTTCCACAGAGAGCTAGAGCCTGAATCAGGACTAACTGTGGATTACCAGGGCAGGGTGCCATTGGGAAAGGGGCTTTGAACCTCATGCAAGGCCAACTTGAATTTGAGCTTGGGCTTTTGCAGCCTCAATGTTAAAGCCTTCGATATTGCTTGTATTAGTCAGTATGGTTGATGCTGTTTGCTATAACAAACAACTCTAAAATTGCAGTGGCGTTTCAATAGTAAAAGGTTTGTTTGCTCAAGACACAATGCAGTCAGTGTTCAATGGATTCATGCAGTGACTCTGGACCCAGGCGCCCTGCATCTCTACTCTGCCGTCTCTAAGGACCTTGATGTCCTTGAGTGGAGCATTTGGATTTGAAGAGAAGATGATGAAGGACCTCATTTCATTGGGTAGATATGTAGGATGACAAGGATGGTGGACTGATAAGAGGGAATACAGAAAGAAGTTGTCCTCCAGTTGGAAATACCTGCTTGGATTGCTATGTTTTGGTACCTCTTTATTATTTCAGCCATACCTAGCCTACTTGGACATAAGGGGGTCTTTGGAGCAATGCAAAGACTTCCCCCATCTTGAGAACCTATTAATGCCTTGCTACTTCCACATGGCTCTGTCCCCAGCAGCAGGTGGGAATTCACATATTAGAAAGGCCATAAAATACACAGAAAGGTCAGAAACCTTGAAATCAGGATGGCTTCCATTTTATCATTGTTTCTACTTCCTGTTAGCCATAGGGTTTTGGGAAAGTCATTTACCTTCTCAGAGCCTATTTTTTAAAATTAAAATGGGAATGATTATAAAGACAAGGAGATCAAGTGGGGTATATACGTAAGGAAGCTGGAGCAATATTTGTCCATGGTAGGTGCAAAATAAATACATTCTTTATTACCTTCTTGTTCTTCTGCAGAAACATTTTTAGAACCTGAACCTTCTGTCCCCTCAAGACTGTGGCCACTTGTTCTTCCACATCAAGGTCTCACTTCCTGCATCTTCACCTTGCTTTATCCTTGTCCTGAGAGATGTGCCAGGGGTTTCAGAAAAGCTTTACCTTCTTAGAATTTCCCTACCGCTCCAAGTCTGGATCCATTTTGAAAGCTGCCAACGTTAACAGGCCCGTGTGTGAAGGGGTGGTGGGTGTCTTTTAAGACCCACAGCATTAGATGATGCAGGGTTTTTTTGAGGTCTTGGGGTGACTGGATCTTATTCTAAATGCAAACAGAAATCACTGAAGAATGTTACAAGATGAGAGAAAAATGGCACATTTACATTTTGAGAGATGGTTCTATTTCCCTATTCTATAAAGAATGAATTGTAACTTTATGGGCACAGGATTCCACAGCAAAGAATTATCCAGCCTCCAATGTCAACAGTGTTGAGGTTGAGAAACTCTGGTCTAGGCACAGGGGCCTCAGTATAGCTTGAGGGGACTCATGGCTGTGGGTAGCAATGGCCAGGACAAGTTTGATAGGAAGACGTGGCCCTCTGGTCTTAAGGTGCCCTCCTGGGGAAATCTGAAGCAAGGGCTCTCCCTCTTCTCCAGGATGGCCATTCAACATCTAGGCTGGGTTGGTTAAAAAAACCAGGATGTACTGTAGAGGTCCAGGAATAAGAGCAGGAAGACCTTCATAAGGTGGGGTAGTTGGCATGGAGAGAGGTCAACAGATTTAAGAACTATTTAGAGGGAACCGGGGAGATCAATGACAGGGAAGTTCTCCCAGAACACAAGAGCTGGGAGTGATCAGGGGAAGGATGATGGGTAAGGAAGCACTCTGGTTTGAATCCTGAATGTTCCCCAGAGTCCCAAGGTTGGAGGGTTGGTCCTGAGATGTGCTATAGGCAGTTTGTGGAAACTTGAGGAGCTGGGGCTCGACCAGCCTTTCCCTGATCAAGAGGTAAGCAGTTTCCTCTATGCCACATGCTCCTTCCATGATGGGCTGCCTCACCACAGGCCCCCAAACCAGAAGGCCAATCAATCATGGACTGAAAACTCCCAAACTGTGAACCAAAGTAACCCTTTTCTCTTTATAAGTTGATTGCCTTGGGTATTTGCTAGAGTGATAGAAGACTGAGGAACACAGGAAGGGATACAAGGAGCTTCAAAACATAGAACTTTGTTCTTCTTGAGCAAGGGACAAGAGTGGCAACATCTAATGGTACAGTGTAGCTTAACTGAGCTGAAGAAAGCCTGCAATATACAGCTGGGAGCTCTTCCCATGTAAATAAGACAAGAAAGCTATTCCCTAATCACTGCTAGAAAAGATTTTACATTTCAAGGAAAAAGAAACACTCCAACAAGTATACTTGAAGGTAAACATTCCAAAAAGAAACAAAGGAAGAAAAATCAGATGGACTCCACCGCGAATTTCTCCACAACATTGAATATAGAAGGAGATAGCATATCGGAGCCAAAGCTTTGAAGGACAAGAAAAGCTAACCCCCCAAATTCTAAGCTCAGACAAAAGGTTGTTTGTATTGGAGGCCAATTTAAAAATATTCTCAGGTATGCAGAGACTGAATTATACCACTTGTATTTTTTTTAAATTACTGGAAAGTACATTGCAACATATTGAGGTATGAAACAAATACTTCAGGAATGGAAAACTGAGTATATCAATGATGGTGAGTGAGAAATGAAATAGTTTAAATCTTGCATAAATCTGAATGTATTTTTGAACACAAAGCAAATGCCATAAATAATTCTATAAAGAATAAAATTAATAATGACTAATGTTAGGGAGTACTTCCTGCTTGGTGAATAGAGAGAGAGCTTTCCTGTATTAACTCATTTAATTCTCCTATCTTTTTAAGAACCTCTATCTTATAGAATCTCTATTTTAAAAATGAAGAAAGTGAACAAGAGAAGTAATTTTCTCAAGGTTACGCACACATGAACTTGGGAGAGATGACTTCAGAGTCTTTGTGACTAATTATGATCCTTCCCGTAAATACAGGAGGGAATGGGTAATAAAAATAAATATGGGGCAAACTTTGCAACCTGTATTAGTCAGCCTTCCATCACTGTGACAAAATACTTGAGACAAATCAATTTTAAGGAGGAAAGGTTTATTTTAGCTCATGGTTTCAGGCCATGGTTACTTGACCCTATTGTTTCTGGTGAAGCAGATCATGGTGGGGAGTGTGTGGTAAAGCAAAGATGCTGACTTCATGGTGGCCAGGAAGCAGATAGAAGGAAGGAGAGAGTGGGGAGAGGGTGAGGAAAACTATACCCTTCAAGGGCATGCCACCAATGACCTTCTTTGTCCACTAGACCCCACCAAATTTTGACCACCTCCCAAAGCATATTATATTATGAATCTGTAAATGGATTAATCCATTCATGAGGCCAAAGTCTTTTTAATCCAGTCACTTCCCAAAGATCCCCATCTTTGAACACATTGCTTTGGGGATCAAGCTATCACACATGAGCATTTAGGGAACTTTTAAGATCCAAACCATAACACAACCTATTCAAATAAAACTTTGTATAAGAGGAAGTTCAAGTGGAAGTTCAAGCAAGCTGCCTTCCTACAACAAACTTATACTCTTGAAAGGACAATTTTTTTTCAAGTTTGTATTATTTGAACCATTAGTGGAACTTCTCTAGTATATCCCAAGAAATATTGGAAACATATCCAAAGGTTTATATATAAGAATATCCACTACAGTGGTGTTTATGAAGAAAAAGTTTGAAAGTAACACAAATGTCCAATAGTTTATAATTAGTTAAATTCAGTAAATTTTGACATCAAATATTCATATGATGGAAAAGCATACAGTTGTTCAAGCTATATTGTAGAGACATGTGTCAGAATACAAATACAGCTGTTATTATGATGACCTAAGTAGTAATGACTTCATTAAGATAGAAATTTCTTTCTTCTTCATGCAGCAATTTGGAGATGGTCAATTCAGGGTTTGCAGTGACTTTGCTCCAGGAGGTCACTCAGGGACCCAGCCTCCTCCCATCTTGTGGCTCTGCCTTGTATCTTGTTATCAGTCTATCTATCTTGCTTTATTAGCCTTCTATCTTGTTAGAGTCTATCTTGTTTTCTAGTATCAGGCTATCTGGTTAGTTGCCTTCTATCCTACAATCAAGCAGAGGTTGGTTCAAGATAGACCCCACTCATCCTCACTCCTGTTAGCTGAAAGTAGCAAAAGAAGGTAATGAAGGGCAGGTCCTTTTCTTTCAGTGTAGATCTAGAAGAAGTAAACCCACCGCTTCTACTGGCTAGAATTTGATCACATGGTTACATCTAGTTATAAGGGGGGACTGGGAAGTAGAAATGCAAAAAAAAAAAAAAAATTGTAGACAATAATAAAATGTTTGATGGTTTCTGTTACTAGAGGGAGAATGGAAGAACAGATACTGGAAAACAAATAGCAGTCTTTGATTCTGCACAGAAAAATTTTACAGCATTTTTAGTAGAAAAAGCAGGGAAAAAATCGGGACCAATTTCACACGCCTGTGTGTACCCATACATACGATTCCTTTCTCCCCCCTAGATAAGCAGTGGTTATCTTTGAGAGTTAGGATTGTGGATGATTTAAATTTTCTTCTTTGTGTTTTTATTGTGTTTTCCCAATTTTCTGCAAACATTTTTCTTCATAATCGGAACAACCTCACCATATATACATTAAAAAGAAGTAATTTAGGAGAGAAAGCATGTGTGCCGGAGCCTGCCTGCTCCTCTCCTTTCTTTCCCCATGCCCCTTCGCTGGGCCTCTTTTGTTGACGGATCTCCGGGTTCTTATGCAAAGGGCTGGCATTGTCCATTCTGCACCTCGGGTATGAAAGCCCAGTGGGGCTGTCGTGAATTTATTTTAGTGTGTGCACGCAGTTTTCTTCGGGGATAAAAGCCAGCCTGAAATGTTGGCTTTCCCTTCAGGTGGATAATTAAGAGTAGTTCAGGGTCCTTTCAGGAAGGAGAGGCTCAGGGAGAGAAGGAAGCTGTTCAACAAAGACTGTGCCCAGGAGGACGGGCAGAATCAGGACGCGGGAAGTGCTTAAAGAGGCTGTGATTCCAGGTCCTTCTGCTTCCTGGGGCCGGACACAGAGAGGGCTGGCTGTGATATTGCCCAGAGCTGGGATACCTCTGACTCCGCCTCAAAGCTTTATTGGACTGGTCACCAGCCTGGCCTTTGGTCTAATGTGGGTGCCTCAAGAGGGAGCAGAATAGGAGGGTGTTTGGGCAGTAACCGGACAGGTGCCTCCTGCCAGGTGGGCGTCTTGCAGGTGCTAGGCCTTGGTTGTTCCAACCTGCCTTTTACCAACAGGGTACTTACCTGACCTGTGTTTCAGTTTTCTGCAAGCTGAGATTGCACAGTCTCTACCTGGCACAGGTGGGAAGAGAACTTAGCCAAGGCCTATGAAGACCTGGGCAGTCGAAGACACCATGCCCACGTGCTAGGGCTGCATAACGAGGCACCATAGACTGGTGACTGAAACAATAGGAATACGTTGTCCCTCAGTACTGGATGCTAGAAGTCTGAGATCAAGGTGTCTGCCAGGCCGATTCCTTCCAGGGCTGAGAGAGGCAGTGTGTTCCAGGCCCCTCCCCTTGGCTTCTGGGCAGCCATCTTCTACTTGTGTCTTCCTGTCTTCTGTCTGTGTCTGGGTCCAGGTTTCCCTTCCCTATAAGGACACCAGTCTATGGAGTTGGAACCCACCCTACAGCCCTTGTTTTAACTTCATCACCCCTACAAAGACCCTTCTCCCAATGGGGTCACATTCTGGGAAACTGGGAGTGAGGACTTCAACATAAGGACTTTGGGGGTCATAATTCAACCCATAACAAGCAGCCGGAGCATCTGCAGCAGAAGGCTAGGAACATGGTTCCCCATTGCTCCCAGGGACTCTTGAGAGCGCTGACACGTCTGCTGCTCCAGGCCACCTCGAGTTGCCATGGCGCTTGTTTCCTGGAAAGGTGACAGCACAGTCTTTCTTGCCTGAGTCACATGCTGACATTCCTGTCTGTCTCCCAGGGCTTGATCCCAGACAGCTCAACATGTTTGCAGTGTCTAGGTGGCTGGCCGGTTTCCACTGCATAGGGCCGCACCGTTCAGATCCCTGTGCCTGCTGAGAGCTGGGGAATTCAGTTATTATGTTTATTTAGCAACAATTTCTATTATGCCTACTGTATGCTAGGCATTATTCTAGGTGTTTTACAAATATTGACCCATTTAATCGTCCAGCAACCCTAGGAGGCAGGTGCTATTATTCCCTCCTAGCTGAGGAAATTGAGGCATGGAGAAATTAAATAATCTGGCTGAGGTTTCACCAGCCAGTGGCAGAGCTGAGATTTGACCCAGGCGATGTTTCATTCTGAATAATTACACAATGAAGGGAAAGTCACAGGGAGGGACAGAGTCAGAGAAATGTGAGTTTGAGTTCCAGCTACTGAGTAGGACTGGAACTTTCCATTCCTGCTGTTCTACCTAAGACTTAACTAAAATGGGCTCAACCCCTACTTCCCTTGGTCATGTTCCATTATGTCATTTAAAGCCTCTGATGATTGGGGTGCACATGTGACCTTGAGGGTGTCCCATCTATTGGCTGAGACCCATCACACACATGACCAATCAGATTTCTCCCTTGGGGGTATGGACCAGAGGTTCGAACAGTGAGGACAGGGAGTGGGAAGCTTTTGGTCAAGAGGTGGTGTTGGGCTGGTTATTTTGGGACATCCGCAAAACAGAGTTAGAAGGCAAATGAGGACAAGTATCTTTGAAAGAGAACAGTTTTCAGAGCTGGAGAGAGCAGAGCAGGGCAAGAGAGATATAGAGATGCTTCGTGCCAGAGTAGAGGTTGTCCCTGAGAGGGAGGCCACACACAGGACCACTCAGTGTTGGTGCCCCATCCCTCTAGCTTCTGCCAGGGCCATAGGGTTTTCCCTTCTCAAGAGAAATCCTTGACCTAATGGCTTCCTGACCAGGTTGGTTAGTTCCTCCTCCTCCAGCAACCAGCTGCCAGTGACTGACATGGGTACAAAGGAGCAGCCTCCTGGCCTCAAGTGGGGACCGCCGCTGTGGTGCCATTTGTATTCAAGCTGCCTTGGGATCAGTAGAGGCTGGTCTCCACTGAGAGGACATCTGGCTTAGCTTTCCTCTTTCCCCTCCACTCCTCTCTCCCTTTGTCCTGAGAAACTCCTGCAGTAGAATCACTTGCACAAGAATCTCCATCTCAGGGGCAGGTCAGAGTCCCAAGAAGCAGAGACAGATGGCTTGACTCAAGCAGTGTCCACTTTAAGGCTCGGTAAGAATAGATCTTGTGTTTCTTACCCTAGGATTCTGGGTAATCTGTTTTCTTTACAGTAATCCTTCGGGCTTGAGTTGGCACGAGGTCTGCTTCTTCCAGCCAAACCAATCCTGCTGGGTGGCGCTCAGAAAGATGCTCAACCTTCTCAATCTCCCTCCACCTGAAATTGGTGCCCATTATTCTCCAGGCCTCAGCCCTGAGCTGATGATGTCATAGGAGATGCTGTGCTTGCTTCCAGCACTGGGTCTGCCTTAGCGTAGGCTCTCTATTAATGAGTTCTAGGATTCTTTTTCTTTTTTGTAACAATATTCTCTTCCTGCCCTGTTCAAGTCATCTCAGGCTGAGGAAGCCGAAAGAGAAAGAGTGCTGTGTGATTTTCAAAGCACCATGAAATTGTGCAGGTTCAAAGAGGTCTGAGTTTAGAGTCCCAAAGATCCAAGTTCAACCCTCCAGCCCATTGCTTCCCAAGTGAAAATGAACATAGGAGTCACCTAGGGATCTTTGTAACAGGCTGACTCAGAAGGTCTAGGTGGGCCTGTAACACAGCCCCAGGGGAGCTGCTGGCCTATGGAAGAGCAAAACATTGAGCAGAAAAAACCTGTCTCTCTTTTGGTCCCAGAGGGCCTTTTTGTTTCCCAAATAGCTGCGTGAATGGTAGACTCCACCTCTCCATTCTGTCCTGTGTGTCCTACGACTTGTGGTTCTGGCCAATAAGGAGATCTCAGAGGTTGAGGTGGCTGGGAAGGCCATCAGTTGTCAAGTGTAGTGTGCCTTATGGAGCTAATTGGAGGGGAGGTGGGGCTCACTGTCCCCTGGAGAGGAAGTCAGGGAGGCCTTTTTGTAAGAGACCAGTAGTTGGTCTATCACTCCTGCACACCTCCTGATTCCTGCTCCTCTGCTCCTTTAAGTGAGAAACAGCCCTAGAAGCAGGGCTGCTGGTTGCCTGATGTTTTATCTCCTGTGTTCTGGATTCTTGTCCAGGTGCACTTCCTTCTGGATGAGACCATCCACAACTGAGCCCACCATGTCCCTTTGGCAGTGGCCTTGAGTGCCCTAGCTGCCAACACGTTAGCGATCATATCCTGCCTGCCTCTGATTCGGAGCCTGTTTGACAGTGTGTGACTGTAATGAGAGGCTCAGGCAGTTCCAGATATGAGGAAGAGGTTGGTGTTATTTCCACAACATTTAATAAATTTGCTCCTCTCATTAGAATCCTGGCCAAGTCCCCGCACACATTCCCCTTTCCGAACTCAGATTGGTTTTTCTTGTTCATTGCTGTGAGCAGCTGGGATAGGCTTCCTCCATCTGCTCGTTCTCTCCTTTGCCATTCTCCTTTCTCTGCCCCTCTTCTTCCCTTGGGGTTGGGAGAGGGCAGGCATTGTCTCAGAAAGGCCAGGGGTGGCCTGGGAAGGGAGATGGAGGGCTTCTGTTCTGTTGGCACACCCAGGAGTTTCCCCCTGCAGCCTGGAATAGCTGGACAGAGTCGGGCCCTTGATCGATTAATGCTTTCTTTAACGTGCTGAGAATCCAGATGTGCCAGCATTGCTCTAGGAAGAGGGATGTAACAGCAATCAGACGCTCCAGCTGGGTGGATCGCACTTTCCTTATCAATGGAAGCACTGATGCACATGGCACGCGCGCACACACACACACACACACACACACACTTGAACATACATCCTTGTCTTCACCCTCTTAAGAGACCTAGTCTAACAGTCTTCAGGGGAAAGGCCTTGATTCCCGATCCACTGAAAACAGAAGAATTTGCCTCCAGCTAAGATGGAAAGTAGGGATAGATGGTTTAATTGAATATCCCTATTTCTCTCCAGTTTCAACAGAAATTTACGGATGACTCCTCATGCTAATGACTATGTAATGGTGGCTGAATGAGTTAAGTGGCTAAGAACTTCAGATGATCTGTTTACAGTGGCCTTCAGTGACCAGCCTGATTTGCTCCTGACTGTGGTTGTGGCCAGGGGTAGAGAGCACAGAGGCCACTTCTGCCTTTGGACAGGGTTTATGGTCCATTTGCAGTGGATTTCACCATTGGTAGCTCATCAGTGAGTACAGAAGGGCCAGTCACAGGTCTGACTGATCCAGGGAGATATGGCGGCCCTCACTGGCTCTCCCTCTTCCCTCTTGGACCACAAGCAAATTCCCTGAGAGCTGCAGAAACTTATCAGAGAAAAGTCACCCTTTGGAATTGCTCGGGCTTTAGACTGAGATCCTGAAGGATTCGGTTGCAGCTTTGGCCCCTGCCAGTCACCCCACTGCCCTCTCTATGGAGGCCTTTGGTGGGCTGTGACCTGGAGTGGGAGTTAACTCTGTGAAAGGGGATGCAGCATGGGAAGAGCATTCCAGGGAGAGGACTGTGCTTCCCTAAGAGTGACTATAGCAAAGGAAAGCAGTACAGGCATGAGGACAGCGGTGGCCAAAGGGGCTACCGTGTGCAGGGTTTGGAGACCAAAGATTGGGGACTTTGTCTTAATGGAGGATTTTAGAAATCAACTGCTGTAATCACTTCCGTGCCTTTGAAACCTTCTCCTGGAGTGTGGATTGACGGGTAAGGATGCGATTTCTAATCCATCCTCTTTTCACTTGGATTATGACTCTCCTTGAATGACAGGGCAATGGTTGAATTTGCAGAGAAAACTGATTTCCTGGTATGCTCTACTCTGTAGTCCCCATAACTAGTGAGTCCTTGTGACATTGGCAAGCACAAGGGACTTTGTGATAAAATCTTCTTGACATTTTAAGCATCATATCTAAGGTTGGAAGTCACTGCAATGCAAGTAGTGACATAAATTTGACTGTTTATTAAAGCAACTTCTGCACCTGATCTTAGTCAAAGGGCCAAGATGCCTTCATGATCAAAGCTACTTCTTACTTCTTACCTAGCCAGACACAAACCACTGGACTGAGTCAGCAAACTTCTAAAGAGTTGTGTGTTTTTTTTATGTTTAATCACCTGAGAATTTGAGAAACTGGAAATTCTATTTTCTTGTTCTGACCATTGGAATATAGCTTAAGAGCTAACCTACTTTAGTAATTTTGTTTTTTAAATCTGGGGGATATTTTGAGGACAAACAGGATGGAAACCAGAAGAAAGCTTAGCATTGTTGGTTAAAGAAGCCAACATGGGGAGAGCTGTTTGATGCGGAGGAGAGGACCAGCATCCTCTGGAGGATGGTCCTGGAAGGTGGCCCCTCGGGTGGTCCTGGAAGGTGGCAGTGATTCACAGCTGGTGCTGCTGCTTAACTTCAGAGTCTGACATACAGCAGGGAGGAGCTCTTGCCTGGAAACCGAAGGTGAACACAGAATATGTTCCCGTCCCCACGGAACATGATTGCGCTCAGCTCCCTGGATTCTGAGTTTCTCCATATTTATATACACTGTTTCCCAGTGAATACCTGATTAAGAAATGCAGCTGCCAAATGAATACATTTGTTGCTCATCAAATGGCACCACAAAGCCAGTGATGATGGGGCTTATTAAAAACCTTCTTTCACTCCGTGAAAACCCCCCACAGGTCCCAGCCAGTCTCAATATCGAAGCTAATGAAATGGGTGACCAATACACAAAGAGATGCATTCAAGAGCAAATTAACTGCCTCAGGAATATGCATCATAAAGACTGCAGCCTAGAAGATAAATAGACAGTGTATTGGGCAAATTGGCCTCGTGGTTAAGTGTTGATGGATTGGAAATAGTGGCGGAGCTTCTCGACAGAGCAGACCGTGTGGGATCCTGGAGGGCAGGCATCAGTGAGGAAAAATCAGGCTGGGGCCTCTGATTTCTAGAATTGGGAAAGGGTGAGAAGGACCTGTCTTAGGCGAGGCAGTCCTGAGTACCTGGCCCTGAGCTGTCCTTGCCACCTAGTCGCTACATCAGCCCAAGCAGGTGTTTGGGGTCTCACCTGCTTGTGACCACATGTGTGATCACATTGAGAGGTCACCCAAAAAGAGTTCATTTCTCAGTGTATCTAAATATCACAGCAGGAGGTCCATCACTGTTTTTCCTAATAAAGAGAATGAGTCCCTCTTAAAGTGCTTCCAGATATTTCTGTGCTCTCTGGAGGGGGCCCTGGTTCATGATCTCTGTAGTTTATTCTGCCCGTGGGCCTCATCCTGTGGTTGCAGTGTCTCCATGGCCACTGGTCTATGGTCAACCTGCAGACCGGAAGGGGACGGCAGCCTCAAGGTTCAATAGGTACTCGCAGCTCCCCACCTGCCTCATCTCAGGGTAGACACAGGAACACCCAGACACACACACACACACACACACACACACCCACACACACCACACACTCAGCCTGCTGAGAAGGCAGAAGTGCGGTTGAGAGTCAGAAGGAACTTGGACAAGTCACCTGATTCCCCTGAGTCCTGATGCCTCCCCTGGAAAGTGGAGGTGATTTTGATTTTATCTCCCTCAAAGGCCTGTAGGGAGGAGTTGATGAGATACAGTCAGTTGTTCCTGAGTCCTGAGCTATTCCATCCTTTTCCCAGGGCTTCCTTCTTTCAAAAGCAGGAGTTCATGAAAAGGAAGGGCACTGTGGCTGAGGACCTGGCTTCTCTGCAAAGGGGTTGAACCATCTGATTGAATGTGCAGCAAGACCGTAAGGAGACAGCCGTCAGCAGCCCCAAGTGGTGGAACACACACGCCCTGCACTTTCTCAGACGGTATTTTCATTATCCTGATTATTATGATTATCTTTAAAGGAAAACTAATGAGTGTTTGGACTCGTCTTCTGACCCATCCCAGGCTAATGGATGATACATTTTCAGTCGGATTAAATGTATTCCAAAGGGCTGCGAGCACTGTGCACCCCACTTATTTGTTGGTGCATGTCTTGGATTGGGCCCCCCACAGACAGGGGCGTGGACATAGGGGTTTACTTGGGAGTCAGTCTGAGGAAGCCGCAGTTGGAGAGCGGGGCTGTGGGATGGGGGTGAGGTGAGCAGGTGCAACTTACTGCTCATGGCCGCTGAGGGGCTTCTGGTGACAGCAATGAGCAGGTATCGTGGTCATTCCACCTAAGGGGCGAGAGAGCTGGGGTGTTTATCCACCTGCCCTGGTCAGTCACTCCTGAGGGTTATTCCTGGGGACATTTAACTCTTCTGTATTTCTAGTCTGCAAATTTGGGTGCTTTAAAAGGCTACCAAAAAAACAAACAAAAACCAAAAACATATATATATAGCCAGTGTGGCTGGTGCATGGTATAAAATCATGCAGATTAACTAGAAAAGATAGTGTCAGGAACAGTTTTATTTTTTGGATATTTATTCTTTTTATATGGAGATGTTGTGTTTTGCCTATCTGCACTGGAAGGTATGTATTGGGATTTTTTTAAAAGTAGAAAAGTTAAATGAATATAAAGCATGCAAGGAATGCATGTATAAATTTTCCCGATAAGCAGTTCTTGGCTTCTCAAGCAGCTGCCTGTTTACTGTGGGCTGTGAGTCAAAGGATTTGGGTTTAATCCCACCTCAATCTGGTGGCTGCTCCTCTCTGAGCTTCAGTTTCCTCATCGATAAGGTCAGGAAGGAAAGGAGGTGGGAAGAATCGTCTGCTCTGTCCTCAAATCAAGACTGCTGACATCTCCTTGTGGGGACACTAGGTCCTCCTCAGCTGTCCCTGGTGGCTCTGGAGGGCTCCCTCACCTCCTCTGCTTTCTTGACTTGGTTTTGGAGACTGAGACAGGGAAGGAGGAAAGAGTCTCCTTTGGCCTTGCCATTGACGTCAAATGGCGTTTTGGAAATCTGCTTTGAGTATATGGTAATGCTGGGAGCTCAAGCCCATGACCCTAATGGCAGTTTCCTTCATAGTTATTTCTATTTCTTGCAAACAGACATCTTAGGAAAAGAACAGATAACAGAATTGTAAAATCATGAGCAAGACATTTGTACTCGACTATGCAGGAGAAGGAGAGAGGAACCAAACTTAGACCTTTTCCAGGCGGCTGCCAAGAGTCATGGGTTGCCTCTGGAGTGAGACCTTCAACTTGGGGCCATTATCAGGCCTCTCTGAACCTCTGTTTCCTCTTCTGCAAAATGGAGATACCACTAGAGCTGTACTAAATAAGAGGGTATGTGCCAAGTGTCTGGCATACAGTAGGTGCTCAATAAATATCAATGTTTCTTCTACTCCTTCCCTGGAAGTGGGGAGGTTGCTTTCCTTCTGAATCAGCCAGAAACTCTCCGGCCTTGTTTTGCTTGGGTAGCATTTAGGTGGCAGCAGCGAGAGTGCCCAAGCCCCCAGGACTATCCTTTCCCACTTCAGTGGGCACAGGGCTGGGTGGTAGAGGCCAGCTTGCTCATCCAGGGAGGCTGCACAGTATTCTGTCAGGCAGGCATGCAGAAAAGCTCATTTTTCTTGCCTTCTCGCATGGTTGGGAAGGGATGCTCTTCTGTTGTACTTGCCACTTGCTGTCTGAGCATTACTCAGGGACCCTCTTTGGCCCTGCCCAGGATTGCCTGGGTTGCCCTAGACCTCACTCTCTCCGTGCTGCCCTGGGCAGGAGCATCCACCGTGCACCGAACTTCTGTCCACCAAGCTTCTGTCTCCAACTTGGAGCACTCCCTGGGCTTTCACACTAGATGCCACCATTGGGATGTTCCCTAGACCCCGCCCACACAGCATGTCACAGATGGAGACCACTGGCTCCTTCTCTTTTCTGGTCTCAGCCCTTGGTCACCCTGGCCATACATTCCCTGGCCCCCAAATCTGGGAGCCCACCCTAGTGTCTTGTTCTTTGTTACTGCCACATCCACCCATCAGGTCCTGTCTGTGTTCTACTTCAAATCTCCATCAAATGTCCTTCAACGTAGCCCAGCCACCACCTTCCGGGGAAGGTTCTCCCTGTTTCTCCCACAAGCCAATCCCCCTCCTTCTGCAGGAGAGCAGCCAGAGGGACGGTTCCAGACCACACACAAGGCAGCGTCAACTTCTGCTCCCACGTGGTGGTCCTGAGGACAGGTACAGGGAGAAATTTATGATAATTCCCAGTGGCCATGTGGGACAGGAAATGAGCTCAAGGTTAGTATTTATTTTAGTGAATCAATATTTTCTTCTTTTTATTAATATCGACACATAATAATCACATGTTTACAGGGCACTGTGTGATAATTTGATACATATACATGTTATGTAATGATCACATGAGGTAATTAGTATTTCCATCTCCTTAAACATTTATCATGTTTGTGTTGGGAACCCTTGACTTCCTCCTTCTAGTTCCTCATAAAATATGTAATAAATTGTTATCAATTATGGTCCCCTGGCTGTGCTGTACAACTCTAGAACTTACTCCTCCTATCTAACTGTACTTTGGTGAGCTCAGGTATTTGAGAAAAGCAAACCAATAAGCAAAAACAACTCAAGACAAAGCATTCGTGGTCTTCAATTCTGACACCACCATGTATTAGCAGGGCTATTTATTTTTATTTGTTCTTTTTAGTTTTACATGACATTAGAATGTATTTTGACATGTATACATGGAGTATTACTTCGTATTCTTGTGGATGCACATGATGGTGTGCACATGTGCACTGTGGTGTGTTCATACAGGAACAAAGGAAAGTTATGTCCGATTCATTCTGCTATCTTTCCTATTCCTATCCCTCTTCCCTTCTCTTCATTCCCCTTTACCTAATCCACTGAACTTCTATTCTTCTCCTCCCCCTTTTTTGTGTGTTAGCATCCACAAAAGAGAGAGAACATTTGACTGTTGGTTTTTTGGGACTGGCTTATTTCGCTTAGCACAATATTCTCCAGATCCATCCATTTACTGGCAAAAGTCATAAAGTCATTCTTTATGGCTGAGTAATATTCCATTGTGTATATATACCACATTTTCTTCATCTAGTCATCTGTTGAAGGACACCTAGGTTGGTTCCATAGTTTAGCTATTGTGAATTAAGCTAGCAGAGCTATTTCTGATCATACTTAAAATCTCTTTGAGCCCAATTTCTTCAGTTTAGAAAAGAGGACAATTCCTTCCTCAAGAGTTGTCATGAAGTTTAGAAACTATGTGAAGACAGTACGAGCTTGATAAATATTAGGTTCCTGTCCCTGTACTTCACTTTTGAACAGTACTTTGTGATTTCCAGAAGTGTTTCCCATGTGGTTCTCTTTCTTTCCGTGTGTATTTATCACGTCCCTGCTGTGATGTGCTCTCCTGGGGTACAGCAGAGAACGATCCAGACTTCATCCCATTTTCCTTGGGCTTTACATTTTTTGGTGGTGGTGGTGGGGAGACAAATAACAAATGAATAACATGATGTCAGATAGTGTTAAGTGCTATTGTCAAAAATAAAGTGAGATAAGATGTAAGAAAGAGGTTGGGAAGTCCCTGCTTGGAGCTTAGAGATTAGTGGCCAACAGAGTCAATAAACAAGCCAAAGAATAATTAAAACAATTTATAGGCTGTGGTAAGTGCTATAGAGGAAGTCAGCAGAGTTATGTGAAACCACAGATGGGTTGGGAGAATTAAATATTAAAAGTGTATGGAAAGTGCTCTCGGTGATGGTAAATGACAGACACTCAATGACCCATTCTTTCCCCGAATAACTCCCTTTCCTGTATCTTGAGTTTCTCCCTTGACTGGCTCTTGAGCTGAGGACACACGTGTCTCCCCCGACGCCCACCCCTTCTTCCTCTATGACCCACCTTAGCTCCTTCAGAGAAAGCGTTCCTAAAAAGCTGTCTCCACTTCCTCTCTACTTCCTCTTCCTCAGCTCCTCTTCCTTTCAGTTTGACTTCTGCTCCAGAAGAATTCCAGAAACTGCTCTCCCTAAAGTCACCGCTGACCTCTGTGGTCCCTGAGTCCTCTGGTTCTCACATCCTTAGTCTGTTGGCCACACTCAGTATGACTTTTTCTCTGATTTCTGATTCACCATCCCTGTTAGAATTTACTTGCCTACCAGCCCGGTTGCTTCCTCTCAGGGTCCTTTGCTGGCTTTTCTTTCTCTCTTGATTTGATGTCCCAAGATTCCATTCTGGGCCTCCTTCTCTCTCCTCTGCATTATCCCAAAGTGATGGTGGAATTCTCCCTCATCTGTACCCTCACCCCAGTTTGCTCACCTTCATTTCTGGCTCATGTTGTCAATCATTCCTGGATACCCCAGTCAGGAAGGCCCACAGCCATTCCAGATTGGAATTCACCATCCTCTCCTACCAGCCTTGCTCTCCCTGTCTTCCCATTGCAGCCAGTTCTGCTGCCATCCACCTACTGTCCAAGCCAGACCCTTAGAAGCCACCTGCTCCCTTTGACTCTCCACTCATCCCCATATCTACTGGTCATGGATTCCTGTAGATTCTACTACCAAACCTCTCTTAGATTTGTCCACCTCTCACCACTTCCTCCAGCCGGTCTCCTAGCCCAGGCCTCTAGATGCTGCATAATAGTAACAGCCTTGTCGTGGCTCTCCTGTGTCCACTCCGGTCCCCTCTGACCCAGCCTGCACACAGCAACCAAGCCGTCATTCTACAATGCAAATCTGGTGCTGTTCCTGCTCCAAGGCCCTCCATTGCCCAGAGGATGAAAACCAGACCCTTCCCATGGTCCTCAGGCCTGCAGGCTTAGGTACCGCCCCTCTTCTGCCCTCTCCACACTCTGTTCAGCCACACTAAGCCTCATCCAGGGCTCTGCCTCCCCTGGAACCTTTCTAAACACCCCTCTTTCTGACTCATACTCTTCTCTTCATCCTCTTCCCAGTTGGCTGAACCAAGAGGACATGGCAGATGGGCCATCCATTTTCTAGGTGAGTAACCTGAAGTCAAGGAAGGAAGAGGGACTTGCTCAAAGTCACCTATACAATGGAGTATTTGTTGTGCTAAGAGGAATCACCTCTTTCCTTCCCTGCTTCAGCCATCATGGGAGGGAAACAGCATCAGCTTGTATCCTTCACCCAAAATTCTGGCTCTTTGTGCTGCTGAAATCAGAAAGATGAAGCATGCTAAGTTTTGCTGGGAGAGGTTGGAAATGCTGTAGGAGCCCTTTGCCTGACGATGCCCCAGCTTCTCCCCTCACCTTCCAGCCCCTCAGTTCTGCCTCAGTTTTCCCTGCTACGTCTCTAAGTCTACCCTCACCTGCACACACTACTAACTTCTATTTGCTTTCTCTTTCCTGATATAGGTTGGGGCCCTTGGTGGCTATTGGCACAACCTGGCTAGGAACAGGTACACTAATGTTTGAGATGGGTGCCTAGACATGGTGTTAATTCCTGGTTCCCTGAGCTAAGGTAGTGCTGATGCCAGGCCAGGCCAGTCAGTGAACCTTTGGTCCTAGAGTGGGCCCCAACCCTGGTCATAGACTAAACCTTCATCTGTCTATCCCCTGGATTCTGAGGCTACACTCAGACACCACAATGACCTTGTGAACTCTGACCCTACTTCCACAATGAACCCTGACCTTCGCCCAGACTGAGCCCTGAGCATGGGCTGAGTCCTACCCAGCTCACAGATCAGACCTGCTGCTGTGGGCTCATGGTGGGAATGAAGCTGACCCGGGCAGGCCCATCCCCTGAGAGAGCACAGACTGGCAATGTCTCTCCCAGAAGGGAATGGGCCTCTGGTGGTGCACTCATGGATTTTGGGGTTCACAAGCCACAGAAGGGCCAGGCTCAAAGGGTTGCTATAGACTCATGTCTGGTAGAGCTCCCCAGACAGTTTAGCTCCCAAATAATGGAGAGATTATTCCTGCCAATAACCGTCAAGCCTAGATTGAGAGCATTTCAATGAGAAGGGGCCTTAACGACTCTTCAAGGGTTTGGGGCCTAATGAAGCTCACATCAGAGAATGATTTAATCTTCCCCTCATAAAAACCTGCACAACAAGGAGATCAACCTCAGAATCCAAATTCACCCTGACATAAAAATGTGAGCTTGAGGCAGTCCCGGATCACTGATAATTGTCTGGAAATAATTGCTGTGGCCTTGGGGGGTTTAGAAGAAAGGGAGGAAGAGTGGGTGTGGCAGAGGGCATCCTGGGACATGCTAGGCTGTCCCTGCCCGACCCCTCCAGGGACTGACAGTAAGAGTGACATTGGAAGATAAAGTCGAATATGTAAGTGGAATGGGAGGCAGTAGAAGTTTGCATGGCTCTGGCTGACTTGTCCTCTGCAAGGTGGGCCTTCTTCCTGAAGAAACCAGTGGATAGCAGATATTACATGGCCACCTCTTTAATAGTGGGTCCTGATGATGCAGGAAGCTCTTGCTTGCAAGCTGTGAGTTTAACAATGAGAGCTTATGGGAAAAAATGGAAAGGAGGCTCCTGCAGAGACCCAGGTGGGCACAGGCTAGACCACCATGCTTGGGGCTGGCTCCCCAGCTGTCTGGGAATGGATGTGGGGTGCTCTGGTATCAGGCTCCTCTCCTCCCTCCACTCCTTGCTGCTGGCTGGGGTCTCACACATCTCGAAGCCTGGCCCTCCCAGGAAGTGGAATCATTCTCTTCTCTCAAGTGCTGAATCATGTTGCTGATGTTCTTCCTGCTTTACAAACTCATTGACGACATTGTGGGAGAAATCATGCACTCTGACTTGAACAAATAGAGCCCCGTTACTCATTTCAAAAAGAAGCATATTTTACAATAATTAGATGGTAAAAAACTGGAAATGATGAGAAGCAAACTGAATCAAGCTTTGGTTGATGCATAATATAATCATTTATACTAAATTTAGGTCAATAATGTACTGTGCAGCCAGGGAATGTATAAGATAAAGTAATGGGAGCCTCCTGTTTTTTCCTTCTATTAGAAGAAGACAATGTTTTTAAGTAAGCCTAAGAGAAAAATATTAACAGATTTTACTATAGAAAAAATTTAAAAATGTAAAAAACATCAATATAGTGAAATAGCCAGTGTTAGAAGAAAATAAAACTGGAGAAAAGACTTGTACAGATATAACAAAGAGCTAATCTACTGAATATAGGAAGAATTTCTGAAGATATACATCAAAAAGACAAAGATCTAATAGAGAAATAGGCAAGGATGTGGTCGGGTAATTTCTAGAAGAGGAAACACTCTGTTGGAGCTCAGGTCTTTCTTCAATGGAAGCTACTGCTGGGAGATGAGTTGATTGACAGCCTCAACCTAGAGCATCTTTGGATCCACCATGAAGGTCACACCAGGCTGTGCTTCCACACTGTCCCCAGCCAATGATGGAGCACGATGGAGTCTGAAGGCCACCTCAGGTGCTCCGGACTGGACTGCGGGAGGCTTTTTCAGAACTGGGCTGTGGTCTGAGGATCTTCCTACCCAGTCCTTCCTATCCTCCTTTCCTTGTGCAAATATCAGAGCTGCATCCTGGTTTGGAGGCTCTCCTGCCTCCACCTGCCCCTCTTTCTTGGTTCTCTAAAGGCATTTCCCCAGCAAGGCTCTTGGCCATCTAATTCCATCCTGGCACCTGCTTCTTGGAGGACCTGAATGAACCATGATCAGAGTCTCAAATGAAAAGCTCTTCAGCCTCACTCAGAATATAGGAAGTATAAATTGAAATGTAAATTGACAAACATTCTGAAAAGGTCATTAATATCTGGTGTAGTACAAAATGAGTCTCACATTGTGCTGATGCCAAGAACATCAAGTATACATACTCATTAATTCGTGTCTTGCTTCCAGGAGTCTGTTCCACAGCATATAGGCATATATGTACAAAAATATATGTTCTTTGTGGCATTATTTATATTAGTAAGAAATTTGAAAATAACCTAAATGTGCATTAATAAGGAACAGTGACGTCAATTATGGAGCATCCACACGCTATAATTTGTAGCTGTTTTTGTTTTGTTTTGGTACCAAGGGCATTTAACCACTGAGCCCCGTCCTCAGCCCTTGAAAAATTTTTTTGTAGAAATTTTGAAACAGGGCCTTGCTAAGTTGTTTAGGGCCTCACTATGTTGCTGAGGGTGGCTTGCAACTTGGCAATCCTCCTGCTCAGCCTCCCAAGCTGCGGGATTACAGGCATGTACCACTGCACCTGGCTTGTAGCTATTTTTTTTTGGTACTGGGGATTGAACCAGGGGCACTCGACCACTGAGCCACATCCCCAGCCCTATTTTGTATTTTATTTAGAGACAGGGTCTCACTGAGTTGCTTAGGGCCTTGCTAAGTTGCTGAGGCTGGCCTTGAACTCTCAATCCTCCTGCCTCAGCCTCCCAAGTGCTGGGATTATAGGTGTGCGCCACCGCGCCCGGCGCTTGTAGCTAGTTTAAAGAGCTAGGTCGTGTTAAGTGGCATGAAAAGATGTTTGTGATGTCCACTAAGAGAAAAAAAGCAAGGCTGAAGAGTATGTTGTGCACCAGGAGAACCCCCTTCATTAATGTGTACAGATTAGTGGTGAAATGTCAATGGGGGAAGGTAGATGCTACCTTGCTAAAATTACCTGTCTTCAGGGAGAAGGGTGAGATTGGGGATAGCTATTAAAGGGAGGCCTCACTCTTTATTTCTTTTTTATTTAAAAGTTTCACAGTGAGCATGGATTATTATCATTTTTAATTAAAATGAGCAATACTCAAAAAGAAAGAAAAAATCCCAGAGCATAACACCACAATGAGTATTGACCTCTTGGGGAGGCAGCGCTCCTTTCCAGTCAATCTGCTCATAGCATTTGGTCTCTCCCCTGGGAATGACCTTCACTAGCAGGTAATAGCTCGAGAAGATTACTCTGGTTCTTGTCTTTAAAATTGAAATTATCCTTTAAAAATAATCTTTTCAAAAATGTTAGCAGGACCTGGCATTGCTCACATTGGCTGCTGCCTGATGAACCACATCTGGCTCTGAATGTCTTCCTAGCTGTTTAAAAAAATTCATCCTGCCACTGCTGCTGACCTGGAGGCCACAGGATATGGTGGAGTGCACCAAACTCCCTAGCCTCAGTTTCCCCATTTGTGTTGGAAGAAGTTGGATTAAATGGCTTCGGTGTCTGGATAACAGTTTAGGATTCTTAGGTCACTCTTGGCACATTCTGGGTGGCTGATGTATCACAGAGACCCACCCGTGGTCCTCAGCCTGGCCTTCAACCAGCTCTTGCAACACCTGTCATCTCCCCCAGGCTCCAACACGAGCTTGGTGACTAAGCCACATTTATGTCCTTCCTCCAACATGTGCCCAAACTGTGGAGGTCTCTTACTGATACTTTATGATTCCTGATGAACTAGTCTGCATTCCCTCATATTCTCTCTGTAGATCATCTGGTGTGCAGAAGTCAAAACTGTTGTTTTGTCCTACTTCCAAAAAGATTAAGCACGTCACATAATATATCAGGGAGAATAAGAGACCCTGAACTGAAACAAGTATGTATTCCTAAACCCTGAGACAAACTGAAAATATCAGGGTTCCCCAGATGGCAAGACCTTGAATGTTTCCCTTAAACCAAGACTCTCTACCAAAGACAGCCAGATCCCAGATTCCTGCTCTGATGCTCTCTGAAGCTAGATGGTGGCCTTCGTGAATATGGGATGGATGCAAAACAGTCACTGAGTTCTCGTTGTGGAGGGACTGATGTAAACCCAGTGAGCTTGGTGATTTGGCAATTGTTTCCCTTTGAATGATGGCTGTTTGTATTTGGTGAGCCAGTCCTTCTGAAGTCTCACTCCCTTGCATTCTTTTGCAAGTAAATTTTTCTTTTCTAAATAAATACTTCAGTTTCTGATTCTTCCTTTGACAGATGGGATGGCTTAATACATTAATTTGTGTTGTGTTCTTGTATTTCCTATTCTAACGTGGAGGGTGTTTTCATCTTTCTTTGCTAAGGGAGGCTTCAAAAGCAGAAGTTGACCTCTGAGGGGTCATTTCCTGATTTTGTTTCCCTCACAACCTAGGCTCACAGCTGGGGTGAGGATGGGGCAATGATCCTGCACACCAGGAAGGACATGCTAGTTGGGTTCTATGAACAGAAGGGAATTCCTGGGGGTGGTGAGATGCTGGAAAGGATGAAGATTAAGGGGTTTTAAAGAGGCTGGGCCCCAGGTACTGGGGCTCCTAGTCCAGGCTGTTTCCCAAGCCCAGTCTGGCAGGGAGGTGGTGCTGTTCGTTGCCAACCAGGAACCCCCAAGGCTTAGACAACCCATGTGGACTTAAAACCACTGGACACCCCCTAAGTTGGTTCTATGTAAGAGCCTTGAGAACTAAGAATCCTGGGTCAAAAATGAAACCCCAAGTAAGAATTTCCTGCCAGATTAGTAAGCAGAGAGCTGGGATAGATGTTGAGAAAATAAAATTAATGTCCCCTTTCTTGCCTTTCTGAGTTTGACGCATAGGATCCACACCCACCACCATTCTCTGTACCCTGCCCCCCATATTTAGCACCATCAGTCTTTTTTTTCTCTCTTTTAAAAATTTGTTCTTTTTAGTCATACATGGCAGTAGCATGTATTTTGACACATCAAATACACATGGAGTCTAGCTTTCCATTCTTGTGAGCACCATTAATCTTGAGCAGCCTCCATGACCTGCACTCTGTCCTCCCCAGCTTCCTGCCTTCACCCTGCACCGCGCCTTTTGCTTGTTCTGTCCAAAGGACCAGACCCATCTAATTGTCTGCCATGGGACTTTGGTACTCAGTTGGTGCTCAATGGTTGAAAGAAAGCAAGCTGTACTGAATTGCATACCCTCGACGGCCAATGCTAGCACTATGCTTCGTGTCTGGTCAGTATTCAAGGAATGTTTCCAGAATGAGGAAGGGTGTGGAGTATTCCAAGGTGACCACTTTGGAGGGAACAAGCTGAACCTGAACATGTAAATTCGGGGTGTTTGTTCAAAAGCGTGGTAGTGACCTGGTTTAATCAGAGGAGACTGGCCAGGAAGGGGCCTGAGCATCTGTGAAATGAACCATTTTCTGCCAACCCTCGCACAGGACTCGGTGCCGCTTGATCAATTAACCCCACGCCCTTGTCCTCCATCTGTGCTTGGATCAGGACGCGTGGCTCTGCCGAGAGCACAGAAGGTAATATCCACCCTCCGAAGGGGCCGCGGTGTGCAGGTAATTGATGCGTTCCGGGACCGGGACTGGGGAGTGAGCGAGTTGAAATCAATCGCCCTGCGCTAGGCGCAGTGCGCTCCCAGTGGCCGGTGCTGGAGCGCTCTCGCCAGGGACACCAGTCGGCCAGACTGATGGAGCCTGCCAAGGGCTGCGGGAGGGCTTGTCCTCTATCCTCTCGACGCTTCTACCGCCTGGCAGAGAAATGAGTCCTGATTGTGCCCAGGGCCACCCAGACACCTGTCGACTGGTAAAAACAAGCTGTTTTAAAAGATGATGTCTGGCAGTGAGTCGACTGGACTGCATGTATCTGGATTATTTTTTAAACCTTGCTGCAAAGTAAGTGAGGCTATTGGCTGCCTGAGTCTGGGTGTAGGACTCTATTGGACAGCTGATGGAGTGTGGTCTCTGTATCACACTGCCGGGGTCAAACCCTGGCTCACCCAGTTGCCAGTCTCTAAGATTCAGTTAGTTTCTCCATCTGTAAAATGGGGATGATATTAATGCTTATCATGTAGACCCTCGTGGGATGACTTCGGTTTGGTGCCAGATGCTATTACAACATATCTTCCCACTGGAACATGGGGTCTATTGAGTGGATGCTTGTGGAGATATTTAGCCTCTGATTCTTTAGCGTCAGTCCCCTTTGCCAGACTTACAGCTCATGAGAGCTGTGGCCTGTTACTGCTGGGCCCTCAGAAGTTGGCATTCTGATTCAGGTACTCAGTTATGTTAGGAAGAAAATAAGGAAGAAGGAAAGGGTCTGAGCCAGGGACCGAGAGAGGGCTGAAGCAGCCCTGGGGAGTTGGAGTGGTAAGAATCACTAGGTCAAGGTCTCCAGACACAGAGAACTGAACTGGAACTAAACACCAGAACAAAGTTTGGGGGCCAGTCTGTGTGTAGAGGGGCGGTCTTGGGCAGCTGTCTTGACTGGCACACGGAGCTGCTGTGTGGGCAGTGGGTCCAGGCCAACTTAGCCTCAGAGTGTGTTGTTTGAGTGAGATTGTTCGTGTGATCAGACTCCACTGTGGGCAGCGGGGCAGGTGTGTGGCAGGGCTGACGCAGCATGAGCTGGAGGATGCACTGATGACCAAGATGAGCAGGGAGGACTTCTGGGAACTGACACCAGCCCTGGAGTTAGGAGTATGGGTGCAGATCTCCTCTTCATCTTGAGCCATGGGACAATTATGCAACTTCTCTAGGCTCAGTTTCCTCATCTGTAAGTGAGGACCTGTAATGTCAACTCGTAGATGCTGTGTAATTGAAACGAAGAAATACATGCAAAATGTCTGGCACAGAGCAGAGTAGATGCTAATAGCACTGATTCTCTGCCCCCTTCCCTTCGGGGATCATTGGAAAAGCAAGAAGTCCCTTTTTTGTTCCATTCAGAAGAAACAAAGTGTTTTGCAGATCTCTTTATTCGGGAGCTGTGAGTGATCGACCCACAAATTCACTGTGGGGAATTCAGTGATTATTTTTGAATATGTGGAGTTTTTAGGTTCCTGCAGTCTCCTCGACTTTAAAGTAAAGCCAGCCCAGCTTCTGACAGTCCCTGTAATTACCTTTCAGTGGATCAAGCTGAGGTTTGTCTTTGTGCCCGAGATTGGTGTGGGCTTCGCTGCCCCTCACCCTCCACACCCACATCGGAGGTAGCAGCTAATTATGATTTATGGAGCCATCTGGTTGACGCTGGACTGCTTGCTTTGGGGAGAGTGCTATAGGCGGCCCCCTTCTCTGTCAGACAGCAGCAAGGAGATTCAAGGATGGCATGGCCTCCCGCGATTGAGGAACCCAGCAACTTTATTATTAAAAATAAAGTCTAGGAGTACGTACTGATGCTGGGCTGCTGACAACCTATAATTCCTACGGCAGAGGCAAGATGCATTTTTCTTGTAGAGTTTTGTTAAGAAGTGATTTTTCAGCAGTGTACACTGGGGCTGTGGATTAAGAGTATGTGTTTACTCTGCAGAGGAAGAAGAGGGATGGCAGGCAGGTGCTGGTGGGCTGTGTGTGTACAGAGGTTGTTAATCCTTCTAAGATCAATAGGGAATTTAAATACTGTTTACTCTCCAGCCTCCAAGAGATTCTGTCCAGCCATGTGTCTGTTGAACCATTCAACCATCCATCCATCCACTCATTTATTCAATCCATCCATCCATGATTCCAATAAGTATTCATCAAACACATTTCTCAAGATTCCAGAGATAATAACACCAGCATCAGCAGCAAATGCTTTCAGAGATGGATAATCTGGCACAGGGGGTGGGCCCGGCTCTGGGGTAGCAGCTACATGGCTCTTATGATCTTCACAAATACTCAGGGACCGTCAACACCGTTCTCATTTAAAGCCGAGGAAATAGAGGTTGGTGGAGGTTGAGTGACTTACTGAACATTTCGACCATGCAAGTGGGAAGTCCAGGAACTGAATCCAATCAGATGATTCCAGAGCCCGGGAGCAAACCCCATTACCTCCCAGCACCTCCTTAGGACTTGGTCCAAATCTTGTGAGTCAGCCTCTGAATGGGGTCATTGTCTCCATGTGGACTGGAATTTTCATCTCTACTTTGGGTTTTTTAAAAATTAATTTGGTGGACTTCAGAAAGTGGAGTCTTGTGAATATTTTCCCATTCTACAATAATAATATTAGTAATCATGATAGCAGTATCCAACTAGCAGTTAATATTATTGGATTTGTATGTATAAGTTCTAGTCTAAGTTTATTAGTGGTAACTACCTTCATCTTCACATCAACCTAAGGATGGTTCTCTTTCAGATCACAGGATGTATTAGTCAGATTTCTAGAGGAACAGGACGAACAGAATATCCATGTAGGTATGATTTTAAAAAGGGCATTTATTAGATTGGCTTACACCACCAGAAGTTGGATGGATAGTCTGTAGGCTGGAGAGCTGGAGGAAACACCTGTGCAGTCCAAGAAGCTGAAGCCTCAGAACAAGAGTGGTCAATGATTATACCCCAGTTCAGAACCAAAGACCTGGAAATCTCTGGAGAGTCACTGGGCAGAGTCCACTTTGGAAGAGCACAGGAGCTGGAATCTGATGTCCTCTGGTGTTCGCAGCAGCAATCAAGAACCTGTTCAAGAAGAATGGAGCTTGAGTCTGCTGCTTCTTCCTTGTTCTTCCAACTTTTGTTCCACCCAAGTCTCCAGCCTATTGGACATTGCTGCCCACACTTGGGGTGGGTCTCCACTTCAGGTCACTATCCCACATGCCAATCATTCCTAGATGCACCATCATTGGCATACTCAGAAGCCTCTTAATCTTGGAAATCTCTTAATCCAATCAACTTGAAAATTCAGAATATACACCTTGGTAACTCTTATTTTATAGATGAGAAAATTGGGGTGTAAGGAGGTTAAAGCAATTGTCATCTTTCTGGAATTCTTCCTAGAACACACAGCTGCAAATAGCAGAAAATCAGAAGAAGAGACAGAAAGAGGGGAGAACAGTGGAATCAGACTGAGTTCTTATGTGCATGCATAGTTGTGGCACGTGGGTCCTGGCATTGCAGGGTGAGGGGCCTGTATCCACAGGACACTAATTTTAAAAAAAGTAAACTGAATGGATTGAAGAGAGAGAGGTGGAGTGGAGGGAGGTGAGAGGGGTCCTGTGGGGGGAGTGTTGGGGATTGAATTGGAGTGGGTTGGGCCCCATACTTTGGGTTCATGTCAGGTTGTATCCTGGTGTGGTATATAACTAACAAAGAAAAAAAACCTCATCTAATTAGATGCCTGAGGTCAGGAGTCCAGGGCTGGCATGGGCGATCAAAGCTGCCAAGGACGCAGGATGCTGCTGGTCCTCTGTTCTCAGTGTACTGGAGCTTGCTCCCTACGGTTGCAAGGTGGCTACTTCATTTCTGGCTTCATCTTTGCATTTACAGGCAGAAAGAAGAGGGAGATATGTGAGCAAAAGCTTTCCATTACATTTCAGCGGCCAGACTGTCACAGGTCAACCTCAAGCCACAAGAGTGGCCAGAGAATTAAGTGCCCCCCATCCACCTTTCAGCCTTCACAGAGGAGGAAGGCAAGAAAGGAGAGACCAGGCTGGGTATTGGGCGAGTCATCTGCCAGTGTCGGTCACATTCCACGTGTATATTTTTGATTGTTGCTTTTCTTTTTTCCTTTGTTGACCCCCAACTTTCCCCCTAGGTTTTATATTTCATGACACTGGTATTTTGAAGAGTCCAGGCTCATTGTTTTAGGGAACATTTCACAGTTTCCTCTGCATTGCTTGAGCATTTTTGGTTGAGAGAGAATTCACATAACATAAAATTCACCATTTTAAAAATGTATGATTCAGGAAAACAGTATAGTGATTCCTCAAAAAATTAAAAGGAGAATTACCATATGATCCAGCAGTTCCACTCCTGGCTGCACACCCCAGAGACTTGGCAGCAGGGCTTGAACAAGCCTCCGTACACCGGCGTTCATGGCAGCATTATTCACGATAGCCAAATGATGTCCATTGGTGGAGCGGTGCATAAACAGAATGTGGGCTAGACATCCAGTGGGGTGTCATTCAGCCTCAGGAAGGAGGAAGTTTGACCCCTGCTGTAACCTGATGAACCTTGACGGCACTGTTGAGGGAAGGCGTTCAGACACCAAAAGACAGACACCGTATAATTCTGCTTTTCTGAGGAACCTGGGCTAATCATAGGGACAGGAAGGAGACTGGTGGTTGGAAGGGGCTGGGTGGAGGGGACAATTAGAGTTAAAGTTTAATAGGAGTTCCAGATTAAGACCGTGATGGTTGATTTACATGTCAACCTCACTGAGCCATGGAATGTCCAGATCTTTGGTCAGACATTTCTGGGGGGTGTCTGTGAAGGGAGATTAACATCTGAATCAGGAGACTGGGTAAAGCAGATTTGCCTTCCCTCACGTGGGTGGGCCTCATGCCATCAGGTGAAGACCCTAGGACCAGAAGACTGACCCTCCCTCCAGTGAAGAGGAAACTCCCGTGGCCTGTCTGCCTTGAAGCTGGGACATTTTCCCCACTGTCTTCTGATTTGAAATTAAATATTGGCTTTTGCTTGAACCTGAGCTCACAGGCCTTTGGACTGTAACTCCATGATCAGTTCTCCTGGGCTTCCAGCTTGCCTGCTGTGGATGAGGGACTCGTCACCCTCTACAGCCAGGTGAACCCATTCCTGCTAATAAATCTCTTTATTATCTCTCCGTCACACCGCCTCTTGGTCCTGTTTCTCTGGAACAGGGAGGTGACAAAGTTCTGGTGGTGACTGGTGGTAATGGCGGGACCACAGTGATTAATCACATATTTTTTGACTGCATTCTGTGGAATGTACAGAACAGCCAAACTCTGCCATGTTTTAAAGAAGAAGGTCGTGGTTGTGCACGTTTGGGTTTGTTTTTGGTGAGGGAGCTGAGCCCACGGGCTGTATTCATGGCCTCCTCAAATTCCCATCATCAGCAGCAGCGTTGCCCGGGATGGCTGTGTTGTTGGCCTTGGGGGAAACAGGTCTAGTGCGAGCATTAAGTGTGCAGTGTGAACTTCCTCACCGTGTCCACGCTGGCGATGGGCCATGGCTGTAGTGTGTCACAGACAGCAGCCTATCATAGCGTATCACACGCAGCAGTCTCCGTATCTGAGGCTGCTGAGCCAGGTAAGAAGAAGCCTCGGGGGAAATACCCCGAGGCTGTCATGGAAGGGAAATATGGTATCAGGAACCAAATGTGAATCTTGGGAGCTCGGAGAGCTAGATTTATGTCCTGACTCTGCCACTTCCTAGCTGTCGCATCTCGGACCTGTGAAGGCTCTTCAGTGTCCTCTTCGTCCTTGGTAAGATGGACACGATTACAGAATTGCAGGATCACTGAGAAAATTCAGCGATGTAACTTGTAAACCGTATTTTGTTGCAGTTCTGTGCCGGCTGCAAAGGTGGGGCTGTGACCCTTTGTTCATTTTTAAGGTATATATTGATTCTGTGTTGGAATCTAAGCCTCCGCTAGGCATGGGGACCGAGGCATAGCGGACGGGAGAACAGTCATCTGTATGAAGAGACAGACAATGAGCAGGTGGCGGTGAAATACTGTGAGGCATGCTGTTCCTTTGAAAGCATCATAAGGGACGAGGAGGCCATTGAGAAAGGGCAGGCAACTCTGGACATCCTCAGGAGGTGCTCATGGAGGTCTTTACAGGGGAGTCAGAGTTCCCCCAAAGGCTCGTGGGAAGACAGAACATCACAGTCAAAGGCAAAGAAGGAGAAGCCCAGCACTTTTAGGGCATGGTAGGAGCTTTGGAGAGGTGGGCTGTGGTAGGAACTTGGGGTCATGGTGGTGGAAAATGAGCTTGTGAGGTAGGTTGGACTAGATATTCAAGAAACTCAGCTACTGGGCCTTGGGTGTGGCCTTTTATTCCTCTTAAGAGTCTTATAAGGATTTAAGCACATGCTATCTGGGAGACCTCTGGAGACCCCAATGGAAAAAGAGGCTCTGGAGGCAGGGAGGCCAAACAGGAGGATGCTTCACCACTCAGGGAAGATAATGAGATTAGCTTAGTGGTGCAAATATTTTGGAAACCAGGCAGAGGGAACTAGAAGCAGGTTCATGGAAAGGTTTATGGGTTCAGGGATGTGTGGAGGATGACTTCCCTAAGAACCCACATATTGATAGTAACAGAAAGGGGGCCAGAATTCAACTCCTCAGTTTCCTGAAGGTTGTAATGGGGTCAGAGAGACCTGGATCTAAATCCCAGTGCTGGCACTGCCTGCGTGACTTCAGGCAATCCTCCCCTCCCATGAGCTCAGCTTCCTCATCTCTAAGGCAAGAACGATGATGCCACTTTGTTGTGTGAAGTTTCAATGAGATGCTCCAGTGCCCTTTGGCACCTCAGAGGCCTGCATCTCTGAAACACATGTCCCTTATGAATATTGATTTCTTTACTTATTTTTGCAGTTCTGGGGATTGAACCCAGGGGCCTCATGCACACCAGGCAAGCACTCTACCATTGGGCTGCACCCCGGCCCTTCAAGAATATTTATTCTAGGAGTTGTGAATGTGGCAGATTCCCATGCAGATGGAAAAAAAATCTCAGTGTTTAAAAATTGAATTAGTTGCCAAATTAAACCAGGAAGTTTCACAAAAAGATGTCTAACTTCCTGATTTTTCTTGGAAAAAATGGAAGACGTAGCCCAAGTTGATGTTTTCATGGGGAATGATGGGTGGAGGTGAGAAGCAAGTGTCCCCTTTTGCTCTCCCATTTCCACGGTCCTCACGACTCCCTGTTGTGAACCCTGCTTGCCTCCCTCGTTTCTGTGGATTGTGCACATTTGAGTTGGTGACACCTACTTGGTCCAAGTCTCAGTCTATTGTCAGTGGTTGAGTTTCCATGCACACCACATGGAATACTGTTAAAATAACCCAAGGGCAAGGGCTGCGGGATGGAGAGGAATAGCTGCTGAGGAGAGATGCCAATCATCCTGGCCATCTGCTGGAGATGAAGGGGGCCTGTGGGGTAACAGGACGAGCCCAGACCTACGTAAGCTTTCCACCTGGATAGAGAGAGTGATGGGGAGTGAGGGTGGAGAGCAGGCATGGGAAGGCAGGGAAATAGAAGAGTGGGAGAAAACTTGGCATTGGGACCTCACCCTGACCCAAGGTCTCCCAAAGGCTGCCTTGGCTTTGCTCATTTCCCCAAGCTGTGCTTGACAGCGTTCCTTTAGGGACTGCTCAGATGCCCTGGACCTAAGCAAACCTTCGAGTCTTAGGAGCAGAGCCTGGAAACTTGGACTTTTCCATCACGTTGGTCACTGTGTCACATCTGCAGACAAGCCAGTGCCTTTGCGTTTCTCCTCTGCCATGTTGCTCGGGCAGGTGCCAAGGACTCAGGCATGGCACCGCTCACTGGTGCTGGAGGTTTTCCCACCAGCACTTTTTGCCGTCCTTGGGAGCTAATCCTTTGCTTATGATTGAGGAAATTTTCCTTCTGTTGCTTCCTCCATTATTGCTTCTCCTCCATCTGTCCTGCTCGCTCCTTCTAGAATTCCAAACGGGGGGTATGGAGCCTCCAGATTCACTCCCCATCCCTCCTCCCTGTCTCATCAAATCCATCTTTTCCTCTTTTCCCTGAGTTTGGGAAATAGCTCCTGCTGATCACTCAGATGGGTTTGGGCCGCCTCCAACCCATTGTTTGGCCCCCACTAATCTAGACATTTGGATTATCATATTTGCTTTTCCTACTGGAAGTATTTCCCAGTTTTAGAGTTTCTCTTTCAATAGAGGCAGTGCTTGTTTTGTTTAGTCATTTTTTTTTTGCATTTTATTTTGGAATAATTTTAGATTCATAGAAAAGTGCAAAGACACTACAGGGAGCTTCCATACACCCTTCACTCAGCTTCTCTCATGTTAACATCTTGCAATGTGTTTTTGGATCTTACTGCATATATTTAGGAGAGATTTCCTAAAAGTTTTCTCAAATGTATATACAGGGAAATGTCTGAAGGGACTCTGCGGAATTGGGCTGCTGTTTTTACCAGTGACTCTTTTTCTTCGGGTACGTGGTTTTAAAAAATGTTCCTATTCTTTGAGAGTTTTGTTTTCTGGAGACTGAGATGGGCTCTGTCAGATATTGTGAGGGTCTCTGCTCCCGTGTTCCCCATAGAGAGAGAAGTAGAGCTGAGTTTCTGTGAGTGTGTGTGTGTTGGCGGGGAGGGTAAACACCAACTGGTGCACCGGGACACTTACCTTTGTTCATGTTAGTTTGACATCAATTAGATGATAGCCTTTGCCCTAAAGGGCCCACTGCCCACTCTAGGACCCCACCACAGCCATGTTTCCACTTTGTTGGACCTAACAACCACCCATTTGGAAGGTCTGGGAATTCCAAATTTTGAATTTCTCCAGAAGCAGATCCAACATAAAAAGTTAAGAGTGGGGAGTTTTTTGGAGAGGAAATACCACCTGCTCTGGGAGGGAGGAAGTGGAACAGGGAAGAAAAGACTACCAAGGCAAGGTGCACTGTTGAGCAAGTTACCACCTTGGACAACTGGAACTCAACACCCAGGGAACTGTGGAACCAGTGTAAAGCATGGGCCTGGGTCACCCCACCAAAGAGACGAGGGAACTGAAGTATTTATACCCAGGGCCTGGGTACTTCTGGTCTACCTCACATGGCTGGAGCTGGCTCTGGTGGTTAGAGAGAGCCCTCAGGTGACATCCCAGGTGTCAGGGGTTGGACGTCAGGCTGGCATGCACAGAAATAGTCAAGTGCTGAGGTGACCTGGCAGGCCTCTACAGCAGTAGCTGCTCCTGAGCCCATAAGGGGTTAAGATCTGTCCTTGTCAAATATATCACATCTCACTTCTTTCTACAGCTGCTGACTTGCTAAGATTGTTTTGGGAGGTGGGTGGAAGTGGGGACTCTGGTCCTACCAGAGATCTACCTCACTTACTTTCTTGCCTACTTTTAAACTTTCACTTATTTTGAGCTGTGGGTGGGCCAGAATTTTCTTCAATCAGGGCCACCTACATTATGTCCCATAGACATGTCACAACATTCTGGTTTATTGAAAGCACCCATCCATCCTTATTTTTTAGCACGGAAATAGATTCTCTTCTATTGGATCTCCAGGTTCTTTGTTCATTTCTATTGGCATGTTGGAGGAAAGGTAGTTAAACATGTGGGCTCAAATTGGCATCTCAAAATGAAAGTATGACTTATTCCCAAAAGGTATTTCAGCATCTTTTCTCAGGGGCATTTGAACTTATATGTATTTAATTTAATAACAGTTATAAAAAAATAGCAGGAGGAAGCAGCTGCATTATTCACTTGGTTCAAAGACCATTTGTGTTTCCCCAACATTAACTTCCTGCACTTAAACTGACAAACCCTAGATAAATGCAATAATTTCTTCACATTTCACCATGATCAGCTCTTTACCTCCAACAGCAACAATTGTATTTCTCATTAACTTGTCCATGCTGATCTTTGGAGTGTTGGAATCTTAAAAAAAAATATTGCAAGAAACTGTCATAGCTATTGTAAGAGAGTGAAGAAGTAAAGAAATAAGCTATAATGGTTTTTCTTCTGGAGATAAGGATGCTGCTTGGGTTTGGAGCCAAGATTTCCTCCTGTCTTCCTCCTTTGCTGAGGGTGCTATGTCTCACATGTGCTATTTGTAGTTGGTTCTGCCTAGGCATGTGATGGGTGGGGTGGGGGAGGCTGTAGTGGGAAGCTTAGGAGAAGACTGGGGGCTTGGGAAGGTCTGGGGTGTAAAGAAGGAAGCCAGGATTTAAAACCAAGAGTTATGGAATGGCTTCACATGATTTTAGCATCCTTGGTGATCTGAGGTTGGATACTCAAGAATACAACAGAGAGTTTTAACTTCCTGAATGTTACAGGCACTGGTTGGCTGTGTTCCTCTTCTTTTCTGTTTTTTGTTTGTTTGTTTTTTTGCAATCAGGGTATGGCCACGTAACATGTTCCAGCTGGTGAAATGTGAACAGAGAGATGGGCGCTACTTCTAGGCCGGGGTCATATAGCCTTCCATCTCATTCTTTCCACTTATGCCAAATGAAGGAGCATGGAGATCCTGGAGCTGCACGGTGGAGACGGCTTCTATCCATGAGAGACAATGAGCCTGGGTCCCTGAGTCACCACTTGGAGGAGAGCCATTTGTAGATCCAAAACATCTCTTTTTTTCTTTGTGTGAAAAGAAATTCACATATATTTAGTTTAAACTATTATGAGGAATTATTTTATAGCAGCAGATATTATCTTAGTTAATATCTCTAGGTGTTGAGGCCAAGCTGAGAGCACCACTTAGGAAAACTGCTGGCTAATCTTCAGCTCTGAGTTGGCTTCTTGAGAAATCTCAACTGGGACAATTGACACTAGAAGTGGTCTGAGAAAGCAGGTGCTAGGATGAGATTGTGGAGGTGCATCACCTGCCACCCAGCTGGAAATGAAGACCCTGCCCCTGGTGGTGGGTGAGGCACAGATATCCCATCATAAGGTAGCAGTGCACACACGAAAACCTTCACCACTGGAGAGTTGGGATGGTATTCTGGTGGAAGGGAAAGGAACAGGTAGTTCAAAGTGTGGGATGCTTGAGAAATATGGGACAAATGTTATCTATAACCTCAGAGGAATTGGATGGCTGTTGATAAGCTCAGTTGACACGCTGGAGAAAAAGAAAAGACTTCAAGTGACGATTGGGCATTTAAAAGCAGGGGGCCTTAGTAAGCAGGAAAGGAACTCCTGTTTTCTATAGGTAGAAGGCAAAGAAAGCTGAGGCACTGAATCCTGATCAATCCAGAGAGATGCTCTCATCTTGAAAGACTGAAGGGGACAGAGACTAACCAAGGAAATGGAAGATTCATGCTCCTAACCCTGGGGCCTATGATCCCTCTGGGTTCATTGAGTGGATGGTTGACAGAGGTGATCTGATCTTGCTACATTTGATCACAGACATACCATCTCTCCATGCATCTACATGCCCACCGTGCATCTGTCCATGTGTCCTTTAATTCTGAGCATCATTTGTTGATGAATACCACGCGCAAAACTCAGTGCTAGTCACAGGAAGTGATGAGCCCCCTAGGACTTGAGCCTGTCCTCAGTGATCTTGCTGTCTAGGAGAGGAGGCAGATCTATTTACAGGATAGTGTGATGGGGTGACTCAGGAAGCCCCAGAGGGACCACATCCCCTGTGTCTTTCTGGAGTTGAAGGGATGACTCCACCTGCTTGGAGGATACATAGGGGTTTCGTAGGTGGGAAATGGAAGTCAGGGATGCTTCCATCCCCAGAAATGGCACCTTCAAAGCCAGGAGGAAGGATGGATGCCCCCTTCTTTAGATTAGGACACAGTGGGGCAGTGAGGTGAGACAGCAGCAGGCTGGGTAGAAGGACAGGAGAGCGTCAGTCACTGGGGTCTGTTTGGAGTTGATCCTGTGCATGGTTGGGGCCAGAGGTGACGTTTCAGGGGATGGGATTGGGAGTTGAACACAATGTAAAAAATGGACAATAAGAAGCTGGGGGCATGCTGGGGACCAGGTTGGAGGCCAGGGAACAAGTTAGGGTAAGATATCGGTGGGCTGGAAGGGGAGGGAGGACACTGGAGAGGCTCAGCAGGTGGGACTGATGGCCTTGGCTATAGCTGTGGAAGATAAGGGAGAGTCAGGGCCAGGGTGCTGTTGTTGTTTCTCTCTTGGGAACTGATGATGCCAGTCACTGGGGACACACTAGAATCAGGGTAATTGGAGGGAGAAATTGAGAGTCTAACCGGTCTGAAAAGATTCCTGTTTTCTCCCTTTAAGAGGAGAGTGCAGACTCCATACAAAGACCTCAGCGCATGCTGAACAATTCCTAGCAGACAGCCCTCTCACCTTCTTCCCCCAAGCGCCACACCTGTGCTCACGTGCCTGAACATAAAACTAGACCTGTGAGGCACTCCAGTCACCCTGAAGAGCCACTTCAGCGTCATTCTTTGCTGCCTGGATACCTGAGCACTTTTTGAACTGAGTGTGGGATTCGCGGTTTTCCTTTCTAGTCCCCTTGTTGGGTTTGGCCCACCGCCCCAACCTGCAAAGGGCTTCCTGAAACCCAATTCTGTCATTCAACGCCTGTGAGAGAAAATCAAACCCAGCAGCTGAGGGCTGAATCTGAGAATTGTGAGCAGCTCTTCAGGCCCTTGAAGAGCAGTTTGGCTGCTCGAGGTTGGGTAGGTGGAGAGTGCCCAGAGGACCATGGAGACAAAACCTCCTTCTTTGAAGATACTTTGTGAAGACTTGAGATTGTGTGTGTGTGTGTGTGTGTGTGTGTGTGTGTGCGCGCGCACATACACACAACAGAACCGAAGCCCAGGACTGGGACAGTGAGAGACAGATGCCCCCTGCCCAGGCTGTTTTAGCTCGCTATTTGGCTTGCTTCATGAGCAGAGTCAGATCCAATGCCATTTTCCAGGCCAGTTCTCTTCTCTCAGCCGCCCTGGGGCTTGTGCCCATCCATCTGAGCAAACGCTCACAGAGGTTTGCACCTGAGGGCTTGTGCTTGGCCCTGGGCCTGAAAGGCAAATCTGCCTGACCTGCCAGAGCTCCCAGGCTGTGGGAGACCCCCAGGGGCTGCTGGGACCCAGGAACAGCAGGAGGCCAGACTGGAATTCTGATGACTCTGTCACCAAGGGCCTGTGTGGTTCTTGTTCGTTGGGGCTGTTTCTTCAGCAATGAAATGGAAGCCATCATCTATGCCTCCTATGAACCCTCCCCAGGGATTGGAGGGGTTCAGAGGATGGTGGGGGTGGGGGCAGGCCTGCCAGGGTTCCATCAGGAACCCCTGGGGAAAAGTTTTTGAGACCCAAGTATTCTATTGATGGGGGCGGCTCCAACCAAAGAGGAGTTTCTGACCCCATAGAGTGTCTGCCAGGGAGCAGGTTCCCAGCTCATTTGGGTGCTTTGGCTGAGTTCTCCGGAAAGGCAGGGGTACTCAGACCATCAGGAGACACCTATGGTGCGGACCACTGGGAATCTGCTGCTTGCCCAGCAAGAGCTCCGCAGGAGGGAGAGGAGATGCTCATGGGCAATGCTGGTCCCCTCCCATTGCCTGATGTCCCTCAGAGTCAGGTGGCAGTCATGGATGCCCTTGGCAGGTACAGGTGGCAGGACTGCCACATGCCTGATCCAGGGAGGACTTGGCAGATCCTGCCAGGCAGCACAGACCCCTCTGGGGATGCCCAGCAACCTAGGGACAGCTTTGAGGTGAGCTGCAGCTCCTGAGGGCGTGTGTTCCATGGGCGGGGGTCAGGGCAAGAAGTGAGACTGGAAATTGCTTTCGTGACCTATGTGTTTTATTGTGGTGAAATATGCATGACATAAAATTTACCATTTTTAAAGAGGGATTTGGTGGCATTAGGCACATTCACAATGTCGTACCACCGTTACTGTATAGTTCCAAAATGTTTTCATCATCCCACACAGAAGCCCCGTTAGCCCTGCCCCCCGCCCCCTGGCAACCCCTCATCTGCTCCCTGTTGGGGACATTGCATACAAATGGGATCATGCAATACGCGGCCCTTTGTGTCCGGTCAGCATAAAGCTCACGGGCTTCACCCAGCTGTAGCGTCACCAGTGTGTCACTGCTTTCTAATCTCAGGGTGCGCAGCGCCAGAGACGCAGATAAAAATTCACTCTACCCCTCCCCCCTTCCCAAATTCATTTCCACCTGTCAGGGCTCCAGAGTCCCCTCTGAGCGAGGGAAGAGTGCTGGGCCGGCCGTGAGCAGGGCTGCTCCTTTCACTTGGACTGGCACTAACCCCGGGCGCTGCCAGGGGGCAGCATGTGCCCGCGGAGCCTGCGAGCTGCCCTCGGACAGCCCTGGTATGAGGCTGCGGCTCTGAGAACATTCCCCGCCTTTCCATCGCGCGTGTTGCAGACATTGTGCTCCAGCTCGACAAATTGTCTGGGCTTAATTTTTGAGAAATCATTGTCAAGAATCGCTGAACCAGTTTAATTCTAAAGCACATATTTATATGGGGCTTCAAAACCCACATCCCTGTGCATGATTACAGATGGAAGGGAGAGGAAGTTTAATCAGGAGTGAGATTGGGTCTGAGCAGGAAGGGCGGCCAGGCTGCTGTGGAGATGGAGTGGGAGGCGGGTGTTGGGTGGGCCTGGCTCAGGGGGTGCCTGATGGGGTGGGGGTTCAGGGACAGACTGCCCTGGGGCTCCACCGACAGACTAGCTTTGTAAAAGTGACTGTGAGAGGAGCCTCTGCGACTCATGAGGGGACCAGGACTTGGGGGTGAACTGGCCTGGTCAGCACCTGTGGACGGGTCCCTCCCTCTGGGAACCGGCAGCCCACCCCAGACTCCCCTGCCCCAGCTCAGGTAGGTAAGTGGAGCAGGTGGAGCTCCCAATCCAGAAGAAAGAAGGCGGTGAGGTTCTTGCTAATGGGGGCCACCTTGTCCTCTGCCCCATGGGGCTCAGCATCAGGGGACTGGGCACGAACCACTTTCCCAGAGAGGTGTTGATATTCTACCCTGGATGACATCCAGTGGAGATGGTCCACCCTGGCCCAGCAACAAGAAAGAGGGAGCTTGGTGAAGGGAAGGAAGCCCTGGGCAGTGAGGCTTCTAGCCTGTGTGACCTTGGTTGGTCCCCGCTGCTCTCTGGACCACACTGTCTTCAAGTGTAAAGTGAACATGTTGGACTCATTTAGATTCAGAAACAAACATCACAAGCAGCTTTCATAAGCTAGACACTGCTGAGATCTCTCCTATCCCCACAACGAGGTTTAACTCTCAAAACAATTCCCTGGGGAGGTATTGTGAGTTCCCCTTTTACTGATGAGAAAGGGGATAGTGTGGAGGTGGCAGGAGCCCTATATATCCTCCTGAGGTCATGAGGCAGTTTGACTCTGACCTGTGGGTTGCATACCTGGGACTTCAAGTGTGTACTCTGTTTAGGTGACCAAACAAAAAAATCAGACACTTTTGAGCATTCAAGTCACACAGTGTATACCTCATCCACTTGATACATGAGCACATTTTGAACCAGCTGTGGGGTTCATAGATTTGCTTTCTGAATTCTATTGTTAGATTTGACCCACTGCCCCAAACTGGTAAGATCATCCTGCCTGGAGCCACATGATGAAGCAAATCAGGACCAAGGTCATGAGGATTTGTGGCCCCCCTGACTTTAAAAGGTTCATTTTAGAAAGATAATTTTTATTACAGGAGTCTTTATTCATATAAAGTTGCCAAACTTTTAAAGAGAAGCACATTAAATTCTCCAACACATGGGCACTGCAGCTCTGTGGACACAGAATGGCTTTGGATTCAGAGAGGTCTCTGTTCAAATCTCAACTCTGTCAATTCCTGGTGTGGCCTTGGGAAGGTTGTCCACCTCTCTGTGCTTGGGATTTCCTGCTGAAAAATGGGGATGACAATACTAATTGGCTGACTTTATAAAAATTTGGTGAGATATTCTCAGTAGATGGTAGCTTAATGCACATACACTAACTGGGCCCTAAGGTTTATGCTTGTATTAGTCAGCATCAAGTTACTATAACAACATTCCTGAGGCAGTTGACTTGTAAAGAGAAAATGTTTATTCTGGCTCATATTCTGGAGATTCTAGTTCAAGATCAATTGGTCCCATTGCTTGCTGCCTCAGGTAAGGGCAGAAAATCATGATGGGAATGTGTGGTGAAGCAAACACTCACCTTAGGAGCAAGGAAGCAAAAAGAAGGAAAAGGCCAGGGCTCCTCATTGCCCTTCAAGGGCACACCCCCAAAGACATAAGGACCTCCCAGTGCTGCCACATTGGGTACAAAGCCTTAACCACATATACCCTGGGGAACTTTCAATATCCAACGTATAAAAATACCCAGTACTTTTATACTGACATCCACAATGCAGGTTAGATCCCAAGTCACTTGTAACAAACCATCTTAAAGAGACAAGGACTTAAAATGCTCGGGGTGGGTGGGTCTGCAGTTTGGGGTATGTGATTCATTCTGGGCATTTCAAGGCATTGGCCATAGGAATGAAGAGTGGGCTCGCTTTTTCGGCTCAGCAACCTTCAACTTTATTTATTAAACCCTGCTTTCTGTTTAATCTTTCTTTTTTGTGGCGACACAGCAAAACACCATAATTTTCTCATACCATAGAGTGCCAACATCTTGGAGGATTTCAGGACAGATCCTAATAGCCAGCAATCTCTGCATTATAACAGTCAGATGCAAGAATCCTTGAAAGGCACACAACTCGCTAAAGCCGAGCACTGAAGCAGTGTTCTCTAAACATTTATTACAAATACAAGTGCTATTTGTATTCAGTACAGACCAAAGAGAGACGGAGCAGTTGGTCCTTTTTATTGCAGTTGAAATCGGGCCTGACCTGGCAACCCTTTTTAGCATCACACACTGAATCAAGTGTGGGGAGGCGTGACAGTTTCTGTTTGTGGCCTGGGGGTGCTGGGTGTGGGGATGTGTCTGCAGGCTTGGGCCAGGCACACGGCTCTCCAGGGAGCCCCCCAGGCTGCAGACTTACCTCACTCTGAATAGATGGTGGAGGTGATATTGAGAATAAGCAGTGCCTCATGAAGGTTTATTTTCCACTAAATAAGAGGTCTTCAAGGTCAAGTATGACTCGCAGAGACTCAATTCCAAAAAGGTTAAATAAAAAAGAAAATCTGTGGGCTCTTGGGACTAGGAAGTCCACCGTTTTTGCTTTAGGCATGTCTTGATCGAGGTGTGTCTTGGATCGGACTCCCTGGAAGTAGAATTTGCCATGGGGATTCTTGTGCAAGAGATTTATCCAAGAAGTGCTCAGGGGGAGCCTCAGGAGTGGGAATCTATGGCAGGAGATAGGGCAGGAGAAGGAGCCAGTGGAGAATGCGGTTTTGGCTGAAGTCCAGCTTTGGCCTGACCCTATGTGGAGCTCTGGTGTGTGAATGACAGAGAACCGTGCCCCTCTAAAGCAAGAGGCCTGGCCTCTTATCTCTGTGTTAGGCACTGGCCAGGGGCTGCCTCTGGAATGGGGGGCATAACCTCCTAGGAATTTCTAGGCAAGGTGGCTCTCTTTATCTGAGGCAAGGCTTTAAAGAAGGGTGCAACTGTGAGGTGTTAGTAGTCAATGATTTCAGTCGACATTTCTAGATGGGTGTGCTGATCCCGCAGCAGGGCTCTGGGTGAAGTGCCAACAATGCCTACGTCACTGACTCAAAGAACAACCCAGGGCTTCATCTCTGGCCTCATTTCTGAGGTCTGCCTCTTGGCTCCATTCTCAGATAGAGTGGGAACAATACGACCACCGAAGATCCGAAACTTCAGTTTTCCACAAAGCTTGTGGAAGGAAAAAGTTCTGATGTCCCCTGGTGCCAGAACGTGAAGTTTCTTAGATTAGCCCCCATACCTTCACGATCGCCTTCTGGTGGGGAAGGTGGGGTCAGCCTTAATTCAACCTCGTGCGTAAGCTTCCCCATAATGGGGTTATTCTTCCAGAAGAGGGAGGGAGGGATGCTGAGTGAGAAAACCGCAGCCAGTCTCTGCTGGGCTCTGAACCCCTGCCGTACACCCAAAGGGCATTCTGGGGGGAGGATTGGATGCACAGGGTGCCCAGGGTGGCACTGGGAATGGTGAGGAACCCCATGCATTTGAGGCAGCAGATATGGGCTGAGCTGATGGGAGGAGGTGGGATGGGAGGAAGCAGATGGAGAGGATCTAGAGGTGGGCCAGGCCTCCAGGACTAACAAAGGAACACACTGTCATCCCCAAAGTTATAAGATCGGTTTGAGGTTCTTCTAATTCTTCCCTCAAGGGCCTGGTCTCAAGCTACCAGTAAGGCTAGAGAGTGTGGGTTTGAACCCACTCAGTGCCAACATCCAAGGGACCCATTCTGGGGCAGAGTGGAGTGGCAGGTGCTGGGTAGTGGCCACTGACTTGCGGGGAGTGTGGTGGGGATCACTCATAACATTTGAGTTGTAGTCCATTTTGAGTTTGACCGAGGCTAAGCAGGCCGTTCCAAGTGGACCAGGAGCAGTCTGCCCTGTCTTGAGGGGAATCTATTGTTCTATTCAGGGAAACTGGGTTAGAAACCCAGCTGTGAGGGGGAGGCCAGCGTGATAGGGAGCAAGTGGGATTCCCATCCCTCCCTATGGAGAGAAGGAGACCAGAAATCAGAAGGAGATATATTCAAGTTGTGCTTACCGCTATGACAAACCCCTTTATTATACCCTAGTACAAGTTTTTTCTCCATGTGAATACCCAGGTTCCTTCTGTCTTGTGGCTTCAGCCTTTGCCCTGATTTGCATCAAGGCAGAAGAAGAAGAGACCCTGGAGACAGCGCATCTGCTACTAACTGCCTTGTCCAGGAGAGCCTCCTGTCCTTTTTGCTCACATTCCATTGGTGAGCTCTGGTCACATGACCTTACTTACCCTCAGGGGTAACTGGGAAATGTAGTTCCCGGCTGGGCCATGCCCCTGGGAGGCTCTCTCCACCAGAAAAGGGGGCTGAGCAGTAGGCCATCCCTGCCATAGAAACCCCGCAGGCTCATCAGGGAGAGGCCTCAGCGAGCCAGCTGGGGAGTGGACTCCTGTCCTTCTTTTCCTGGGGAGCCCAGCAGTGTCCCTGATATAGCTCAGCCCAACATGGTCTGAATGGATTGGAGCTATTTCCAACTCAACAGTCTGTGGAATTGGACAGGGGAGATAAGGACTCAGTGAAACACGGGGCCTGGCAAAGTACACAAGAAAAATAAACGGACGCGTGAAATGACAATTTCCTGCCAGCGGGACCTGGGTTCTGGGACAAGCTCCTGAGTACACAGAGCTTGAGATAAATCCGCCTTCCCTCCTGCAGCCTCTGCTTGGGCCCGGGCTGTTTGATCAGCTCCATTTCTGTTTGGAATCAAGGACTTCTTCCACCCCTGTATTCCCGCCTTCCCGGATCTGCGTGAATCTGGTGTAAGGCTGGATTCGTAGCCTGGGGACACTGTCGCTGCAGCTCTGCGCGGTGATCGATATATAGCCGCCTCACCTGCAGTGCAGCGCCAGCGAGGAAGAGGCTGCTTGGCACCCTGGCCACAGCATCCTTGGTCCTCGGGCGGAGGACAGGGTTCGAGTCTTGGTTTCTTCACGTGTCCCCTGTGTGACCTTGCTAAGTCACAAGCCCTTTAATTCCGTTCCTTCATCTGTAAAATGGGAACAGCTGCTGTTGCAGCAGATAATGAATCCGAAATCATCTCGTAAACCGTAAAGTGCTGTATCCACGTTAGCGATCATGGGCAGCGATGTGCGGGTTGAAGAGCTCAGGCGCTGGAGCCAGACTGTCTGAATTTGCATCCGGGTCCTGCCACTTCTAACCAGGGGCGAATTGCTGCACACTTGGAAAGTGAGAGCAGCAGCACCTACCTCACCCCGGAGCTGCGGGATCAAGTGAGCCAGTGCAGCAATGAGCTCGGCTCGATGTTCCTGCCCAGCACATTCTGGCAGCGGCGGCTGCTCCTGGCACGCATGCCGAGGTCGGTGCTCTGTCTTTCTTCCTTCAGTTTCATCTCTGTCGCCTTGGGGTTGTTCCTGCTCATGCTCAGAGGCTCAGCAACAGTGTCCACTCCTCTGGGATCCTGCCCTGCTGCCAGGTGCACAGGTCCGTGGAGTGTGGCTCCGCTCAAACCTATGAATGTTTCCCCTGCTGGTGGTGCAGCCTGGCGGGACAGCTGTCCTCCAGGGTCTGCAGTTCCTGAATGTCCTTCCTCTGCTAAGATGCCGGTTTCGTGTCTCATCTCGCTTATTGGCAGGGAGCTCATCACAAGAGGGAAAAGTTAGTTTGGGTTATTTCTGCTGCTAGAACAAACAAGTCCCAGTATTTTAGTGACTTAACACTTTATGCGTTTAAAACCCCAGACCAGCATCTAGTACCTGGTAGGAGAATCACAAATATGTTTAGAATGAATGAAAGAACAAAGGAATGGTCAAAGGCCTCTTTAGGAGAAGAGCTTTCTGGAACTTTATGCACCAGAGGGAGAAATATTTGCCTAGAAGCTCCCATGTGCTAAATCAGACGGTGGGTTGGACAGAGCAGAAGAATGGACCAGGCTCCCAGAGGAAGGAAATGGGGCTGCTATGGGCCTCCTGGGGGCCAGCTGCCTCACCTGCCTTGACTTATGTCCTTTGTACATCACTCTTGTTTTACAAAAATTTAAATTTGTTTTAATTAGTGATACATGACAGTAGAATGCACTTCAATACATATATAATGGAGTATAATTTCTCATTCTTCTGGTTATACATGATGTGCAATCTCAACGGTTGTATAGATATATATGTACACAGGGTAATAATGTCTGATTCTTTCTACTATCCTTCCTATCTCCATATCCCCCCTCCCTCACTCCCCTCTACCTAATCTAAAGTAACTCTATTCTTCCCTAGTCCCCCTCTATTGTGAATTAGCATCTGCATATCAGAGAAAACATTCAGCTTTTGGTTTTTTGGGATTGGCTTATTTTGCTTAGCATGATATTCTCCAACTCCATCCATTTACATGCAAATGCCATAATTTCATTCTTTTTTAAGGCTGAGTTATATATACGTGTGTATGTGTATATATATATATATATATATATATATATATATATATATATATACATATAACATTTTCTTTATCCATTCATCTGCTGAAGGGCACCTAGGTTGGTTCCATAGTATAGCTATTGTGAATTGAGCTGCTATAAACATTGATGTGGCTGCATCACTGTAATATGCTGATTTTAAGTCCTTTGGGTCTAAACCGAGAAGTGAGGTAGCTGGGTCAAATGGTGGTTCCATTCCAAGTTTTCTGAGGAATCTTCATACTGCTTTTCATAATGGTCACACCAATTTGCATTCCCACCAGCAATGTATGAGTGTACCTTTTCCCCCACATCCTCACCAACATTTCTTGTTGTTTGTATTCTTGATAATTGCCAGTCTGACTGGGGTGAGATGGAATCTTAGAGTAGTTTTGATTTCCATTTCTCTAATTGCTAAGGATGTTTAACATTTTTTCTTATATTTGTTGATCAATTGTATATCTTCTTCTGTGAAGTGTCTGTTCCATTCCTCAGCCCATTTATTGGTTGGGTTAAGTTTTTTGAGTTCTTTATATATCCTGGAGATTAATGCTCTATCTGAGGTGCATGTGGTAAAGATTTTCTCCCAATCTCTAGGCTCTCTCTTCACATTATTGTTTCCTTTGCCGAGAAGAGGCTTTTTAGTTTGAATCCACCCCTTTTATTGATTCTTGATTTTACTTCTTGCACTTTGGGAGTCTTGTTAAGGAAGTTAGATCCTAAGCCGACATGGTGAAGATTTGGGCCTACCTTTTCTTCTATTAGGTGCAGGGTCTCTGGGCTAGTGCCCAAGTCTTTGATCCACTTAGTTGAGTGTCATGCAGGGTGAGAAAAATCTCATTTTGTGACATGTGAATTTTCAATTTTCCCAGCACCACTTATTGAATAGGCTATCTTTTATCTAGTGAATGTTTGTGGCGCCCTTGTCTAGTAGGAGATAACTGTATTTATGTGGGTTTGTCTCTGTGTCTTCTATTTTGTACCATTGGTCTACATGTCTGTTTTTGTGCCAATACCATGCCATTTTTGTTACTATGGCTCTGAAGTGTAATTCAAGGTCTGCTATAATGTGCTGCCTCCTGCTTCACTTTTCTTGCTAAGGATTGCTTTGGCTATTCTGGGTTTTGTATTTTTCCAAATGAATTTCTGGATTGCTTTTTCTTGTTCCAAGATGAATATCATAGAAATTTTAATTGGAATTGCATTAAATCTATATAATGCTTTTGGTAGTATGGTCATTTGACAATATTAATTCTGCCTATCTAGGAGCATCTTCTAAGGTCGTCTTCAATTTCTTTCTTTAATGTTCTGTAGTTTTCATTGTAGAGGTCTTTAACCTCTTTTATTAGATTGATTCCCAAGTATTTTGTTTTTTTGAAGCTATGTGAGTGAGGTAGTTTTCTTAATTTCTCTTTCAGTAGATTTGTCACTGATGTATAGGAATGCGTATGATTTATGGGTGTTGATTTTATAACCTGCAACTTTGTTGAATTTATTTATGAGTTTTAGAAATTTTTCTGGTGGAATTTTTTGGCTCTTCTAAATATAGAATCATGTCATCGGCAAATAGTGATAGTCTGAGTCCTCCTTTTCCTATTCGTATCCCTTTAACTTTTTTCTCCTGTCTAATTGCTCTGGCCAGAGTCACTCTTGTGATGACTAAATGCTACTGTGACACATGGGCTCAGCTCTGACTCAGGTGTGGAGGACAGGCCCGTACTGACAGCTCCTCACCCTGACCCATTGTTCATCTCCCCACTTTTCTGCCTCAGCTGTGGTCCTTGCTCAGTTCCCCTCAGAGCAGCCCTGAGCAGGTGGCGTTCACAGCCCAGGGCACCTCCCATCAGTGGGGATCAGACAGGCAGAGAAACCTGCCCGCCTTCCTCCCTCGGAGAGGCAGCTCTGGACTGCAGCCTGGACCCTTCTCAGGGTGACTGTCAGAACTGAGCCCTGTGGCCCTCACTGGCTTCTCCTCCAGGTCCTGCTCTCTGGCTTCCCAGTGTCACCTCTCCAGTGACCACTGACACTCACATCCCTGTTTTAGGGGAGCCTTTGTCTCTGCTTTCTCAGGAACCCAAGCACCTGTGTCCTCCACGAGGGGAGACTGAGCCTTTGAGAGGAAACTGACCCAGGGCCACCCAGCTGGTGAGTGGCTGAGCCCGGATCCAAACCCAGGAATGTCCAATTCAGATCTGGGCTCCTCCCACCCCCCCACCAGACTACCCCACAGAAATAGTAAGCACGTGTGAAAATGTGCTAACGCTCAAGGTAAAAACCAACTGAGACTGCTTTCCTTCCACAGACACAGGTGTGGAAAGCGAGGGTGGGTGTGGGAAGAGGAGGAGGAGGATGAAGGGTCACAGAGTCGGGACAAACAGAGAGAGGCAGTGAGGGACGGTGTCCGTTCCCACCCCCCCTCCTCTCCTACTTGTTAGTTTTTCGAAGCCAACGAAACACAAGGCACACAGTTCCTTGAGCTGGCTTGTTCCTGCTTCCCCTCTCCCGCACACTTCTTTCTAGAGAGGCTGTTTCCATACTGCTTTTTTGGGAGGTGCCAGGGTGACGGGAGGGGGGCGAAAAATAGAAATGAGCTTTCTCTGAGTTGGGTGTGTGTGGTGTCTTTTTTAAAAAAACTTTTTATTATGGAAAAATGTATGCAGAATGTAAAATAACCGTACAATAAACCCTCACCAACCCGTCATCAAGCTTCACAGTTACTGAGTAGAGGAAACCTCTCCTGTAATGACTCAGTTGTCACAAGGACCTTTTCCTGCCGGCACTATTATTACCCATTTTGCAGAGGAGAAAACTAAGGCCCAGGGAGGTTATCGACTTGCCCAGAGTTATCCCAGCAGCTGAACCCTCAAGTCTGTGCTATTGACTGCAGGCTGCTGAGGCTGGCTCTTAGATCTGGACAGTGAGCCCTGGATGTTCCTGGGGGTTTCAGACCGCTGGGTACTGTGTGAGGTATTTGTACCTTTGCTCAAAATATAACCTAGATACTGGTGTTGAAAACACGATCCACAGGCTGTTCAGCATCTCCTGGTGGAAATGCAGACTCTCCAGCCCCAGCCCAGATCTCCTGAGTCAGAATTCCTGGAGGTGGAGCCCAGCAGTCTGTGCTCTGCGAAGCCTTCCAGATGATTCTGCTGCAAAGCACTGGTCTGGAAGGCTTTGCTTCCTTCGTCCGGTATTCTGCGATGCGTCCTGGGAAGGGCTCCTCTTTCTGCCCCTCCTCTCAGCCACATATTTCATGTCCTTTAAGCACTCCATGCTTGGTGTCCTGGGGACCACAGGGATCCTCTAAAACCCCACCTTTGTGACCTCACGGACTGTGCTGGGCCCAGTAAACAGAGCCCTTGCCGGCGCTCCCAGCAGATTCTTTCTGCCTGCATGCAATGCGGGCTTCTCCAGGCCGGGACTGTCGGCAGTCTTGTACGCCAGGCCTCCAGGCAGGGCCTCCACACTGCCATCCCGTGCCCCTGTGATTTACAACTGCAGGTGTGAGGGGCAGCACCTGTTAGAAGCATGCGCCCGGTGTGTTTTACTTTTGTACCATAAAAATGGATAAATCTGCCACCCATAAAGCCTTATTTATTGCTAAGAGTTCATTATATATGCATGAAAAACCAACTAATTTAACTCCTTGGCAGTAACTTCCTGCTGGAGGCTGGAGTCAGAATTGGAAGTTAGGCTGAGGTAGAGGCAGCAGAGGTGAACCTGAGAGGGTTGGAACTGCAGCCGGGTGGTGAGGGCCGGCCACTGTGTGGGCCTGGGCAAGTCACCCAGCCTTTCTAGGCCTCAGTTTCTTGCCTGTTTAATGGGATAATCATGTCTCCTGCCTAAAATTATTATAGCAATTCGCATAATGCCAAGTTTCATCCAACCAAAGCAGTTGACCATTAAGATGCTCTTTTATTTGTGCATCACTAAGAAAACAAAATGCTACTATTGGAACTAGGCTTCATGTTTTTATCACTTAGAATTTTTATTTTATACTTATTGAAAGAGCTCTTTAAAATTCATTTAGACATAGATTCTATCATATATTACTCATTTGCATATAAGCAAAATAAATCGATGGAAGGATTCCTCAACATTTTCCACATTCAGAGTTCAGTTTCTCCGAAATCCAGTTTGACTCGTCACTGGTGTCCGTTCTCCACATCATCTCGTCCTTGGTGTGTCCGAGAGGGTTCATGATGCAGTGATTCTCACCAGTATTCTTACCCTGCACTGAGTTCCCCCAACCCCAAGCTGCCCATTCTGCAAATTTCGATGCTGGGATGTTTAGAATTTACCTGGAGGTTATCAATGTGAGGTTCGCGGACAGTGACCTGGACTTGCGTTCCTTCCAGTGGTCTGCAAGACATTTGTTGATTGAAATGTGGGGGTTGCCGGCATTCACCAGGAGTCCCCACCAAGCCTGAGCCCTCACAGCGACCTGGCCTGCCTGGCCAGGCTGACAGCCACTGCCGACAGGTACCCATTTCAGAGATGTTAGGATGGGAAATGAAGGTGCGTCTGGAATTCATCAAATGTGCCAGATGGAAACCCTTGCCAGGGAGCCTGGCGCGTCAGAATGGAAGGGAAATCACCCTGGGCTCACACGCTGGGTGCCAGGTGGTATTAGTTTGCTCAAAGTGCCACAGATTTTGTGGCTCAAACGACAGAACTTTGTTGTCTTACAGCTCTGGAGGCTGGAAGTCTGAGATCAAGGTAGCAGCTGGGCTGGTTTCATCTCTTGACTAAAATGGACAGCCTCTCGAGGTATCCTCATGAGGTTCTGCCTCTGTGTCCCAGACTCTTTTTCTTTTCTTTTTGTGTACGGTGCTGGGGATTGAACCCAGGGTCTTGTGCTTGCGAGGCAAACACTCTACCAACTGAGCCATATCCCCAGCCCCCCAGACTCCTTTTCTTATAAAGACTCTAGTCCTATCGGATTGGAGTCCACCCCAATGACCGCATTTTCATTTTATTTCGTCCTTAAGGATCCCACCTCCAAATATAGTCACATTCTGAAATCCTGGGTCAGGCGAGACCCAGGTCAGCCTGCGGCATAGGCCTGATGCATGTGCTTTGAAAACAGGGTCCCCTTTAGTCCCCTCTGTGATCTCATCAGGTTGGTGGCTTTGTCTGCACTTTACTGATTAAGAAATGGAGGCTGTAGGGGGTGAAGCTATTGGTCAGAGATCACGTGGATGGTGGGGAAGGGCTGGATTTCAACTCTAGGAGAAAGAAGCCTTGCTCTCGGGCTTCCTGCTGATTCCTCACGTCAAGCTCTGCTTTATGGAGCTGAGGGGATGTCAGGTGTGACCTGGTCCTTGTGCCCCAGCTTCGGAGTTGGAGCAGCAGAGGGAGGAGGCCTGAGATCCTGTCTACCTCTCCCTCCCCACATTAATCAGAGTCCTTCCCATGTCTTCTTGGGCTCCCTTGTAAACTTTTATTTGAAGAAAGGTTGGCTAAACAGAGAAGACTGAACACATCTGTATTACATGGTACATTAATTTCCTAGGGCTGCTGTACCAATGGCCACACCTGGGTGGCTTAAGACATGATTCTCAAGCCCAAAGTCTGAAATCAAGGTGTCCACAAGGCCACACACTGGCTCCAAAGCCTCCAGGAGATTCCAGGAAAGGCTCCTTTCTCGCCTCCTCCTGGCTTCCCGGGTGGCCTGTAGTCCTTGGTGCTCCTTGGAGCTGCTTCATTCTGGTCCCTGCCTCTGTCACTCTGTGGAGTCTTCCGTGTGTGTGTGTGTGTGTGTGTGAGCACGCATGCTTATGTTCTCTTTTCTCATAAGGACACTGGTCCTATTGACTCCAGGGCCACCTCAGTCCAACATGACCTCATCTTAACTAGCTACATCTGCAAAGACCATTTCCAAATAAGGTCATCTTTGTTGGGACATTGACATCTCTTTTTGGGGCCATAATGCACACAGAAAAATGGGAGCTGCATGCACAGATGGAGGATGTCAGGCAGAGCCCAGATGCTACGGAGGGATGCTGGGAGTGGCCCCAGGAACTGGAATGAAGGAGGAAGACGCAGGGCTGAGCTGGGTGTCTTCCCTTTTTGGGATGTGCATGACCTGCTTGTCCAATGGGATGGCAGGGCCTGAGCCTGCACCCACTTCCTCTGCACCACTTCTCCTTCCCATGTGCTGGCCAGGTGGAGGCAGCATCCAGGACAGTTGGCAAACCCAGGACTCCCTTCTGATGAGGCAGAAGTCTTTGAAGACAGCAGGGGGCTTTGCTTAGAATCTGTGACATCATAGAGTTTGCTTCCTCCAGAATCCTTTGAGAGGGGGCTTCCAAAAATACCTCGTCCTTCCGCACCCTTCATTATAGATGTGAGTTGCTCAAGCCTCGGCTCATTCAGCTGAACTTAGATCCCAGGGCAGTCTTTCTTTTTCTCTCCTGGCATCCTCTGATGGCAGGCCAAACGAAAATTCACAGAGAGGATGTGAGTCCCACACAGCTCCCGGCATTAGATCCGAGCAGCCCCGGGAGTGTTATTAATAGCTTGGAGTCAAGGTACAAATGGTTATTTATGTGTGTAGGTGATGGCTAAAGTACACCCTCCAGTGATTATTCACAATTAACAAGCACTTCAGTAAATGAACAAAATCTGTTCTTAATCCACGGAGGCAGCCATTCTTTATCACGAATTCATGTACCTGAAACTTCTGGTTAACCAGCCCTCCCTCGCAGCTCCAGAACCAAGCTAATTAGAGATTATAATCCTGACCTTCAGGCTCTGGAAGGAGCCTGAAGGATACTTGAGTTATCAATAAAATATAATGTGCTCCGTAGAGTTTCAGTTGACAAGAATAATGGAGTTGAAAACTGGTGAACTGTACCAGTTAGTTAACTCTCTGTTACCCGGACAAGAGATGGCAGCTTGCAGGAGGCCCGGCCAGAAGGTAGGTCCTGCCTTTTTGAAGGAGGTTAAATTAGCTCAAACCTCATGCAGGGAGGACCTCAAGCAGACACGTGAGAGGCATGAACTTCCTGCTCACTTCCGTAATCTGCTATGTTCCTATCACTCTCCACAATCTGTTAGCAGGCTATCTTAAAAGCAAACCCCAAATCTCACTGCTCCTGCTATCCCACAGCTCCCACTCTGGTCCCAGCTACCAAGTTCTCCCACCTGAATGATGTCTCCATCTTCTTCACCGGAATCCCTGTTTCCATGCTCTGCTGCACACTTAGAATACAACTTAATCTCCTCACCAGGGCTTCACAAGACTCAGCCTCTGCCCAGCTGTACATCCCCTGCTGTACCACGCTCCCTTGCTCTGTCCCAGCCATGCTGGCCTTGCTTGCCTCCAAGTCTGCCAAACTCGATCTTGCCACAGGGCCTTTGCACAGGTGGTTTTCTCTATCAGGAATGCTCTTGGTCCACATGTTTTCTTGACTCACTCCTCCATTTAATTCATGGCTGTGCTCAAATATCCCTTCAGAGCAGGGTTCCCAACTGCCACGTCAAAGAACATGTCCCCATGCTTTCCCTTTTACATTTCTGTATGCTGACAAATGTTGTATAACACATTTAATATGGGTTCTATGAAAAGTCCTATTTGTAACTATTTGCTTCATTCTCTGTTAACTCGAGAAGAGATGGCATCTTCATGTAGTGAGCTCTTAGAGTGTGCTGGGTTGGTCCTGAGTGTTCTACTGGTATTAGCTCATTTAATTCTCCAACACTGCTCTATGCTGTCTAGGGTGCTGGGGAATCTCAGTATGTCCTTGAGCCAACAAAGGGCACCAGGGCTCTGCTCTCCTACTTGTCCCTTCTTGGTGGGTGTTAGGTGTTTGCCCAGTCTACTGCAATTTCACCTCTGTGGGAGCCAGAACAAAGTTGGCTCCCTGTTTCTTGCAAGAGTCCCCATGGCAGGTCCTTGGTAAATAACTATTCATTAAATAAATAAACTGAAAGTTCAGAACCAATCAGACAGCCCAGTAAGGTGTCTGTTTACAAAATAAAAATCCCAGGAGAAAGGATCTTAAGAGTTTTCCAGCTAGAAGGTGTCATACTTATATGACATCAACGGTACAGAGTCAGAGAGGCACGTGGAATCTGACAGATGGAGGGAGAGGCATGTCGAATTTTTGGATGGGGGGATTTAATATTTCAAAGAAAACAATTTTCTCCAAGTTAGTTCATAAATTGAATGCAATTTCAACTCAATGCCCTTATGAATTTATTGTGTGAATTGACAAAATTATTCAAAAACTCATCTGGAAAGATAAATAGGAGAAAACCACCAAGGCATTTTTGGAAAAAAATAACAACAATGAGAAGGGAACGTTGGTGTCCAGATTCTAATATGCACTTAGAAAGCTGTAATGATTAAGATAGTGTATTACTAGGGTAAAAATATGCAAAAATATTAATGAAATAGTGGAGCAAATTTAGAAAGAGGAAAAAATGGCATATTAGAATTTACTGCAAGAATTGGATTACGATCCCTGGAGTAAGATATTATTCACATATCCATGGAAATAAATAATTATGTTTGCTGGGGAGAAGAGACACCTAACCTGCCGAAGAACTCCAATTAATCAAAGCAGACAAATGATGGAGATAGAAAATCCTCTTTAGGCTAATGTTATGCCAACAAGAACCTTCAACAGAGGCTCGAATTAGTAGTTGGGAGTAGGATGGGAAACAGGGTGTTTGCATGATCCCAAGTGTTGGTCCATAAGAGGTTTCCTGATTCTAAGTGGAGAATTACACTACGATGAAGCAGCCTGGGAGGCACCACCTTAACCCAGCGATCGATGTCAGTACCACTGTCATAACGAGACCCATGACATCACATACCCTGATGTGATGTGTGTGTGGGGGGGGCATGTCACTGCTATGATCCTCTTGCCAAAAATGCACCACCTCAATCTCAACCCACAAACCCACGCTGAGGAACAGTCTAGAAGACAGCGGCTCAGCCAGAAATAAAAGGTGGAACTGCAGAGCTGTTAGATTGGAGTTGCCTGAGGACCAGAGAAGCGAACATGATCCAGGATCTAGCATGGGATCTTAGATCCAAAGAAGGACATTAGTGGGAGACTGGTGGAAATCTAAAAGGGCCTGTAGATCAGTTCATAGTGTTGTGTGGATGCTGATCTTCTGGCTTTCATAACTGCACCATGGTTGTTAAGTTTGTAACAATAGTGAAGCTGGGGAAAGGTACGTGGGGACTCTCACTTCCCCTCTTGCATATTTTATTTTTTGGTCTAAAATGGTTTCAGATTAAAAGCTACAAAATAATTTGTTATAAGAGTAGGGTAGGGGGAAAGATGGCTTATTCAGTTAGAGATTGTGAAACAAAGAGCTAACCATTTGGAGGAATATATCATGTGATTATTTGTTATGCATGTTTGACTTACAAAAGCAAAATTCACACCTGTGCCAAAATTAATTCCATGTTATTAAATATCCCTAAGTAACAAATAATAGAAAGTTACATATACTTTTTAAAGCCAAACAAGAGAAACCATGGTTGGACCAGGTTATGTTTGAAAATTAATTTCTCCCTTATCTTCAATAATTAGAAATCCGTATCTATGCCACTACCTTAATATTTACATTATTGTTTAATACACCTATATTTATGTTCATTATATTTTTCTTTAAGTCATTGTTCATACCCTTCTAATTACCTTACTTGGACTATATCCTAGTCAGGTGAGGGTCAGAGAGATTTGGGTTCATATATGGGCCCCATTGCAAATTAGTTTGTGCAAATTAGACATTAATTAATTAATTAGATGAATATTTGTGACCTCCTTGTGTCAGTCATGCTACTAAGAATTCTGTTCTTTTATGCCATTATTCTCAGTGAGTTCATCCATACCCTGGAATATGGGTATGGGTGTGCTTCTAACATTATTGGAAGGTAATATGAGAGTGTACTGAAGCCCTTGGTTCTTCCTGCATCCATAAATTAGGTGCTGCTTCATGTGTAGCTGACCACACTTAATCAGAAAAACTTAACTTTTGGTAGTATAATATTGTGGTTAAGAAAGCATAGACTCTGGAACCCAGGTCGGGTTGAAATTCTAGCTCTTCTACATACCAGCTGTGTGACTTTGAGAGTTGCTGAAGCTTTCTGTGCTCTATGTAAATGCACTATCTACAAATTGGGGATAACAGTAAGATCCACTTCATAGGTGTTATGAAGATTAAATGAGTTAAGAGTTGGCATGCCTTTGAGACAATCTCTGACATACATGAAATACCATTAAAAGGTTTGCTAAATAGAATACAAATTATACCTGGACTTTCAAAATAGATCATGAGAGAAACAGCACTTCACTCTCTGTACTGAGACTGGGAAAGGGTGCTCTCAGTTTTAGCTCTTTAGAGGCCTGGCCAGTCCCTGGGAGTCAGCCCATATTGGCCCTGGGTGCAGAGATCAAAGGTTCATTCACAAGAAACACCCAGCAAGGCTACAGGCTGGAGAGGGTGAGGGTGGGGATGGTCAGGGAGCAGAGAGGAGGCTGTGCAATCGTATTAGAATTGTCGCGGACACTGGAATAGTCATTTCAGACAGATTTGCCAATGAATTAATTAACCTTGACCCTTTTGACATTACAGCTGCAGAATAAATCATGTTGGGTTAAATAATTCAAACTTGCTGGCAACTAAGGAGGAACCAGGAAGCCCCTCCTGAACCGTGGAGACAATTCCCCATAGTTCATGAAATGCTCTGCGAAGATGCTCGCAGATGGCTTCCCACAGAGAAGAGAGATTGCCCAGCAGCAGGACATTCATGGGGAGCTTCAGAGGCTGAGAGGACACAGGGGACCCAGACCCAGGGTTGGCATTCAGCTGCTGTCCCTGGTACTGCCAACCTCCCAGGGGCTGTTCAGATGGCTCCAGTTCATGCCATATTTGCTATTTAATATTTTCAATGTCACTTTGGTTGGGGACCATGGTGACTGGGTTATAATGAGTCTGTTTCCATGCACTGCTAGGTAATTAGTTGAAATCCAGGAGACACCAAGAGTGACATCTGTTTGCTTTGTCAGGACCCTTCTCCAAGGCTTTGGTTGCTAAGGAACCATTTAGCTTCCGAACTTTGACACCAGTTAGTGGCCATCACTTAACTTCTTCTTTGTTATTTGTATGGTTCGTTCAGACATGAATGCCGCTTTGGCTTAACTTGGTGGGAAATTAGGATGAACTTGTACTTGGCCATTGTCTTAAGCCCCGAGGATATATATAGTGTCTTTACTTTTCTAAAAATGACAAGTGAAAATAAATCCACTGCACACACACAGATAGAAGCTCAAGATTCAGAATCTGTCGAGTGTCCTGAGAGCAGTGTGGAAAATAGGGCCAGGTCTCTGTGTAACTGAGGAGGAAGGTGAGGGAGGAGCCGGGAGAAGCAGAACAGGAAGGTCTCAGGTTCTGTGAATGATCAGCGGTAAGCCAGAGCTCTAAGCCACTGTCATCTTCTCTGCCTGACACAAGACGTGCATGACTTAGGAGACTGTACAGGTCCTCACCTGCTTACAAGGATGGGTCAGAGTTCAGGAAAAACAACCACAGACTGAGCAGCAGTTCAGGGCTGGTGACTGGGCAGTCCACTGTGCCCAGATGTGAAGGAGCAAGGGGAGGAGCCGCTCCCGGGACTTGGGGAAGGTTCAGCTGATTTGGTGAGGTTTCAGCTAGCCTCGGCTCAAAATCCCATCCCCAGAACCCTTGAGTGATGGTAATGGATGTATAGATACCTGTCTCCTTCTCCCTACAGGTGGGATGATTCTAAGACATGTTCTGTACAGGTGCCCAGTGGGGCTTAGAGTCACAGGAAAGGTGGCTTGAGAATGTACCCTTTATTGATTGCCTATGACAAAAAGGAAAACAGGGCTTGAATTCTTGGAGAGTGAAAAAGTGTGGCAAGCAGTGCTGGAGAAGAGCTGTAGCCCTAAATAGAGGGACACAGTCAATTTTCAGTGTCCTTGGAAGGAGAGAGCTGGGAGGATATAGCACCCCAGACACACACCCTCTTTTCTGGAGGGCTTTCTCAGATGCCCTACTCACAAGTGGGACAGAGTGCTGGGGAATTGACATCAATCCTCTGCTGGGATGTTTCCAGTGATCTCTACCTTCAACACTCACACTCTCATGTGATTCTCTTTCTTTAAGCAGGGAGCTGGGCTTATTGGCTCACTTGCAATGAATAAAATTTGACAGAAGTAATGGACATCATTTCTAAGGTTCAGTTATAAAAAGGCTGTGGTTTCAACTTGGATAGATTCTTTTGCTTTCTCCCCTCTCATTCTGAGGGAAGTCAGCTACCCTGCCATGGGTTGCTCCACGGAGGGGCCCACATGGCCAGGAATTGAGGCTTCTGGCCATCAGCTAGAGAGGAACCAAATCCTGCCAAAACCATGTGAATGAGCTTGGAAGCAGATCCTCCCCCGGTTGAGCCTTTTGCTGAGACTGCAGCCTGGCTGACATTTTGACCGCAATCTCATAGACACCTAAAGCCAGAGGCCCCCAGCTGCACTGTGCCTGCACTTCTGATGGACAGAAACTGTGAGATAATGCGTGCGTGTTATTGTTAAGCTGCTAACTTTGGGGGAAATTGATCATAAAGCAATAGAGAGCTAATAGACTATTTTCCTCTTGGCATTTTTTTTCTTCCTTGTTTTTCCTCATTTTCCTATTGGCATTTTCTTCCTGAATAAACCATTTGTACTTGAAACCCTGACTCAAGGTCTGTTTCTTGTGGAAGCCCGAAGGTGTATTTCTGGGGTGAGCTTAAAGCAAGAAAACACACAGAGAAATAGAGACCAAAGAAAGGCAGGCATTTCTGAGCTGGTAACAGAGACAGGGTTCGGACACTGGGCTCTGAGTTTGTGCTGGGAACTGTACTTCCCACTGGGGAGCATTGTGAGGGAGGGGACCAGGAGCAGCGTGATCTTGGGGTGTGAAAGTCTGACACCTGGCTTCTAGTTTGCTCCTGCCGGCTCTGGGATGGTGGCTGAGACATCCAGTGCTTCAGGGACTGAGCTTTCCCCTCTGAAGAATGTGCAGGAGATTACCTGGGCTACTGTCAGTAACCAGGGCTTTGGAAATATGTGACTTCTCCCAAGTGTCAATATCATGGGTCAAATGGCCAAAGGTGACCACATTGCCAATCACAGGACTAGCCATGTAGCCCTTGAGTGGAGTGTGACTTTGTCACTGCTGCCTGGACTTCCAGGGCCAGGTGGGCTCCTGAGCAAGTTCTTTTCTCTGCCTGGAAGGACTGCTGACTACTTGCCCTTGGACGGGGGCGAGCAGGCAGCAGCCACCTCCTTGGCGTGAGCAGCTCAGCAGCACTTTCTCCAACAGAAGCATTGTGTCCACGCCCTTCTCAAATAATCTTTTTTTTGAGATGTTTATATACGAACTGGGGGAAAGAACAGGGGTATTATGCCCCCAATGGAAAGTACTCACAAATAAAAAAGGCACCCTTTATTGTCCATTTCCAAGGCTGTTCCGTGGGCTCCAGCAGTTGGAGCCAGCTCTGGGCCTGGTGGGACTGGCTGGATGGACTTTTCTTGGATATTTTGGGGCCTTGTCAATTAGGGGTCTGCTTTGTGCTGCAGATTCTGAGTTTGCAGAGTTCTAGAAGCTTCTTGGCAGCACTGCTTATCTTTCTTGTCAAAGGGGCCTGACCACCTCCAGCAGATGGAAGATCCACTTTAGAAAAATCACTTTTTCTTTGTAATCAAGGCTTATAACATGTTTCAGTGAATTCTTCAAAATCACTTGTAATCATTGTTGGGAGCTCACAGGGGCAGGGCAGGGTGGGAAGGGTACGTGCAGCATATCCAACACACACACACACACACACACACACACACACACACCCCTCTCTGCAGTTTACTCTCAATTATGGTTTCATTGGATCTGTCTTCATAAACACACTCTCCAGGCTTGCCTGTTCAGTGTATCCTCATGACTGTGGGAGGTGTGCACTAGGGAGGGTACGCTGAAGGGTAAGGGATGAACGTATTTTTGAGGGCTGACTAGATGGCAGTGTTGAGCCCTTTATCTCCAGGATCTCGTTTTATCCCCAAAGTAGCCCTGAGAATTTATACCATCTTGATTTCTTTTTGATGGATGGATGAAAAAAACTGAAGCTCAGAGAGGTGAGGATAGTTGACCAATGCCACACAGCTAGTAAGTACTAGAGAAGGAATTCAACCATTATTGTTTCATGCTCTGATTGTGCCTCCCAGATGATTCATTAGTTATAGCAATATTCCTGGAAAAACATTTTTGCAGCTACTGCAGTCCCCTGCTCCTTACTGCCTCCCTCAACTTGCCAGCAATGCATGCAGGGTGTCCCATGGCAGTGTGACCATTCTTAGTAAATGCTCTCTTTCTACAAGCTACATGGAAGGCAGGCAGCTCCTTGTTCCCTGATCTTGGGTGTGACTGTGTAATTTACCTTGGGATGTTCCTGGATGTGACCTGAGATGTGGTTGGGCAGTTGGGCTCCTGCTTTTCATCAAGAGAATTTGTTTCAGCAGCTACTGGTCCAAAGGGAATGGGAGACATTGAAAGTGGATCTGGATCCAACTCAACTGGAGCTAACTCCACTGTCATCTTGGAAATTCTATGAAGGATGAAGGGTAGACTTTACTAGTTTATGAGTCCATTACTAATGGAGACTGAGGTTCCAGGGGGGCTCAAGGCTTCTAAGTGCCATGCTTGGCTGTGCGTGTCTGCCACTGACTGCCAGCCCCAGTCAGGGCAAGTACTGTGGGGTCATGGTCATGGCATGGATTAGGACATTCAAGTCAGTTCTGCTTCACTGACTAGCTCTGGGATCTTGAGAAAGGCAAGAAACCTTGCTGAGCCTCAGTTCCCTTATTAGGAAAGGGGGATAGGATTCTTTTCCTGTCTACTTCCTAGGCTCCTTGAGATAAGAGGTAAAAATGAGGGACACTTGTCCTTGTGATGTGGCTGACACTTTCCAAAGGTGACACTGGGAGACTGTATGGCCGAACATCCTGAACATGTACAGGAGAGTTGGATTAAGGGTAACTATGCTCTTCCTGGGCAGGGTGACTTCCCTGGAAGGGTACTGTGTAGCCTTTCCCTATTGCCTAAAATCTGACACAAGACACACAGGGTAGTATTACGGTTTGGATATGAGGTGTCCCTCAAAAGCTCATGTGTGAGACAACACAAGAATGTGCAGAGGTGAAATGATAAAATTATGAGAGCTATAACCCAATCAGTGGATTAATCCACTTGAATGGATTAACTGGGTGTAACAGTAGGCAGGTAGGGTGTGACTGAAGGAAGTAGGTCACTGGAAGCATGCCTTTGGGGCTTATATTTGGTCACCTTTCTCGCTCTCTGCTTTCTGGCTGTCATGAACTGCCATGTTTTCCTGTGCCACACCCTTCCACCATGATTCTGCCACACCCTTCCGCCATGATACTCTGGCTCATTTCAGGCTCAGAGCTCTGGTGTTGGGTGAGCTGGAGGGGGCTTCTCCCTCCTAACAACTTCAAGAGGCCTTTCACAAAGCCAGAGAGAGCTGGCATGAATAGAAAGAAGAGTCACTCCGCATCTTTGGTTATCTTTCTATTCCAAGGTGACTAAATACCAAGCCCCATTCTTATGCCAAACTATGGTCCACAGGCTGAGAGGTATACAGAAAACAGAGAGGATCTGGGGTCAAAGGAATAGAGATAGAGAATAAAACAGTGGTTGTCAGTGTTGGAGCAAAGAGATGGGGAGATGCAGATCAAAGGATATAAAATTGCATATCTCCAGCTCCAACAGGCATACAGCAAGAGGACTCTAGCTGCTAATACTGTATGTGGGACTTTTGGTAAAACAGATTTTAGGTACTCTTGCCGCATACACAAGAAAGAGTGACTACGTGAGAGGATGTTAATTTAATAGGGCATAGTAGACATTTCATTGTGTATTTGTCTGTTAGAGCATCATATCATATACTTTAAATATACAGAACAGAAATGAATAAATAAAGGAAGATGGAAAGCCATGGATCTGAGGTGGCTGCTTCCTGCTTGCTGAGAAGGTGGAGTGGCCCATGCCTTACATGTGGCTCTGGATCTGGCTGCCTGGATTCCATCCCAGTTCACCGGCTCTAGGATTAAATTCTTAATTTTGCTGAGACTCAGACTCGATTTTGTCAAGTGTAAAATGTGCACAATAATGGCCCCTACCTCAGTGGGCTGGGGAGGCAATCACAGAAGGAGCTGAATCAGGTGTGCTGGGGTCCTTCTGCTGGTCCCTTGTTCCTCTGTCCCCTACAGGTTTGGCAGGCTGTTCTTGCACTCGCCATGGCCTCCCCTCTCAAGCCCTTGCAGTTCCCTTGGCCCAGTGTTTGCTCTGGTCACTGGAGGGTGCTCAGCTCCTGCAGAGGGCATTTAGGGCATTAATGTCCTAGCAGTGACTCTCAGCCAGTGGGGGCCGGGAGTTGGTGGATATAGCCTGCTTCCTCACAGTGAAAGAATTCACAAGTGCATAACAGTTTCCCCAGGTGTCCCCGCTGGGACTGAGGCCAGGGGCCCACAGAGGTGACCTACTCATTCTCATATCCTTTACTGACTTTCCTCTCTTCCCAGTCCCATTTCCCCACTCTTGCACTGTCTTCCCTGGGACCATCTCCCAAATAAACTACCTGCACTCAAATCTTTGTTCCAGGGGCTGGTTTGGGGAAACCCAGGTGAGACCGGGGCTTAGCACAAAGCCTGGCCTTTGTAAGTGTTCAGCACGCGGTATTTAGCACTGCATTCTTGAAGCGTTAGTTCTACTGCCAGCATCCCTATGACATCCAAGGGTGTCCTGGCTCCTTTCTTGGTCTGTGTCTTGCTTTGGAGAACATGAACTCTGGCTGCGAGCTGGAGCCGGTTGGCCAGCAGGGTCTCTCCTTCCTGAGTTCTGGCTTCAGAACCCATCCACATTTCCTGAAATCTCAGGGACTCATCCAGTGTTGGCGAGAGTGTGTGTGTCCCCCATGCTGGTTGGGGCTCATGCCCCAGAGTCTCTTCTGACTATGTGTCCCTGAGAAGGTGGCTGAGCCTGAGCTTCCTCCTCTGTGCAGTGGGGTGATTAAGAACCTAAGGTTGTTGGCCTGGGAAAATGAGGCGGAGCCTAAAAGCATTTGGTGCAGCACCTGGCACCTGATGAGCGGTGGCCAGAGTTTTTCTCTGGGTCGGCCTCCCTTCTGCATGACTGGAAACCCAAGGCTCAGAGATGGAGTCCTCAGAACTTTCCAACATGCAGACCCCCTGCCATGGGCTGTAGGGGCAGGTGGGGCAGGAGGGTCCTGGCAGGGCTCTTGCTCTCACAGCAAGGCTTCCTTTTGAAATTTCTGGGAATGGTGGCATCCGCTGATCAAATATTTATCAGACCCAACAATGTGCCTACAGCGCTGAGCAAAGATAAAAACGACACACAGCTGGCCTCCCAGGAAGCTCGTGGCCAGATGCGGCTGCATGTATGAAGGATGTGTTCAGGAAATTTAGGAGAAGCCGATTTGGGAAGTTTCTGGTTAAAGGGCCCTGCCCTCTCTTTTTGATAGCAAAATAATCGTATTATTTATTACTTCCTCTGAGGCTGCTAGTTTACAGAAGTTTATGTAAATTAACTCAGGAGATTCCACACTGGTATAGACCCTGCAAGTCCTGAACACCCCTGCTTTACAGAGAGGGAACTGAGTCCCAGAGACGTCATGCGGCTTGCTCAAAGTCACCCAGTTTGTAAGGGGGGGTGCTGGGGTTTGAACTTGGACAGTCTGGATCTGGGGTCCTTCTTTTAATTACTCTGCCCCACACTCAGAGTAGCACAGGGGACGTGGTCACCTGGGAAATTATGCAAGCGTAGTTAGTGACGCTCAGATTGATGAGGTCCCTTGACTCCTCCCTGCCCTCCGAGGCTGGTCAGTTCTGGGTTTGGGTTGTTCGCAGGGGAAGTTGAGCCAGTCATACGCACAAGCACAGCTGGGTGGTGGCTCTTGCCTGGTTTTCTGGGGACCCCACACAACTGTGAGGATATTATTGACCAGGCAGCCATTTCCATCCCAGAGAGGGAGTATCGGGTTTGAATTCGTTCAGCGTCTCAGATTGCGGTGGGCCAAGGTTCCCTTTACGTACCCCAGCTGCTCACAGCGGCCCCCTTTCTTAGGTAGCCATATTTAGCAAATAAAAGCATTTACCTGGCAGCCCCATCTCTACTCCAGAGAAGCATCCTCAACTGATGGAACAACTCACAGGCAGTGATTGGCTGATGTGGGGGCCCAGGGGCCTGGCCTCTTGCTACAGGAGGGGACAGCTCTGTGGGACGGGTCATGCTCAGTGCCCTGTGGGAAGTCCTGCTGAGATCCCACCCTCGCCGGCTCTTCTTTATTTCCTTGGCTTTCATGTCTCTCCTGGGAATTCTCTCCCCATAAGTCACGTGGTCCTAAACCCTGGCTTCAGGGTCTGCTTCTAGGGGTTCGATCCCCTTGAGACTGTGGTGGAAACCCTGCACCTTCTCCCTGGGCAAAGTCACATGTGTGCCCACAGCAACATTAGCACGGGATTTTGCAGATTCACCTTGAGGGGAGCACTTTACCTCATCCTGGGTCCCCCAAACCCTGTCTATCTCACCCTCTCCTGCTGATAGCCAGGGACTGGCAGCCCCTGGGATGGGACAAGGGTTAGCATGAAGTTAGCACTGAAAATTATGAGTGTTTTTTTGAAGGTTCGCATAATTTCCATTATTATCAGAAAGTCTATGTGGAAATCAAAACATGCCCAGTGAGACGAAGCTGTCAGTTGAGTGTCATGATAAGAAATAACGGTTGAAAGGACATGAAAGAAAGGCAAGTCTGATCAAATAACTTCCCTGTTTAAACCCTTCAAAGACTTCCCATTGCTCTCTTGATAAAGATCAAAGTCCTTGACAGTGTCTCAGGGCCCTCCGTGGAAGGGTCTGCCCACCACACCAGCTTCATTCCAAATCACTCTCCCACTTGATACCCACGCTGCAGCAATATTGGTCTCTTTGAGTCTCTCCAACTCATTATGCTCCTTCCTACCTCAGGGCCTTTGCACCTGTCATTTCCTTTCCCTGGTCTACTCCTCCCAGCCTTCTTGCTCCTCTATTACTCAATTGTATCCTCAGGGAAACCCTTTCTGACATTCCCGACCCAGCAGATGCACTCTGCTTCACATCCCACAGCATCTTGGGCTGTAGGAGTGTTACCCACTGCTTCTGAATCAGTCACCCTGCCTTAGCAGCGTAAAACAAAAAACAGGTATTATTTCATGGTTTCAGTGGCTGGCTGTCTGGCGGTGGCTTGGTATTGGGAGTGGTTTTGGCTCAGAGTTTCTCATGAGGTCAGGCTGGAGGCCTGGCTGCTGTCATCTGAAGGCTTGATTGGGGTTGGAGACTCTGCTTCCAAGATCACTCTCATGGTTGCTGGAAGCCTTCAGTTCCTGGTCAAGTCAGTCACCATGTACCCTCTCAACAAGGCAACTAGTGCCTTGCCCAGAGCAAGGGAGGGAGAGAGAGAGAGAGAGAGAGAGAGAGAGAGAGAGAGAGAAGAGGGTGGGGGTTGGGGGCACCCAAGACAGGAGCAACGGCCTTTGTATAATATTATCTTGGAAATGACATGCCGTCTCTTCTGCATCTAGAAGTGAGTCGCCAACTCCAGCCTGCACTGAATGGAAGGGGAATTAAGCTTCCTCTTGAAGGGAGGAACATCAGAGGCTTTGTGGGCACATCTTTCTGACCCCCCGGAGTCGCCCTGCACAGTGGCAGTTTGACCTTTAGCTTGTGTGATTACTAGATCCATATCTGCCTGGGCTGCACTCTCCACAGAGAAAGTCTCTTCACACCCCCTCCTAGTACCCCACACATAACACTGAATCAGATATTTATTTAACCAGTGAACAGTTTTAATTTTTTTTATCAGAATAGTTTAAGAAACATTTTTGACAATCTTAATTTTTTTTTTGTAGTGGCCTTTAATCTCAGTGTATCCTTGAAAATAATTGCAGCTGTCCTTTGAATTTCAGTTTGAAGGTGAGCCATAGAACCGTGTTTTTTTCCTCATTAATTAAGCGATCATTAATTGAGCACTTATTACATGCTAGAAGGAGTGCCAGGTGCTGAGGATGGGGAGATGAACAGGACGAGCTACGGCTTTGTCAATTAAGATGTCCACATGCTCGCGTGTAAAGCACCCTGGTGCCTTTTGAATCATCTTCAAACACGAGTGACAATAGGCAGCTGTATTAGAAACAGACCCCTTGATATTGAGTTTGCAGAAGCTGTTTTATCAGCCCGGCAGGTTGCTCAAGTGAAGTGCAGTATTTACATTTCATTCCAAAGTGGTTGTGCCAACATCAATCCTCTGGTTTTCATACTTTTGGTCACTGTTTGCAAATGTATAAAAGGTTTTGTCAAAGGAGCTGGATAAAGATGGGAAGAGAATGGCATTGTAGCTGAGGAGTAGAGATCTTAGTGGGGTCGATGCTGGGAAACAGTCTGCTGGGGTCCTGGGGGCAGGCATGTGGGTCATGTGAAGGATGGAATTGGGGAAAATGAAATCCCAGCAAAAAAGAGTCTGGGTCCCCACGCTACTACTGGAGGGGCACGATCCCTTTGCTGAGCTTCTGTGTGGCTGTTGTGAAACGTGTGCATTGATCAGACCCCAAGTCTTACAACCTTTCACTGTTTTTGTTAGCAAGTCTCTTGTAAAAAGTGCTTATAACCCAACACTCAGATATGTAAAGTGGACGAGATTCAAGCCTCGCTTCTTAGAGGAGTGAGAGGAGAGGGCTGGATCCCATGCTCTGAGTGCCTCTTCCACATTCCCTTACTCTGCAAAATTTCAGCTCATCCCACTGAATCCCAGAGTCCATTTTGGCACCTCCTTGGCAGGTTGGATGTACTGGGGTCTTAGCGGCCCCCACAAGCTGCCCTCAACCCCTGGTGGGGGGAGTTGGTGTAGTTATACTCAAGCTCCCTTGAGCCTCAGGCTGGATGCCCCCGAGGCAGGTGATCGAGACTGGCGCACTGAGTTCCCTGACAGGCCCCGGATGCCCACAGATGCTGGCAATGCATTGGCTGCATCCACAATGCACCTTTTACAGACTGTCTTCCCTTCTTTCCTTTCCTTTCTTACTTTCTTGCTCTGCTAATCACGGTTCCTGGGATCACCTCCCAAATATACCACCTGCACTTAAATCTTTGTCCCAGAGTCATCTTCAAGGGGGACTCAAATGAAGACAGGGACTCAGAGGACTTCTCCCTCTCCCCTTCTTCCCCCACCTCACACCTCTGCAGAACCTATAGGTCCCAGGGCATTTTGCAAACCGCTCGACTAGAAAAAAAGATCTGTTTCCTTCTGGCCATGGCATTCGAGAATGTACCTCTTCTCTGCTTCAGTAGAAGGCGGTGCATTAAATGCAACTTTACACAATGTCTTCGGGTGGAAAGAAGCAGCCGTTCTTTATAAACCCGAAGTCAGAGTACGCTTCGACTTTGTGGAAGGGTTTTTATGAGCTGAGTTTCTCTTTGGTGACTTGCTTTATGGAGTGAGGAAATAATCTGTGCCAATTGGCAGATACACTGGTCCCAAAAAGGTTAGGGATAATGAAGCTTCAATAGCCTTTGGATGGATATAGCACTGCGCATCCCCCGCTGCCATGATTTTCTTTCTGATTCTCCTTCCAACCTTCACGTGGAGGAGAAAGAGAGAAAACCAGGCCCGTAGAGGTGTTTCTCCTCCACCACTGGAAGGGAGACCAAGAAACACAAGTGCAGTGGGCGCACCCGGAGGTGCCCCTTCCAACCCTTCACACAGCCGGCTTCGCGCAGCGCAGGCTGGCCTCCGCCAGGTGCATCTGAAGTTCTCCACCTGCCAGCAATTGGCTGCCTTGGAGGGAATTAACATCCATCAGCTGGTGACTGATGAGGATGAGAGACAGAGACCCTAGCCACCCAGTTCTCAGGGTGGGAAAATTCATGTGTGCCCCTTGCCATCCCCAGAGGTCCCTGGAATCAAGTGCACCTGGCCCGGAGAGTGACTTGCTCAGCGACATTCCTGTTTTAGCTGCCATCCTTCCCAGCCTCCTTTTCCCACTCCTCTAGTGGTATTTTCTTGTACCTCCCAAATAAGTTTCAGGTGCCCAAATCCTTGTCTCGACCTGCTCCTGGAGGAAACCAGAGGAAAGCCACCTTTCCCAAACCAGGGCTGGGTAGCTTCTGCTTGTCCCTTGTCTGTTCCCAGCTATAATTGTCCACAGCATCCCTGATGAGAGAACCTCGTGGGTGCTGTCAGGCTCGGGGCGGGGGTGGGGGGAGGGTATGAGAGCTGCCTGAGGAGACCAGGGGGCCAGGAGCACAGGTAGGAGGGCGTGTGTCCATGAGCAGCTGCAGGACTACTTCCTCAGGGCCAGCTTGGATCCTGCCCTCCAGGATGGCTCCATGGTCACCTGTGGTGACCACTGTCCACACTGTCCATTCTGCTCTTAGGCTCCAACAGTAGCAAACTACTTGGAGTCTCCCTGCCCATCTCCTTCATGCCTCTTGATTTTGATTGCTCCACATATACTGCTCATTCCTACCTTTCCCTTAGCAAAATCCTACTCATCCTTAGAGAGCCACCCAAGGGTCAGTTCTTTTCCGAAGCCTTCTCTGCCTCCCTCAGATGGAGGAAGAGCTCTTGGCTTTGTTTTCATGCCTCCCCTCCCCAGCCTCTCGCCCTTAGGGACCTTCACACAGTGCTGAAATCGTCAGTGTATGCATGTGTCTTTCCCCTAGACCAGGAGCTCCTTGGAAACCCAGGCTGGGTCGTATTCAATGTTTTGCATCCCTAGTGTCCTTCACAGGGCCTGGCACACTGTAGGAAGTGGGTGTAGGCTGCAGTCCCCAGAAACAGACCCTGAAATGGGGATTTTTTTTTCAATGATATATTAAGAAACGGCTCCAAAAGAGAAACCAGTCAGGAGGCAGCAGATGGCCAGGGAAGGGGAGGGGGCCAAGCAGAGGTGAGATTTCAGGCCAAAGTCCCGCAGAAGGAGGGGCTTCAGCCTGACCCTGTAGGGTACTTTCAGCAGAAGTTACGCCCAGCAATTGTCTGGAGAGCTGGACCTTATACCTTGCAACTGTCAATCATGGTGAAGGCTGCCCCAGGGAGACACAAATGCCTGGACTTCTGTGTCTGTGTGAGGGAAAGGCTGCTCCAAGAAGCCATGGCCAACCTTCTGGAGACAGCCCTAGATTTGGACTGTTGGAGGCAAAGTCCAGGGGAAGATCCACCTAGAGAAGTCAGGGCAGTGGCCTGCAGGAATAGATCACAGGCTGAGGATCAGGGCTGAGTACCAAGAGTGTCCACTAGAGGGCTCACCACACATCCAGTGACCTGCATGGAAATGCTAGCCCGTGGACCCCCTGCAGGCCCTTGGCACCTGGGCTGCCTCAGCCCCAAACCCAGTTTGTCTGGTGGTCCACAAACCACCCTCGCGGCTCCTACCTTCCCATGCTCTCTGGTGTCAGGCTCCGGCGTGCTCTGGATCTCCAGGGTCACCTTCGGCCTCAGGTCCCATCCTCATTAGGGTTTCCCCTCCTAAATTCACTGCAAATCTCTCAATCCTCTTCAAAATCTTTCATGAAGTCATTCCCCTTCTTCCATTCTCATTGCTGTGGCATTCGCAGAACCTTGTACAGTTGGTGTGCATAGTTGTTGAAGAACAAAGGAATGAATGATGAATGATGGCCCAATCTGCTGAAAGAGGTCCACTCTCCATAGGCTGGCATGCAGTATTTCCACTGGCATATCCTACCCTCTTTCCTGGTTTTTGCACATTCCTAAGTGCATATTTGACTTAGGACAAACTACAGTTGCCCTCTGTATATCTGGGCTCTGCATTCATGGATTGAACCAACTGCAGATCAAAAATAGTTGGAAAAAAAATCAACTGGCCTCTACGGAACACGTACAGACTTTTTCTTGTTGGTATTCTCTAAACAATACAGCATTTCAATTATTTACATAGCATGTACATCGTAGCATTATAAATCACCTGCAGATGATGTAAGTCTGTGGGAGGGTGTGCAAAGGTCATGTGCAAACACTACACCATTTTAAGGCAGTGACTTGAGCAGCCTCAGGTCTGGTTCCCTCAGAAGTCCTGCGGTCAGTTTCCCAGGGATCCCAGGAAGGGCCTCCATTCTTCCACAACGTAACCCATGCATTCTCGACATCTCGCCTTTGCTCCTCTCTTCTTTGTATCTAAAACGAGATCAATTTCTCATTTCTATTTGTAAAAATCCTGCTCTTTTTCCAAAGATCAGCTCCCCAGGTGAGTTTTAACTTTTTCCAATGTGTGACATTTAGTTTCTTCCTCTCCTAGGGAACTGCTAAAAATTTGGGGGCATCACCATCTTAAAAGGCAAGGAGCTCCTCTACATCAAGAGGCATGTGAGGCTGGCATTTGGTGGTCACCAAATATCTCAGTTGTCCTCTCTTGGGCACACAGGAGTGTGTTTTCTTACCTCCTTGAACTAAGAGGACCTTGGAACCTTTCGTGGCCATTGAGACGGAAGCAGAGTGACCTGTGTCGCCTCCAGGTTGGAATCTTCAAGAGCCAGGATGGAATTTTCTGTGTCCTTTTTTCCTGCTTTTGCAATTGTGGGGGACGGAGATGGAGCCTCCCGCAGCCTGGGTCCCTGAATGGTGACAATGAAGAGCAGAGGCTCAGTATTTCCACAACAGGTGGAATTTTTGTTGTTCTAAGACACAGAGATTTGGGGTTGTCACACAGCACCACCTTGGCTCTGTTGACTGATATCAGTCTATGATTCATATTCTGGGCCCTTCAAAATCTAGCAGGTGTCTTCAAGTAGAAAAACCCAAGGTATATTTTTGAAGGAAGTGCACCTAGAAGCTCTATTTCTTTTTTCTTTTTTCTTTTTTGGAACCAGGGATTGCACTCAGGGACACTTGGCCACTAAGTCACATCCCCAGCCCTATTTTGTATTTTATTTAGAGACAGGGTCTCACTGAATTGCTTAGGGCCTCACTAAGTTGCTGAGGCTGGCTTTGAACTCACAATCCTCCTGACTCAGCCTCCCGAGTCGCTTGGATTACAGGCGTGCGCCACCATGCCCGGCAGAAGCTCTATTTCTTGAAGCGACCATTGTTCTGGGACTGAGATGACGGAAAGGGTAAGATGGCTGGCCCAGAGTCAAGGAACTGCAGGAAGGAGTCTCCACAGATGAGGTTAAACCAGGCGCTGCATGACGAGATGGTCAAGGACATAGTTACAGTTTGGGAACTGAAAGAATGTCTTTCCCTTTCCTCCCTCTCTCCCTTCTTTAAAATTTAGTGCTGTTGGTTGAACATGACGTGCTTGTAGGAATAGCAGGAAGGAACCAGCCACGTGATTTTTAATTTCTTTAAGGTATGAATAAAGCACAGAGAACCTTGCCCTAAGAAAAAATAAATTTGTATTTTGAAAACATTAATCTTCCGGCCAGCAGAGGCAGTTTTGATCAGATCATCCATTCTTCAATTTCTCATCCTCTATAGCTCAAATTTCACCCCAAAAGCAAAGTGGATAAGATTTCCTAATGACAAAATAAATCGAATATTAGATTTTTACGTCTTGCCTTTTTTCACTTTCTAGGGTTATTTCCTGCCATCATGGTCCAGGATCTTCGAAATATCTTCAAGGAAAAAAAAATTTTTTTTCATCAGTGCCTGCAACAAATGAATCACACGGACAATTTGCTACACTGGGCTTTTTCTTTTTGTGTGAAGGTAAGAAATCCTGAGTTAGGGAAGCTCTGACTTCACCCGCCTTGTGGTTCTGAAATTACTCATCCAGACACGAAACAAAATTGAAAAATCAGAGAGATCTAGTTCGAAAGAAAAAGAATGGTTGATGACTTGGGAACCAAGTAAGTACTCATTTTGGTTTTGTGCTGTTGGATGAAGATACTTGGGTCAAAAGAGGACTTGGAAGCATCAGGGATTGACAGGGCTAAAAGACGTGGGCAAGGTATTTATCATACCAAGGAAAGAGAGACAGGGCGTATGTCTGGAGGGCAGCAGCGGCCCCAACCCCGAGAACCTGCTTCCCCTCTTGCCATTACAAACTCATGGACAAGAACTGTCATTGACTGGGCTTTATCTTCCGTGTACTACTAAGAGGGTGCATTCCAAGTGCATCCTACGTAAATCGAGGTTTGCTTCCTGACCTGGGAGATCAATTCTGTCAAGTGCAGCTGGCTGATGGATCGCTCTGTGGCTGCCACAGCATTGGAAATCACATCAAATGCCTTCTCACACATGCTCTGAAACACACACTGGAATCTCCAAAGAAAATGTGCATAGATCTGGGAGAATGGATACCCACGCAGCCCGCCAACCTGAGTGTCTCCCAAAGCCAACAACATGTGGCTGGGGCTCCGTGCTTGCTTAGGGCTGTCCTCCCAGCAGAGGCGGCAGTGCTGGGCTGAGAGCACAGATTTTAGAGCCAGTGGCTGAGTTTGAAGCCAGATCTGCTTGGCAGCATGTGACCTCGGGCAAATTCTTCAACCTCTGTTGGTTGCAAAATACGGATGATAATAATGATATATATCTTCCTCCCTCCTTGGACAGTGTTTTAATCTGGATTCTCTGGGGGGAAGACCCTGAGACAGGGATTTAAGAGCCAAAGGTTTCTTGGGAGGTGAAGGTAGTGGGTGATGGGAAAGAGAGGGGCCAATGAGTGATGAGTTACTGAGCGAGTCACCACTGCAGGTGACTGGAACTTAGTCCTGCTGGGGAGATCTGGGACTGTTATTGTGACTCACAGTAAAACACTCCCAGAGGGTGAAGGAGCCGGGGTGTTTATACACCACCCCCATCCACTGCTGTCATGTGTGTATGCACGTGTGTGCGTGTGAGCACGTGGACGTCTGTGTAGGGAAGAGGTGCTAATTCCCTGGCATTTGTGGCTTGCCATGCAAAGCGGAAGGGAAAGTCCATGGTCAAAGCCGTGCAGGAGCCAGCAGGCCAACGCCAGGCAGTGAGGCTGCAGGGGCTGTTCAGGGCAGACAGACTGTTTGGAAGATTAAATGAACTAATTTTTGTGAAATGTTTAGTAAAGTTCCTGTAAAGAGTAAACACTCCTTCAAGAGCTTGACAAACACTAAGGCCAGATCTCTATTCTTTGGGATAATGTGTTTTCTTAGGCTGGATTTTATTTTTGCTTTAAAATTTTTCTTTCTTTTCTTTTTGAGACCATGAACCACTATTAGGACCTTGTTGCTATCTTGACGGCCAGAGACATTCCAGGTTTCCTTAGGATGATCGTGTAAATGTGAGGTGGGCGTGCTGACAGATTTGTCTCCATCGGAGGGAATATCATCATGCCACGGCTAGTTGGACAAATATCTGCCCATCCACTGCACAAGCCAACACAAGACCAGCAAGCATCTCATTCCATACTGCAGACCTCAACCTAGCTATGCTGTGCTGCAGTAACAAATAGGCCCAGAACCTTCCCAGCTTCGCAGAAGTCAACACCAGTCTACTCTCTGCTCTCCACCCCAGGCTGCACCCTGAACTCACTGAAGACAGGTGCTGGGCTGGAGGAAATGGAGTTGTCACTGCATCCTCAGCACCCAGCACAAGGGACAGCACAAAAAGCCTTAGGCTTGCAGCTTTCCCTTCATTTGACATCCTGGCTTCCTCCCATTGAAGGAGTGCTCTGTTCAAATGCCCTTCCTCATGGAAGCTTTTCTTGTTCTCTGAGTCTGAAAGAGTCCCTGTCCTCTGACTTCTTGACACTTTGTGTCTCTCCACAGTGCTCCACATTCTGCCATGCCTGATGCTGACTGTGTCCGTATTAAGCCTTGTCACTGTCCCTCAAGTCCCTCCGATGGCTCCCAAACACACCTAGGATACTCACCAGGGCCCTGCCTGCCTTTGAGCCTCTGCGCTGAGCTGCCCTGGGGATCTCACCTGCCACTTTCTCTCCCTCTGCTCTCTCCCAGCTGCAGTGGCCACACACTGTTCCCTGCCCATGCCCCTCAGGGCCCCTGCTCAGGACCTTTGCCCCTGCTGCTCCGTATGAGTAGAATCTACCTTCTGCTTTCCAAATCACATGCTCCCTTGATTCAGATGGCTGCTCAAATGTTATCACCTCAGAAAGCCCACTGTGTCTTCAAAAGCACATGCGGACACATTAACCTGCTCTGTTTTTTTTTCTGCATCACACATTTATTTGGTTGTCCTGCCCACTGCCTCCACCCACAGGCATGCAAACCCCACAAGGACAAGGACCCTGTTTTATCTAGTGTGGCATCTTCAGCTTCCTCCACAGAGGCTGGAACTACAGGAGTTCAGTAAACAGTTGTCAAATAAATGCATGAGAAGTATGGTGCCACTTTAGAAATGGGGTAGCTGACCCCTATAGCACTGATCAAAACTGTGCAAAGTGACGGAGCTACCTGTGTACCATTTATATCACATCTCCATCAGAGAATTCTTGGTTGGTTCAGCAGCTGTACCAAGGTCTTATAGACTAGGTTGCCTATGAGCAACAGAAATTCATTTCTCACAGTCCTGTGAGTCCAAGGTCAGTTACCAGCATGGTCAGGGCACAGTGAGGGCCTCTTCCTGATTGCAGACTGCCCACTTTTCCTTGAAGCCTCATGCCTTCTGGCCTTTTCTTATTGAGGCACTGATTCCACTCCGGAGGCTCCACTCTCATGACCTGATTACCTCCCAAGGCTCCACTTCCAAAGGCTATCATATTAGAATTCAAGTTTTGCATGAATTTTGGGGGGCCACAAATACTCCACTCACCACGAGACACTTCATTTTAACCTTAATGATGATAATTTCTGCATTCAGGGAAACAGGCACAGAGAGGATATGTGACTTGCTCAAGGTCATGGAGCTGGGGGGTGGTGGTGGCAGAACAGGGATTTGAACCAGCTGTCCAGCTTCAGAGTTCATCTCTCTGAGGTTATGCTTTATCTAGGGGTAATCACAAAGATAGGGTTGCTGGCAGAACCAGCCAGAGAACAAACTGGAAAGTTCTTTGTCAACTGTCCCAAAGTTGAGTGAGAATTTCTCGTATGAGAAATGTGTGTGGGATTCCCACCTCTTGAACTTGGACAAAGGCTAGGGGTGAATTCAGGAGCTATGTTGGGGGCAATTACTCTACCAGGAAAGCCATCAAGCTCACAAAGGACACGTGTACTCTGTGCAAAGGTCTCATTGCCAGGTCTGCAGAGAAGGTTCATACAGAGGCTCTGGGCATGACTTGTTTGTTCTACTTCCAGAATATTCTGACATCGCCATCCAAATAGACCATCTGTTGGGGCTACCATCTGGGCAAGACATCCTTGCCTGGCAAAGTCCTTAAAGGTAGAACCTGTGTCTCTATAGTACCTCCCACAGGGCCACAGGTGAGGGGCTCAATAAATGCTAATTGAACAGGTGTGACTTTTTTTCAACCCAAAACACATTCATGTTAGACACATGTCACCGCTACTGGTCTTCCCCATGCTAATCCACTCTACCCAGTGTTCAACTCTTTTCCCAATCCCAAATATGGGATCAATGCCCTTCCAGGCTCACGAACTTTCTCTGGATTTTCATTGTCCAAAGAAAAAATTTGAATGAGTGTAAACAACAACAAAAACCAAAGCAAGAAGTAACCAAAGCCCTACACAGCTGAAGAACGTCAGCACCTGACAGGCCCAGGGTCTATCTTCTGCGTCCCTGACATCTCCCCGCCCCTACTTTTATAGAGTCCTGACAAGGGAAAGTCGATTAACCAAGGATGCAGTGGTTCAGTGGTGGAGCCAGGCCTGGGACCCAGGCCTCCTGATGGCCAGTCCAGTGGTCCCCCTCTGAGCATGGCAGGACATGAAAATGTAACTCCAAAACCACAGAGAGCAGCTTCCTGTTGAAGGCGGCTGAATTTTCTCTCCACTCTGTCATGGTAACCGTTTTCATAGTTTCATCCCCTTTTGGCCTCTGATCCATGGACTAGATAATTAATCAGGCTTTTGAATAATTAAAACTATTAAAAATGCCTTTGTACCTGCTAAAATTGCTCCAGTAATTAGTGCCTTATCAAGAGACGGATTCCAAAACTGGAATAGTTCTCCGATGGATAGAGACCACTTGCACTTGAGGTTCTGTGGATTCAGAAGTTGAGATTGGAGTGCTGTCTACACAGCAAATCCCTTTGAAGTCAAATAGCACCAATTCTTAACCCCGAAATCTCCATTGAACATCCTCTTGTTCTAATGGTAGACACAGTATGCCTGATTCTTTGCTTTCAGAGCCTACTGTAAAATGCGATCATTAATTAAAATATTGGATTGACTTCTCAATTCAGCATCCACTTTTCCATATATAAACTCTCACAGGAGCCAAGGAAACCGCAGTGCTTGCTTTTCTCGGGTACCACCTGGTCCTTCTTAACCTGGTCAACACCTGTGCTGAGCTCTAAGCCAGAATGTTCTGTCCCCAGGGCTTTGCCACTAACTTACTTGGAGTACCTCCCAATGGATGGATTTATTAAAATCCAGCTCCAGGTGCTAAGGCTGCCGACTTCATGTGGATTCAGGGCTCAATGGTACTCTGGTGGATGTTTGCAGGAAGCTGGGTGCAAAAGAAGGACCATAAGTCAAGGATGAGGGACTGAGGTTATATATCCTGCATGAGAAAAGTCCCTCAAATCTTCCACTCTCTCACTTTCTCCTCCATGAGATGGGATTGTAATGCAGGCTTGCTAGGCTGGGAAGAATAAGTGAGTTTTCAATATAACATCTAATAGGTCACAGGGATTTCCCTCCCACCTTGGCCAGCTGCAAGGAGGTCACTTTCTGTTGTGGGATTTGACCGTGTGGACCAATGACTTCTATTTGGGGGTTTTCTAAAGGTGACCTAATCATTGTCATTTAGCTAGATCAAAGGTGCTTTTTATGATTGGAATACCCAACTCTCAGCTAAATCAAATGATTGACACTGCGGCTCCGCAGCGGACGTGGGCTCCCCTAAACGCTTCCTTATTTTGGTTAACTACACAGTTATCATGACTCCTGAATCTTCTTCAGCTGGAATCCTTTCCCCTTCCTGATCCCCACTTCCTGTCCTTTCTACCTCTTAAATATTTCTTGGTTACCTCTCCTTGTCCCTGTCCCAACGTTATGGTTTAGGTATGAGATGTCCCCCAAAAGCTCTTATGTGAAACTATGCAAGAACATTCAAAGGTGAAATGGTTTGGTTATCAGAGTCTTTACCCAATCAGTAAATTTATTCCCTGATGGGGATTAACCAAGTGGTAAGTGAAGGCAGGTGGGGTGTGGCTGGAGGAGGTGGGCATTGTGGGGTGTGGCTTTGGGGTATATATTTTGTATCTGGTGAGTGGAGTCTCTGCTTTCTGATTATCATGTGAGCTGCTTCCTTCTACCACATTCTTCCAGCCTAATGTTCTGCCTCACCTCAAGCCTGAGGAATGGAGCCCACTGTCTAGGGACTGAGACCTCTGAAACTGTGAGCTCCCAAGTAAACTTTTTCTCCTCTCAAGTTGTCTTGTCAGTTCTTTCAATCATAGCAGCAAAATAGCTGATTAAAACACCTAACAACTGCTGCCCCGGTCAAGGCTGGTAATCTCTCACCTGAATGAATGACAAGATATAACAAATTGACATATGTTAATAATAAAAATTAAAGAAACTTTCTCTCAGATTGAGCACAGCATGGTAGGTGGTTGCACATAGTGGTGGAATGTGGAATTGATACCCATCTCTACTGGCAGATAAAAGTATTCAGGAAAGAGCAGGGGCAGGAAAGTTCTTGGAGCTGTGAATGTAGGGGGAGGGCAACTTAGAAACCTCTATACTAGTATATATCATGCTCTATTGTAATTTTCTGTCCTTTGTGTGACTTTCTTATTGGAAGGTAAGCTCCTTAAGGCAATCTGAGGGTCTTAATTTCTCTACCAGTGACTAATGTGTGATGGACACATGATGGATGATCAAAAAAATATTTGTCAAATATGGGTGAAATTCTTACCAGTTGCTGGGATGCCAATAGAAGTAAACTTGGTTGACTGTGGGAGGGGCCAAACTAGCTACTGTGGGATCAGACCAGCTGGAGTGGGGTGGGTGATCAGGCATAACAAGTACGGGGTGAAGTTCAGCATTCGGTGGCGCAGGACTGAAGCAGTGGTTCAGACATAGGATGTGAGGCAGGATCCTTTTCTAGATCTAGGAAATAAGAGCTTGGTCAGAAGGGTCAAGACAAAGGGGTTGCCTTCGGGACCAGAATCAAACCCTTCATGGGACCAGCAATCAGACTGATCCGATAGCAAGTCATCAATACTACCCAACCAGGACCCTTTAACAGCCCTCATGACCAAGGAGAGGGCTGATTACAGCATCTGGGGAAGGAGCTGGGTGTGGGTGTAACTCAGTGGAAGCAGGTTGTTCTGGATGGGGGTGACCTGTGGGACTGTGTGAGGGAGACGTTATTTTATAGTAGTTAAGAACACAACCTGGAGGCTGAGTTAGATTGCTGTTGAGTGTTGTTTTTCACATCTGAAATGTGGGGACAAGAATGCCTGTCACATAGACTTGTTAAAAGATAATAGGCCAGAAGATGGTTATATGGTGTGTGGCATATGATAAATGATCAATAAATGGTAGTTTTAAACTACATCTATCAAAACCAAGCTGGGCAAATATGTTAGTGTGAGGGAGAGAAGGGTGACTTAGCAGTTGATGACATGGAAATAGCAAGTAATACAAAATTTCTTCTTCTAACATTTTTGGCAGTTTGAGACTAGTATCCAGCACAGTTTTGATGGGCAGTTACCCTGATACAAAGCTCAGAAGAGTCATTGCTTTGAGTCCCTCTTTCCTAGAACCAGTCAGGATAGTCCAGGTTACATGACTATAACAAGCAACCCCCCAATTGCAGTGGTTTAAAACAAGTTTATTTATCAGCTCACACTGTGTTCCCATTATGGAATGGCAAGCTCTCTGCTCCATGTCTTCTTCCTTCTGGGACCAAGGCTGTCTGAAATGTGGCAAAAGAAAAGAGAGAATGGCATGTCACTCATTGCCTGGAAAGCTTCTGCCTAGAGTCAACGTGGGTCACTTCTGCTCTCATTTCGGTGGCCTAAGCAAGTCACCTAGTCACACTGAATTCCAGGGGGATAGGGAAGTGTCATCATGAAATGCCTCTGGGCATTTAGTCCTCCAGGAGAATAGGCTCACCCTGACTTGGGGATACCATTTTTTTGTTTGTTTACTGCACTTATCCTCCTGATTCTCAGAACACACAGAGCCTCTCATAGACTCAAATTAGGCAAATCATAGCATTTTATCACTCAACCATAGTCATTGGTTCAAAGGATGGACATGCGACCAATCAGGATTCTTCAAATTGGAGGTGGAAGAGGAAAGCCCTGCTTTTCCTGAACATGGAATTGGGAGGATATGATCATGCCTTCAGCCTCGCACTCAGCTCCTTGGTAAACAGACCTGGGGGAACAGAACTGATGAACTGGGCAAAGGGGTGTAGAGACTGAGCCCTCCTGAAGGCTGACTGGTCTCTGGGGCTGGTTGTGCAACAGCCCTTCCCATCTGGGCAGGCTGTGAGGCTGTCTGCCTCCAGACCCCATGCCTAACCCTTTCCTGCTCAGCTCTGTGTTCAGAGGGGCTGATCCCTGGAACTCTAGTTCCCTAGGCCCCGGGTTTCAGTTGGCTTCCAGTGGTGTGGCCAAAACCAGGCACTGACTAGATGCTGGGATGTCAGAGAAAAGGAGAGGCGAGGGGATTTCTCCAGCCCTAAGGGAGTATCTCATTGGCTTCAGTTTTCCCTGGACACACCTGTCAAGGTGCTAACTTCTCCTGGGCTTCTAGGTCTTTGTCTCTTTGTTTTAGGGCTGGGAGTAGCTTCTTGCTCTTACGGATTTCTGAGTTACCTTCCTTCTTTCAAATCGTTCATCAAATTTCCTGTACAGCCAATTTCCTGCATCCAGTCCTTCTGCTATAAAAACTTGAAGCCATTTTGAATTTCCAGATTAGACCCTGAGTGATCAACTGCTATTTGATTAGGTGAGCCAACACATTTTCTCCTTAAGTGAATTGGTGACCACTTCCGTTGCTTACCACCTGGAAAGTCTGGACCAATGCAGTAGTCAATAGGAAACAAGTAGCTACCAGCTCCTGTGCATTCACTAGATACCAGGCATTGTGCTCAGCACTTTGCTTCCATTATGGAATCGGGAGGTAGGACTCATGAGCTCCATTTTATAGATGAGGAAGTGGAAATACAAACAGGTTGAGAAATTTTATCCCACTTGGGTTTCTGTTCTTTACATGGAATTCACCCAGAGCCAGCTGCCCCATTAAGGAAGGAAGGGATTCCCAGAGGTATGTTGAGGCTCAGGGGTGGCAGGAGAAGAAAGGAGGTGACAAGTGACAGAAGGCAGGTATACGTGCCATCTCATGGCATGACCTGGAAACTTAACACCCTTCTCCCAGGAAGGAGTGTAATGAAGGAGAAGAGCTCATGTAAATGAGGTTCAGCCATCTCTGCTGTGATTCAAGTCAAGTTCTTGCTACTAATTGCACACACATTTGGCTAAAGGTAGTAAATAGGAATCATTCACGCGTCCTTAGAGACGGTGGCGCCATTCCGTATTCATGGCAAATGTATCACCGAGCTTCATAAGAGAATCATTTTAAAACAAAGCTTGGTCAGCTGTTTAATAATTTACTGATAGTGACAGCAGGGAGAATATCTAATAACCAGTGAGATTGGCTTTCAAATGGAAAATAAATTCATGTTAGAAAGGTTAGAGGAGGGAAAAAAGGGAGAAGAGGGAAGTGTTATTAGCAGCAAGGCAGTATTTAACATTTGTCAATTGCTGATTTCTCTGAGTCCGATCAGAGTTGAGAAGTTTGATTATTAAGAGTTTGCAAAATTTCATGCATTTCACTTCAAAACAATCAGGGGCCTTTAGTGTTCTTCCCACAGGAACCAGGATTTCTACAGGGGTCTGGTGTCCTGAAGCAGGGGGTTTGACCCCAACTGGGCACTGGGATAGCATCCTTCATCAATTTGAGGACCGTTTCAGGGCTATATGACGTCTGTTATTGCCTGTCAATGGTTCCTAGGGTAGGTACAGCCTGAGAAAAAACAAAATTAGACCGAACTACAAGTGTATATTCTCTTGCTGTGGGGAGAATGTAGCCCAGAACTTATTACATGGGATCTGGCTTCCGGGTGAACTGAACCCTATTCACCTTTGCTTACTGGCCAAGCTCCATTGAAATGTCTGTAAAACGAAAAGGGTTTTGAGATGGATGGACTTGAAGTTCCCTGATGATTCTGATATTCTTGGTCCAGGATTGGGAGATACAATCACAGGGACTTAACATGTCCAGGAGCAGTTGAAAGGAATATAAAATCTAAAGCCGATCCCAAATTGCCAGGTCTCCTTGTGCCTCAGTTTCCTCACCTATAAATGAGGAATGCTAAGAATCGGAGGTCGGATGATGCAAATGAGGCTTTTAGCTGCACATGTGCCTCAGAGTAAGCACTCAGAATCTTTGAGTTCAGACAGTCCAGAGGTGGAAGCAAAAAAGGGAAAAAGCCTGAAGATCATCAATCTTTTATTTATTTTTTTGGTACTGGCGATTGAACTCAGGGCACTCGACCACCGAGCCACATCCCCAGCCCTATTTGCATTTTATTTAGAGACAGGGTTTCACTGAGTTGCTTAGCACCTTGCTTTTGCTGAGGCTGGCTTTGAACTTGTGATCCTCCTGCCTCAGCCTCCTGAGCCGCTGGGATCACAGGTGTGAGCCACAGTGCCCACCCAGCAGGATCATCAATCTTTAACCCTCCCCACACCTGTCAGCCCCTCCCCCAAGCACAGGGCACATTCTGTCCTCAAACCAACCCCAAAACATGCCTCTCTGGAGACAGGCGTCCAGGTACCACAGATGCTGTGTTCCCAGGTGGCGCTTTCCGAGGTTTTACATGCCGGGTTTGTACCCTCCATTCTTCACATTCATTTCAACAAACTCTCATTCTGCCTTATCAGCATTTTTTTTTTTTTAGCTTGTAGAAATGATTTGCCAGTGTTTTATTTGACATGAGAATGGCTTGGATAAATGTGTGTGGTCTGGCCTGTCATGCCTGTGAATAATCTCAGTGGGCTCTGGGGTCCTTTGCCATCTCCCCAGCTCCGTTCCATGGAGAGGTGAAGGGGATTCTGGGGGTTGAAGCTCACTGCTAGCAATTTGGCGAAATGTTCTTCTATGGAGTATAATAAGATACTTCTTAAGCAGGAGCTGTTTTCTGAAACCTCAGGAACTAGTAGTACTTACGCCACTGGATTAGCCATGGAGTCGCTGACTGGCTGGAAATATTGTGAGAACAACATTTGTGCTTCGGTACAGAGGAAGGGAGGTTGCATACCAAACATGGGGTCTACATGGGAGTGAGGGGTTGGGACACATGTTAGGTGAGAGGAGGAGGAAGGTAGAGGGCAGAAGTGGCTAACTGGTTAGGTCTCTAGATCACTTACTAAAGGGCATTAGCAACGTTTTGACTCATAAGTGAGGTGGACAGATATTACTGGACTGTCTAAAACTACTGGGAGAAAGTACCTGCAACACCATTTGATCTTTGTAGGATTGTCAGTTGTGACCATTCTCACTAGCAAGAAGTGGACGATGACCTAGACTGGCCACTTAGAGTACCCTTCCCTGGACAAATCGATTGGTTCAGGAAATGAATGTGAACCAAATCAGTCCATCTGGCTCTTTACTGGGTCTGTCTTTGGATAGAGTTTGGGAGGATGCTGCAAAAGGTCTCATTTTTCACTGAGGGTGCGAAGATGGGAGAACTGTATATAGTGCCATTATCCAATTTTTCTGACTACCGATAGAAATGCAGCTGAGATGGAGAGGGAATGAGAGGGCCGGGGGGAGAGGGAGAGGCAGACCCCATCCACCTCCAGCAGACAGGCCACTAAAGCCTCCAAGCCCTTTGCGGTTCCTTGGCCAGGTGCCTCCAGCAGCCTCAGCAGAGGACGGTCCCTGCTGTTTCTGTGCTGGCCTGGACAGAGCTACCCACTTCTGGCCTTCCATGAGACTCCTTTGGGCAGTGATAAATAGGACAAATTTCCAGACCCTTCCTAGGTTAATCAGCTTGAGGGGAGTGAGGACTCTTGAGTCATTAACAAGAGCTCCTGGTTCCTAGGGTCAGGGACTGTTGGGACAGCAGGGTCACCTCACCTTACAGTGGCGAGTCCATCACTACTACATCTCTTCCTCTACACCCAAGAGCATTTCTCAGGCTCCTTTCTCATGAGTTGGGTTTTCCCATAGCTCTTAAAAAATGGGCACCTCTCTTTTGTTTAAAAAGAACTCATCCCGGATATATTAGACCCTGACAGAAAAATCTGACCCTAGTTTTAAGCAACATTTATTGAGTACCTGCTGTATGCTATGCTGGGGCTTGGCTTTGGGAACACAAAGTTTTGTAAGACAGTCTTGGCACCCTCAATACTACCACCTTTGTGGAGAATGAAGATCTGCAAATGGTACAAACGGAAATGAACTTATTCTTCATCCAGTCCACTATAGTCCAGCCCATGGACACTGCCCAAAGTCCAGTCTTGATGGATAATAATGGTTTAGATGGCCAGATAAGGACAAGGAAGGATGTGGATTTTGAATCTGGCATTCCTGTCAAAGGCCCAGAGGGAGATAATGGGGAGTTGTCCTGAGTGGCTTGGAGCAAAGAGTGTGTATGAACTGAGTGTGGAGAAAAGGAAATCAGAGCACAAAGCGTCTGCATTTGTCCATGCCGTTTTAGCCAATGGAATGCCCTTCTTTCCATCTTTACCTAGTGGGGACTTCCCTGGGCCAGAACTAAGGAGAATTAGGGAGGGGATCGGCATAGAAAGGAAGGTGGGCCCAGCCAGTCGAGGGTCTTGTTGGACCTGAGAAGGACTGGGGACTTGATGCTGTGGGTGGTGGGACATTAGTGTGGGCTCCAAGTTGGTGAGTGACAGGTTGTGGAGTATCTTAAACAATCACTCTGGCTTCTGTGTGAAAAGGGATTGGATGGGATGACACTGGAGGCAGCGAGGAGCTGAAGGTTGGAGTTCAGGTCATTTTAGGGCACAGGGAAGAGCAACAGGTTCACCTCATATCGCAGTAATGAGTCCATCCTGACTTGGAACCTTCTAGAAGCCAGTTAGGAGTGAGGGATCAGGAGAAGGGCTGAGAGTCTTGGGGGGACTTCAGTGCTCTGAAAGAGCATGTGCCCCACTTTGGGGCACCAGGTTACTGTGAGAATAGTGACTTTTCTCTTACTTTGTCAGAGAAGTCACTTTGCAGGAAGCAAGGCACAAAAGGTGGGGCCATATGTCAATCACACTTGACGTCTGTCATTCCAACTGCGACACTAACACCATTGTGTTCCTGGTGTGCTGGTGTGATCGCTCAGTGTGGGTTGGTTGTGAGCGTCTCTGGGATGGGGTTACTTTACCTTGACATTCCCACTGCCCAGCACAGGACCAGATGTGCATGAGACATGCAAATATCCATGGCGGAGGGTGCTTGCCACACATCACTTAGTTTCTTTTTTAATTAAAAGAAACAGCTGCTCGACAGATTCCACTCGGACAAGAGGCAGTCCTAGCATTAAATTCAGGATACTCCAGACACTGAGCTCCACTTGCCAATTGTTTGGACCATGGACTGGTGTTTTGGCCCAAGGAGGAAGCAGCTGGCTGTCTCTGCAGTGCTGCTGTCCAGGTGTCTAGGAGAGCTGGCCTGGAGCCACGGCTGGAGAGGCATGGTGAATCTAAGACTTGGAAGTAGGAAGAAAGGACAGGAAACGATTTCTCCAATGGCCCAGGTCCTATTCTAGGTGTTTACATCCATTAACTCACTTAATTCCCACATCAGCTCAGTGAGGTGGGGATAATCACTCCAATTTCACAGATGGGGAACCAGATGTGGAGAGGGAAAGTGGCTAGTTTGTGGTCACTTGGGTGGTGAATGGAGGTGCAAGAAATGGGCAGGCGCAAAACCTCCCTGGAATTGGGGCGTTTCCAAAATGGAGCACGACGGGAAGAGGCAGCAGGTGTGTGGGCCTGAAAATCACACACAAACAGGACCAGAAAGGGAGTCAGGAGCTGGCATGCTTACCGGGAGCACAACAAACACCCAAATTCAGGTCACCTGAAACTGCGTCCAGGTGTCCCAGAGAGGAGAGCCAGCTTTGAAGGGAGGAAAGTCCAGAGCAGCAGCATTAGTGCAGCGTAAGGGAAATCTTTCTAACCACCCCTGAAAATGGATTCCTTTGTCAAGTGCTGCTTTTGGACACAGCAATATTATTGGATAATGCATGCTTTTATAGAACCAAATGGTTGGATCAGGAGGTTAAACTTGAAACATACTTACGATTTCTAAGTTGCATTTGGGTTATTTATATTTGCGGGTCTTGACAGACAGCATTAATGCATATTAATATTCCTGCCATCAAAACATTACTCAAGTCAGAACTTCTGGCTCTGGAAAGAGCGTGCGGTGTGCACACAGTGACTCTGCTAATAGAAAGGTTAACTTGTATTTCTGAATTATTGATGGTTGCTTGTTACTAATTTTTTTTCCTCAGAAAGGAGGAAATTATTAATGAAGAGATCATTGCCAATGTGTCTGACATCTATTAATGGTTTCATCTTGCAACCAGATTAAAAGAGACAGCTGGTCCATGAATTTATGCGCAGAGGCGGCTCCAAATGTGCTAACAACTCGGCGGGAGGGCGGGGCACTCCGGCGGCGGGGGCGGGGCCTGGGCATCGCGGGCGGCTGGTGCAAGGGCTCCTCCCATTGGCACAGCCTCCGCGGAAGCGCCGTCGCTTCGCTGTAGAGGGATCAGGCAGTGGATGGGCTATCACTCTTCCTGGCGTGTCTTCCAAACTCTTTTGTTACCCAGGGGAGCCCATTAACACTCTTCCTGTGTCAGTCACTCGTTGGCACTTCCTCCATGGGTGCCTTGAGCGTGCATCAGGGTCATTTGGCCTGCAGGGCTGCCTAAACAGAATCCTGGGCTCCAACGCCGGCATTTCTGATTCACCAGGACTGGGTTGGGACCTGAGAACTTGTATTCCAGTACATTCCCAGGTGAGGCTGATACTCCTGGTCCACGGACCACACTTTGAGACTAGTTTTAGATCAGTGATGGTCAGAGTGTGCTTTGCGGCTTTCTCTAGAGAAGGGATCAGCAAACATCTTCTGTAAAAGGCAAGGCAGTACATTTTTCAGCTTTATAGGCCAGATGATGTCTGTAGTTCAGAGACCAGTGCTAATAGGCAAAATATATTATAAAAAAAACTTTATAAAAAGAGTGTGGACCAGATTTGGTGCATAGGCTGTAGTTTGCGGACCCGTGCCCTAGACCAGTGCCAACAGGACTCTCTGAAAAACGCAATATGTAAATGATGTATCTGGTGCAGCACATGCAACTTCATAGAGCAGGTGTGGGTCAGATTAGGCAGAAGTTTGCTGACCTTTGCTCTAGAGTAGCATTATTGGAATTTTCTGTGATGATGGAAATGCTCCCTAGCTCTGCAGTCTGATATGGCAGCTACTGACTACATGTGGCTGCTGAGTAATTAAAATATGGTCAGTGTGAGGAAGGGCTGAAATTCTAAATTTTAAGTGGCTTGTGGTTATCTGTGCCACAGCAGGAAGATAGAAGGCTCCAATGGAGCAGCCACCCTGTGGCATGTGAAGTGACCCGTGCCACCTCCCTACACAGGTCTCTGTCTTCCTCCAGCCTCAGTTTCCTCTTGTGTGAGACGCAGATCAAACAACAGCTATGTCACCCCAGGGTTAAGTGAGGCACCTTGATCCAAAGTGTCTTCCCCTGGTGCTCCACTCCCCACTGGAGGGCTGACCAGCACCAGGGCAGGTGGGGCAGGGAGATGGAGGTCAGCACTGTGTCCTCTTCCTGCTTCTCTCTGTCCAGTCTCACCACCAGACTGTAAGCTCCATGAGGGCAAAGATCCTGTCTTTGTTGCAGCTGCAAACCCTCAGCCCTGGCACGATAGGCAGAGTGGCAGCACACCAGAGAGGATGCTGTGTTGGGGCTTCAAAATTGCTTGGATAAAGATCCACAGCTAAATCTCACTCCCGTCTTGGTTCCCAGAGCTGAAAGGGAGGCCAAGATGCAGACAGGGAAACTAAGCCCCAGAGAGGTCCTGCCAAATGTCCCGTGGGTTAAGGGCAGAGGAGCCTGGGGGACAAGAGACCTGCTGGTTGGGCAGCACTGGAAGGATGCAGAGAGGAGTGCCATACCACCTCTGCAGCCACCCCAAAGCCTGTCCTGGGCCCCAAGCCCTTTGTTCAGCACTGATGCTGAGTCCAACCCTGAGCCAGGGGCCAAGATGAAGTCATGGTGCAGCTCTCTGGACTGAGGAGGGCCGAAGAGCACCCGGGCTGCTGGGTCCCTGTGGCTCCACCGCCTTGAGAAGCCATCAGAGTGGTTGTGCTTGACAGTCCCTAGCCTTGGGCTAGCCCTCTCCCTTCACCCCCAAACCTCTTTGCTCAGCAGCCCTATGTGAAGTGCTCAGGTTCCCTTTGGGAGCTCAGATCAATGAGGAGATGCCATCCCATGGTGGCCAGGAGGGGCCTTGGCATCATGCTATGGGCAAGAAGGGGCTGCTGGCCAAAGTTTCAAAAAGCATCCTTAAGGACCCTGTGAGTTTATCAGGGATAGGATGCAGATGGGCCTTCCGGGTAGAGGGGATGGCAGGTGTAAAAGCATGGTGGTAAGGCTGGATGTCAGAGTTCTGCCAACAGCAGGTGGGAACCCGAAATCCTGAGGAATAGAGACGGCAGGGAAACAAAGTATGATGGTAACGGTTCCTGACCATGCACCTGGGCAGGTAAAGCCTGGTGCCCCATCAGGTTCTGCTTTACCAACTTGGTCACCACTGAAATGGACTTTTTTCTCAGGGCTGTGGACTCCATTCAGACCTGGAAACTTCGCCTGCAGTGACACAGCATCCTGGAGTGTGGGCGTGGGGGGGGGGGGGGGCATGTGCTGTGAGGACTGCTATTTTATACTTTTCCAGAAAGTCTGTGAGAGGGAATGAATTAGCAGGAGCCCACAGGAGCCAGGACAAATTACAAATGCAACACCAAGCTCCTTAGTGGCTTTTCCTGCTTGGGTCAGCCCCTGGGATCAGCTGTGCCTGGGGCTGCTGGTTCCTGGCTGGGGTCAGGCCTTTTCTCAGAGGCTATCCAACAACTGCCCAAGTTAGGGCCTGGGGAAGGTTCGATGGAGCAAAGAGCTGGCAGTTTAGCTCTGAGCAGAAAGCATCTTCCCATTCCTTTTGTCCCCAAGGGCCAATCATCTCCATGTCCCGGGAGCCCTGGAGAATAGCACAGAATCCTGCATGTATTAAGTGCACCATAATATTTGTAGAATTATGGAGAACCTCCAAAGCAGCATATAAATGGTCCAACTCTCAGGTTTCCCCCACAGACTCATGACATCCCAATCTTCAAGGGCAGGAGACTGGGAAGCAGAACTGGGGACAGGGTCAGGGAGTTCTTTGCCCAGGCCAGTGTGGGAAGCACTGGACAATCCAACAGGCTAATCAAGCACTTCTCATTTTGAAAGTGGGAGTTGTGGTGGTTGGGGAGCCGAGAGAGTGGAAGAATTTGCCTGGGGTTTCCAGTACAGGATGGGGAAGTAACTGGACCTCTGGTTCCACTCCACCTAGTGGGAACTGGGGTATGAGAGAGGCCCTGTGAGGCCATGGCAACTCCAACCCAGAGCCCAGGCTCCCCACTTCTGCAAACCCTGGCCATGCCTGACTTTCACATAACTCCCCACAGTCCATCCAGTTCAGTCCTCCTAACAAGGATGGGAGGAAGTGCTGCCATTGAAACAGCCGGGCTTTGGTCAGGTAGCAAAGTGTTCACAAAGTGGGAATCCCTTGAGCATTTCTGGGTGTCTCTATCCCCATCTTTACATCCCAGGCTCACATCCAAGACCCTGTGGCACCCAGTCTCCTGCATGAGATCCCAGCTCCCAGAACAGCAAAGAAACTGGCCTGTGGGCTGTAAGGGAGAACTGTGACTCTGAGCTAAGGTTTGAGGCTTTCAGTTTCATCCAGGTCTTTGTTCAGACCGGGAAGAAAAAGGAAAAAGAGCTAGCGGTTCTGTCTTAGAAAGGGAGGGGGAAGGTGACTAGAGAGAGAGAGAGAGAGAGAGAGAGAGAGAGAGAGAGAGAGAAAGAGAGAAAGAGAGATGCCTCATGCCCTGTGTGCCCCCCACTCCCGCGTCGGGTGGGGACGAGAGAGAGATGCGGGGTGAACAAGGCCGGGGGTGGGGGGCTGGGCGGCTGGCGAGGTGGTGGCGGAGGGGGCAGGATTGCAGGGCGGTCAGGGTTAGTGATGCGCCCAGGAGCGGGTAGAGTGGGGGAAGAGACAGTCTTAGATGACATTCTCATCTCAGGGTGTGCCCGAGACCCTCCCCAGCAGCAGCCTGCCCCAGCAGCTTTGGGCAGAACGCCCCCACGACCCCGCACTTCCCCTGGCGGCTCATCGCGAGTCGAGAGGCTGCTCCCTGTCTCCCCTCTCTCCTCCTTGCCCCCCATTCACCTGTTCCCCCACCCGAGTTGAAACGGCTGCTCACTCTCTCCCTCCCCCCTCCGCCCCCGTACCTGCGCCCCCGCAGGACAGACGATGCTTGGCTGCGTGGCGAGGCGCGGGGCGAAGAGGCGAGAACCCTGCCGGTCGTGTGGGTGCGAGGGTGAAGCGCGTACGCGCGTGACTGTGCGAGCCGCCCGGAGCCGGCCAGCCCGGAGAGGGTGCGTGGGGGAGCCCGCGTGTGCCTGCCGCGGGCGTGTGCCAGGCGCGGGCGTGCGCGCGAGGGTGTGTGCGCGGCCGAGGCGGAGCGCCCGGGCGGGCGGGAGGCGACGGCGGCGTTAGGACTCGGGGGACACCGCCCCCCGGCCCCCGCGTCCCGCCCCCGCCCAGCCTCCCGCCTCAGTTCGCGCCGCGCCTCGGCTCGGAGCGCAGCGGCGCCGGCTCCCGGAGCCCGATCGGAGCCAGCTGGGGCGCCCAGCGGCGCGCACAGCCTGCGGCCGCGCCGGCGATGCGGGGCCGCCCCGCGCCCGCCCCAGTCCCGGCCCCGGCCCCCGCGGGAAGGGGCTGAGCCGCCCGCCGCCGCCCGGATGGCGAGCCTCGCCGCGCTCGCCCTCAGCCTGCTCCTGCGGCTGCAGCTGCCGCCGCTGCCCGGCGCCCGGGCGCAGAGCGCCGCAGGTGAGTGCGCCCGCCCGGCTCCCCTAGCCTTCCCCGGTGCGCCCGGGTCCCCGCCGCGGGCCTTCCGTTGAGAAAGTTGTGCGAGCTCTCTGAGGGCGCAGGGCCCAGTGGCCCGAACCCGGGTCCCGGCTGCCAGACGCGGGCCGCGGTGTCCAGGAGCGCCCTGAACAGCATACCCGGCCCCTCGCGTCCCTCGCCAGCCCGCGTTTCGCCAAGTTCCTCGCTTTACTTTCCTGCCGGCCCCCCGGGCTGGAGTAACTTTCCGCGGTTGTTGCGAATATTTCCACTTGCTGCCTCCCACTTGTCGGAATCTGTCACTCGAGTGTTTGGGGCCGCGAGATGAGAAGCGGCATCGGCGCCCGGGGGAGGGCATTCTCTTCCTGGCAGCTCTTTGGGCAGTGCGTGCTCTAACTGGGGAGGACAGGTCCCTAGCAGGCCGAAGCTGCCAGGGCGGTGGCTTTCCTTTTTCTCCTCAGAGACACACAGGAAGCCCCAGTCTTTTCCAAAACATGCTGCACCCCTTAGCTTGTCTCCAAGCAAGCCGCTCAAGGGACCCGTGGGAGTGTTTGCGTTAATGACCGAGGCCACAGTACCTCCACCCTACCCCGTGCCTTTTATCCGGAGTAATGGGCACCCCCTGTTAAGGCCCTTCAAGTGGAGTGGCTTTGACCTGTGAGCCTGTCAGCTCCTGAAAAGTTCATATTTGGGTTCGGTCCCTAGGAAGTAGGGGAGCAGAAGTAGTTCTCCAGTGTGGGAGTTTGCGCTGGGTGTGCTCCTGATGCTAAGTTGCCATGTGCGAGAGACTACCACGGATGGGGTCTTAAGCATCACCAAATCCCACTGCAGACAGCTTCCATCCACAGTCCCTGAAGGGTGGGCGATGGGGAAGAGGAGATGGGAGGAAGTGATGCAGGTGTACCAAGTTCAAAATCACCTTGAAGTTTCTTAGCACCCGTTGGTTTTGGTGTGACCATGCTGAGCAGAGTTTGCTGGGATCACAGGGGCAGGTGGAGATAAGCAAGCAGGACCTAGGAAGAGGGACGAGGTTCTTTTTGGATTGCTAAGCAACAGCTGTGCCATGTATTATGGGCGGGGGGACAGGGGGGATGAACTTGTGGTCAGTGTAATGTCTTTAAACAGGCTGCTTTTGAGGTTAAGAACTACAGTAGTGACGTTCCATTGGAAATGCGTTAGTCTCCCTCCCTTGATTCTAAAATGGAAACTGCACATGAGACTTCTGTGAAGGGGCAGCCTATTTCCGTGGCTGGGAAGCAGGGCAAGGAAAATATTCCTTTTGAGGTGTGTGAAGCTGAAAGGCCAGTAAGGGAGAGGAGAGGGGCAGCCCCAACACCATTCTAAAGATGGTGCACAATCCTTGGTTTTCCTCATTTGGGGGTCTCTGTTAAGTATACTAAGGAGGGATAGGGAAGGAGGATGCTCGGGCAGTCCTGAGGACCTGGGTATGTTTCATGACTCAGATTTTACTGTCCTCCAAGGTTTGGCTGGCCGATCACACATCAATAATACTCACGCTCCCGCGGCAAAAACCAGGATCGAGCATATTCCACCACGGGTCCCTTAGTTGTTGGCTGGCCAGCTGTAAAACCTGTGCGGACTCGGGAAGCTGTCCAGGGGCTGAACGCAGTTTGTTCTGGATGCTACCGCCAGGTGGCGCTCGCCCACAACTGTTAAAATGCAAATCTAGGTGCTTTCATCTCAGGAATAGAACTTCTTTTCAATTTTTAAATGAGTAATGTGTTTATTCAGCAGCCTTTTGTTAAAACATTTAGAGAAGTGTGAGGAGCAAGCACCTTTTCTTTGTTTGCTCTTCCGAACACATGGGAAAGAAAAGCAATTGTGGAGTACAGTTTGGGAAGGAATCTACCGTTGAGGCGCCATATGTTTCTTTTGGGTTACCTGAGCTGGGCGCCTTCTGCAAAACTGCTATATATTTAGCAAGTGGCTGCATTTGTTCCCGACGCTCCTTAAAGGAGCAGAATTAGTTTGCGTTGGGGATTTGGTGCATTCTAAGCCTCACTCATTTGTAGAAATGGGGATTTTCTGTATATACCTATTTTTTCCTTTTTGGTTTAATGCTAACTACATCATTTCAGTTAGATTTTTGCAGGTTTCTGGAAAAACATCTGTATTTGCAGACACAGAAATGTTGACTTTTAAAAAAAATGGACTTATCATCTTATTTTATTCCTAAACACAGTCTTGTGGGAATCCAAATCTACCACGAATATGATGGTAGCTTGATTTCCTTTAAAGTATCTTATTTGAAACTTTTGGCAAGTCTGGGTAAATAATGCATTTTAAAACTCTGTGGTGTGTTTTCCATATTCCTTTGATCTGAAGAGTTCCAGTCTCGAAAGCAATTTCAATTTGTAAGCTTACATCCAAGACACAGTTGGGATGATAGGTTTCGCTGTAACATGTTGGTCACGGTACCCAAAAGTCAGAAGCGGAAGCTTGTCATCCAAAGGCAATTTCCTTCTTTGCTCCAACATGTGTTTCATGAGCCTTGGCAATTTTTGTAAGGAAAATGATGGAAAAAAAAACTAAAAACTAAAAAACAAAACAAAAAATACCCCAAACAAACAGATACATTTAAAAACTCGTGTTAACACTGTGGCAACACATGATTTGGAGTGAGTGAGGGAGGGAGGCAGGTAAACAAATAGTTAAGGGGACAATTAGTCCATTTACTAGTGGGTTTCAGAATCTGTATATTGAGAACAAAACTGGATCTTGAAAGGGACTGACTTGAGGTTGCAGTTGTTAGCAACGTAGTCGTTTAACTGGATAATCACTGGTAGATACCTCTGGGGAACTGTTAGCCGTACAGTTGAATTGTACTTTCTGTTCTGGATTGCTTGATTTGTTTCCTAATAGAAGAACAATTAATGCGCAGCCCTGGCTTGGATTCTGTTCTGGCAGCAGTCACACACAGTCAACGCAGAGCATCTTCTTGCATTACAGCCCATTATCTTTCTCCTCTCCTTTAATTCCTTCTTGCTTGTCCTCACTACAGCTCCTGCAGCCTCTAGGCTGCCGCTGAGATGGAGTCGCCTGTAGTAGTGTATCTGTCACCTTTCAGAGCCATGATCAGAGGACATTACAGCATCATTCTTTCAAGCACGGGATACTCCCATGACTCTCTGACAGTGTGTTGCTGTGGAAACAAGCGCGATGCTACGTTGGCAGTGGTCCTTGATAAATATTTATTGATGATGATGAAGAGATGGTGGAGTCTCAAGGCGACTGGAGTGGGGGAATGTAGCTTAGAGGCAGCCTGGTTTGGAGAAAAGAGCTTTGGAGCCTGAAGTCCTTGATTTGAATCCTGCTTCTGCCTCTTACTAACTATGCCAGTCTGGGCAAGTCATTTATCTTCTCGGATCCCCAGCTTCTCATCTGTAAAGTGAGGATAATTAGAGTCGCCTCGCTGGGTTGTGTGAGGACCAAGTAAGATTCTGTGCAGAGAGAGCAGAAGGCTGCCTGGTGCCCAAGTGGAGGCTGGTCTGTCGCTTGCCTTGGCCTTGGTGAATGCACACGGGGCGCTGGGGGCCATCTGTGTTAAGCTCAGCTAGGAGTTGACACCAGGATGGCTGGATTTGCTACTGATTTTTAGTTTTCCTCCTTTTGGGGGGCTCGATTCTCCATAACTGCTTTTAGAGAAATTTCCATTGAAAATCTCCAACAGATGACATGAGTAAGTTTGACCATTCAGGGCGTTAGATGGACAATGTTTAGTTTTAAGAATTTAAATTTTTAAAATTATTTCTTGCAGGTGCCCTGTGCTTACGCATCACAGTGGGTTGTTTTAGTCTCGTGTGCAAACAATATGACAATTTGAGTTGGTCAATTTTGCTCTTTTTAACTTTTGGATTAGGACTGGTTGTTTTTAAGAACCACAGTTGGTTATGTGTCCTAACACGACAGTGCCTGGGGATATCCCCTTTCTTTCCCTGCCACCCTCCCACACATGGTCTTTCTTGCCTTCAGGTTCTGCCTGGCCCATTCCCTTCTCTTACTGAACCTATAAACCATGTGCCTGACCCTCTGGTGCCCAGTGGAAGGATGTGTTGTATACTTAGTAAACGAAGAATAAGAAAACATAGAGTGGGCCGTAGTATGCCAGTAAACAAGTAAAAAGCTACGAGGTTATTAAACACAAACCACCTTTGACAACCTTAACAGCATTTGCAAACATATCACAGAGCTGGGTCTAGGAGCCAACATCATGGAGATATTAGAAAGCCATTGGAGTGTCTTGTGACATCTTTTAAAATGGATTCAAATTGGTTGGGAGAGGGAGAAAGCCACAGATTTTTAAAATGGATTACTAACAATCAGATGCAGCCGAAGGGACAGCGTTGATCATTAGCATTGTGTCCAGTGAGCCAGGGTGACTGGCTGGGATCATGGGGTTCAGCATCTGAGTGGTCTTGCTGGACATGTTTGCCTGTGAGAGAGTGAAACGGGCGTGAGAATGCCATTTATTATCTGTGGATGAGAGTTGCATGTTCTAAAGAAGATACAGAAGGTCCCAGTGAGGATTCTAGACACAGAACCCAATGGACCTAATGGATAAACCAGGAGCAGAGTGGTGGAAGGGAGAAGCACCCATTGAGAAATGGTGGTCATTAGGGCCTCTTTTCCCCCAAACATCAGTGCTCTTTCAGGTGGCCCATCCTAGGTGCATGCACAGGGAGGGTGAGTCACAATGAATAAAGGGGTCTTCAGAGTTACAGACTAACCTTTTTTTCCCCCCCACACTGGACTCAGGCTGCTGAGGCACGTCTGATACATGTCCCCTGTGCCTGAATGGAACCCAACGCTTTCATATTTCTTGAATATTCAGCTTAAAATTTTTATCGGATGCTGGAGGGAATAAAAAATGATGAAGCCACTTTGGTAAGCAGTTTGGCAGTTTCTTGAAAAACATACACTTCCCGTAGAATCCAGCAATCCCACTCCTTGGAATCTGCTCGACAGAAAGGAAAACATATGTCCACAGAAAGACAGAACATGAATGTTCATAGCAGCATTAGCATAGTAGCCCAAGGCCGAAAACAATCCAGATGTCCATCAGCTGGTGGAGGATCCAGGAGGATACTACTAGTAATGGAAAGGAATGAATGACGGCCACATCCTGGAGCCTGGATAAACCCCCAAAACATTATGCTAAGTGAAAGAAGGCAGATGCAAAAGACTTCTCATTGTATGAGTTATTCAGAGAAAGCAGATCTGTGCCCAGAGCTGGGCATGGTGGTAGGGGTCTCCAGCAAGGGGACAGGACAGAACATTTTGGGGTGATGGAAAGACTTGAAAACTGGAAGGTGATGATGGTTGTGTAATCATAGATTTACTAAAAATCACAGAATGAACTTGCAACCGATGAAACTTTGTGGAATAAGTCTGCTACATTTTTACTTGTGCATGGACCTTCGTGTGGACCTAAGTGTACATCTCAACTCCCCATTGTACTTGTGGTATAACCTGGATAGGTCAAGGCTCTGTTCTGGACCTCTGTTTCTGCACCTGTGAGGCGGGAATGCGAGCACCTTGGTGCTCAGAGCTGGAGAAGATTCCCGTGAGTTGTCAAGCTTGGTCCCTGGCACAGAACGGACACTCAGGAAATGGCCCCACGAAACCTCATCTCTTGTCAGTTTCCAAAATAGCCTGTTGTCTTTGCTACTTGCAAGGCAAATTGCCTGCCCTTTTTTTTTTTTCAGTGTCTTTAGACTGTGAATTAAATCTGTAAACTTGCATTCCCCTCTCCCACGCCCATCAGTTTGGCAAAAATTAAAAAATGTAAGACTATCAAGTTTTGGCAAGGATCTGAGCCATTAGGTGGCTTTGTTCACTGTGGAGTAGTGAAATGGAAAGAGCTTTGTGAGGGCTAACTTGGCAATGTCTATTCAAAATAAAGATAGGCATACCTTGCACCTGTCATGCTTTGGAAGGTTCTGGATTGGTGTAGGGAGAGGATAGACCACGTGATTGTTTCCTTTCTCCTCAAGCGGAAGATGTAGAAAGGTGACAGAAGAGTGGACACTCCCCAGGTCAGGAGCCAATGAAACATTTTTTGGGTTCCAAGATGAACAGCTGCTGGAGGGGAGCCAGCAGCTGCACCCTTGCTTTGTGGGAGCTTCCTTAGACACCGGGCAAGAGCTACGCGCTGACAGTGTGTGTTGCTCTTAGACGATGTTTGCAAGCCTTGACCTTTCTGAGCAGCCGGAAGCTCTCCCTCACCCTGGGAGGATGCCGCCCACATGTCCCTGAGCAGCCTCCCAGCTCCCAGGACGGTGGGCTGCTTGTTTCTTCTCTACCCTCCCGTGACATGGACCTCTGTCCTCGTCCTCCTGAAATCTGTCATGAGATCACAACCCACGTCTGCCGTCTTCCCCTAACGCTGGCTGGGAGGTTGTACATTCATCCTGTAAGGGTGGTGCCTTGGTCTCTGTTGCTGAGTGTGAATGAATGAATGAATTCGTGAATGAATCCACATCGGCGAGCAGCATTTTTTTTTAAAGTGCTTAATGTTGAATCACCATTATGTATCTGTGGCCTTGGATGGTCTCGACTTCCTCTAATTGACTATAATTATGCTTTTTTTTTCCTGCCCAAATTATCGCAGTTTGGCTAGTGGGAGCTCCTCCAAACTAGGTCTAGACACTGCTGCCAGACATCTTAGAGTATTTTTCTATGACAAAAGGATGGATCTTCAGGCTCCCTTCTAGGTGTTTTTTGGTTTTTTTTTTGACCCAAATATGTAGTCAGTTATTATTTCAAGAGTTCTGGGGACATCAGGATGTGGGATGCACATTGGTGGTGTTTCTTTTGATCCCTGGCCTAGAACAGGGCAAAGCAGGGACTGAAGTGGTGATGGGGATAGAAAGGGAAGCTGTTTTAGAGAGCCTGCATCGATGATCATTTAGCTCCCTGACTTTCTCAAGTTGGTTTGAATGTGAGAACTTAATAATTTAATTAAAAATAATTTTGTCACGTTGTCATACTCTGTCCTTAAATTAGTATAGCCCAGAGGTTGATGTCAGTGTTTCCTTTTTCCTTGAGCTTCTTGGGATTGGCCTTTAGGTGCACAAGTCCAGTGACAGGGCCGCCCGCCAGCCTGTCAGTGTTCTTTGGTACCAACTTTTGGAAAAGAAAACATAACCCTAGTCTCATCGCAGAGGACTGGACTAAGTTTCTATTGCTGGGCAGCGAGTTATTCCCTCAAAGTTAGTGGTTTTGTTATCCCATTGTCTCTTGGGGTCAGGAGTCTGGTTGGCACGTGGGGTTTGTTGGCTCTGAGCCTCTCACAGACTGTGGTCAGGGTGCCCACGGGGCTGCCACCAACCCAGTGGAAAGGGGAGGGTCTTCTCAGCTTGCCACCTGGCTGCTGGCAGGATTCGGTTGCTCTCGGGCTCTTACTTGTGGGCATTGTTCTCACCAGCCGTTGGCCAGAGGTTGCCCTCTGTTCCTTGCCACGTGGGCCCCTCCACGGGGCAGCTCGCAGCATGGCCACTGGCTCTATGGAGGGAAAGGGCAGGAGAGCAGGAGCAGGTGAAGGTGGAGGCTACAGTCTTTTGTAACCTGATTTTGGAAGTGACATCCATGACTTTCACTGTCCTGTTTGCTGAAGCAAGTCACTAGGTCCAGCCCACACTTAAGGGAGGGAATCACACAATGGGGCCATATTAGGGTCCTCCAAAGAAATGGAACCAGTAGAATATGCAATAGGATATATAATAAGGTACATGTGGGATACATAATAGGATATATAATAAGATACATG
>JAJEJO010002080.1:719950-747717 GCA_020662805.1 Glaucomys volans
ATGTAATAGGATATGTAATGTAAATTTATTGTAGGTATTGGCTTACACTGTTCAGGAGGCTGACCAGTCCCATGATCGGCTGTCTGCCAGTGGAGGCCTGGGAAGGTTGATGGTGTAAGTCTTAGTTAGGGGAGCTGCTGGAGTAAGTCCTGGTCTGAGCCAGAAAGTCTGAGGGATGCAGCACTGACACCTTGGGGCAGGAGGTGAGGGATGACTTGGCTCAGGCAGAGTTCTTTTCAGGCCATCAGTGGATTGGATGATGTCCACTCACCCTGGGGCGGGGGGTCATCTTCTCTCCTGGGTTCATCAGTGCAAGTGAAGTCATATTTTGCCATCTATCCGACATCCCTGGGTCAGTCAAGTCCACTCACAGAATTCACCATCACAGGCATGAATTCCAGACTGCAGGGATCGCTGGGGATCATTCAGGAGGTTCCCATCCACTGCAGGAACCTCAAGGAAGAGGCCGATATAGGAGATGTGAATATAGGACGGACACAGGGAAAACACACAGGTAACCTGTGGAGTGCCTTGGAATCTTTTAATTCTTTCCATCTGGGGGGAGGGCACCAGTGTGAGCGCCATGTGACTCTTTCTTGGAAGGCATCTCTTAATAGAGAGACTTACTGTCTCATAATTAATGTGGTGCAATTTTTTTAAAAAAAGTTAATTAGGAGTAGCAAAGTAAAAGTTCATTAATATGAAGAACCATCAGACAACTTTTCAAACTTGGACCCCCCCCCAACAGGTTTTTCTAAGAATGAAAATTTGTACCCTAGTGTCTAGATTCCATAAGAACCAACTTCTAAAAAGCAGCAGATTAGGGTCATTATTTAATCTAGCTAAAATTGAGTATTTTGTTACATTTAGATATCCCGAGTTTTAAAATCAGCACTTACGGTCAACCTTTCTGACTCATTTCTAGAGGATCTTTTTTTCCCTATTGTAAAAAAAAAATAAAAATAAAAATCTAACATAGAGGATTCAGTAAGTTAGAGCGATCGAAAGACTTAGTGTAAACATGCAGATGGTCCTCGGGTTCAAAGCCTGTCCTGTGGAACCCTGGGTTGGGCTCGAGTGGCACGGTCACCACAGAGGGATCTCAGTTGCAGCATGTGGTCACGGTGACTGTGCTTCGATCCCCACAAGATCCTCCAGGAAGGGAAAGAAACTCCAGATGGGCTGGCCTCACCTGGACTCTCTGGAAGGGTCCTTCTGTAGGAATATACCAATTTCCCAGATTCCCATTTGCATGATGGGTGGTGGTGGTGGTGTTCCAGAGGTCCCCTCATTGTCAACCAGGCAGTGCCTTTATTTAAGCAGGAAGATCACAGCTTTATGATGGTCCCGACCCCAGGACCCGAGGAGCCATTTCCACAAGGTGACCTTGGATGTATTCCAAAACAGTACACCCTCCATGTTCCTTGCAGAAGTGTTTGGCTTTCATTTTGAGAGGCTGGGTGTTTAGAATAGTTTCTCATTTATTAACTACGCCCCTCCCTTGCCAGCCCTGATAAATTTGGCTGATGGGTGCAAGGCACCCTTTCTGGTGTGAGGAAGGTGGGGGCACAATGTTTCTAGATGTCTAGCTCAGGGTTGTTGCATGTGGTCGTGTGCAACCGGCACAACTGTACATAACAGGCCTGGGTCAAGGACCTTGCTCTGTTCTGCTGTACCAGCTTTGAGTTCAAAGCCGTTTTGGTATCTGGTCTTTCTTTTGGTTTTAGTTTCAGAGCTCCAGATGTCTTTTTTTTTTTTTTAAAGTTGTCGATGAATGTTTGTTTGTTTGTTTATTTATTCATATATGCGGTGCTGAGAATCAAACCCAGTGCCTCGCACATACTAGGCAAGTGGTATGCTCTACCACTGAGCTATCCCTGGATGTCTTAACTGTTAATCTTTTCTTTTTCTTTTTTTTTTTTTCCCGTTGGAATTTTTCCTCTAGCTAATGTTGTCCACTTACCACCTCTTCAACTTTTGCATTCTTTTTTCACCTTTTATTATAGGAAGTGGGTGTATTGGTGTGGGGGGGCAGTGGTTTTCCAGTTTAGAAATGGACTTTTTAAACCAAGGTTTTATACTGTCTCAAATCAGGGATGGGGATGGGAGGAATGATCAGTTATTTTCCCAAAGCTTCTAGCCCTAAGAACCTGGGCATCTTGCCAGCCTCCTCCCTCTATCTCAGCTGGCTCTAGTTCGGGATGGTTATCTTCCCCTAAACAAAATTGTCTGGAACAAAGCAGAGGCCAGCTCTCTAACGCTTAGGTTGCATTGTCTTGAGGCCATTTTAATTAGGTTTACTAAGAACTGTGAAACCTACTAAAAGAGAGGAAACTTCTAGTTTTTAACTATTGAGATTCTCCACTTCAATGTGCAAAGCCCTTAACTGAATCCAGGTACTGCACTAACCTTGCTTTTTACTGAAGTTTAAAGGGTGTGTTTTTTGGGGGGCGGGGGCAGTGTGTGCTTATCAATGTCAATTTACCAATTTAAAGTAAGTCCTTTAAATGTTTCACTCAGAGGGCGCCAAGTTCAAAAGTAGTGTTTCTGGGACTTGACACTCTCATCACCATTTTTGGCGGAGGAATGCAATTAATTTGAGCAAATTTTAGAGTTCCAAGGTTGCTGCTCCCTGTAAAAAGTGGATACATATTTTAAAACAGAATTTCTTAGTTTAAAACTGTAGCTTGGGACAAGTCTCCTTCTTGGTCACTTTCAAAGTGAAGTAGATGGAGTTGGCTTTCTTACCTTGTTGTCTGTACCCCTTTCCCATATATACAACATTTAGTGTGCATTTGCATTTCCTGTGTATAGTCTCTCTTTGCTACTGCTCCTGAGAGAATGGGCTTAGTGAGCCCTGAAGCATTTCTCAGTTTGAACCCTGTTTCCTCTCACCTTCAAAATCTCAGTAGCCATCATTTGTCCTTGAAAAGTTGCTCACCACCTCTGGGGCTCTAGATGTTCTTGGTACCTCCCTATTCCTTATCCCAGATAACCTTTTCCAATGTTGATATTGGAGGATTCTTTTGTGATGCGTAGATTTTTGACTCAAACCTCAGTCATTTCCTCCTTTTGGAGATCCTTACTCCAACTCCTTGCTTTAGCTCATGTAGACTATTCCAGGAATTTTTCCTTGGCCTCATTTTAGGTCCCTGTAGTTGAAGGAGGAGTGGATAAATTTCATTAGATTCAGATCCTCCTACAAAAATACTCCTGTTTCAGGCATGTTTGACTCATTGTTTCCTACTTTGGCATTCTGGCCCTTGTCCAAAATCTGTCTGTTTTGGTGGGCTCTTTGTGTCTATCCCACTTCTGACGCCAGCAGCATAATTTCAGATGGTTGACTGATGATTTAGCAGAGACCTTGTAGGTACTCCCAAACTTCTGTAAGTTCTTGATTTATTTAACCAAAAAATACAGTTGTCATATACGTGGGTGACTGCACAGGGTCAAAGTCATAGAGTCTATTTTGGCTTGGCTCCCTGATGGGGTACCTAGTTGCTGGAACATCAACACTGGCCTAATCCTGCTTGTATACAGTCACAGCCCAATATTTCCTATGCCACTGCTGTTGTGTGTCACCATCTTGGATGATCTTTTGCCAATAATCTGAGTATCTTTTTAAGGAATATGTACACATACAGGTTCTTCTGGCTTATGAGCCAAACTTGGCCTCTTCAAGGCTACATCCTCTCCTGTGGGAAGAAAATAGAGCTGATTTTATGGATGTAACAATCAAATATGTATTGATGATCAAGCTGTGGATGACTATGTCAGTACAGAAGCAGATGGAAGTCCACATGCTGGAAGAACCACTTGCATGCTGTTTAGAGGATGTTTTAGCTTTGTAATATTCCATTGTTTGAAAATGGGAATGTACTTTAAGGAGCTATGTCAAAATTAGTGGATAATTCTTGATAGGGAAGAATATAGGTGTTAATTGTGTCTCTCTTTGTAGTAGTTCCACATTTAAATTATTCTCTTAAAAAGGACACCCTTGGAGTTTAAGATTTGCCTGTTAGGTGTGAATGATAGGGATTTAAAAAATGTTTACACCGTTTTCTTCAGTGATCGTTGCAAAACAAATCCATATTTTGTTTTTCATGTGGAAAGTGTTTTTTTCAGAGTTTATAATGAGGATTCCTTCAGGGAATTCTAGGATGTCTGGTCTGTTGCGTGTCTGGTTAGAAGGAGGGAAGTAGGGAATTGTGTTGCAGACATAGGCAGACATTTGAGGTGCCCAGGGGTGCCCAGGCCCTCAGAAGGGTTTGTGCTAGGCTCAGTCTCAATTTTCTTCTTACGCCTACTTCTTTCTCTGGGGACCTCCATGGATCAGGACTTCATTGCCTCCCAAGAAATAGAAGAGTTTCTTCCATGGGCAGCCTTTGGCCAAGGGTCTCTTGAGTCCTCAGAAAGACACATTTGATGCAGAGGGATAAGGTTGCTTGGTCTTCTCAGTGTTTAGAGATGCCATGGTCCTGGGCAGTTTTCCCATCTGTGAAACAATCTGATGACTTGTGGTTTCTTAAGGACTAAAATTCTAGGTCTCTAATTTTTTTTTCTCGAAGATCAAATCACTGGAGATCCATGGTAGAAGTTAAAGATGTTAAAAATCTACTTTTCCCAATTGATCAATTTTGTTATTTGATACCACCCATCATTTGTTCAAAAGGGACTAGGACATGAATCAGAATCTGTTTGTAGGGTTGTTCATTTCCAACAGCAACTCCGTTAGAATAGTCCCAATTAGATGGCAACAGAAGGGATTTTCACTCTCCTGGGATGACGATTTCTAAACCCCCAAAGTATACATTTGCCTTCTGTTGGAATGAAAAGCGGAAAATAGAAGGAGATGTCAAATCATTTGGTGAAATGATGGATGATAGAGGCATAATAGGAACCAGATTAAAAAGTCATGAGAAACACAGGTGCACCAGGGTACGTCTGCAGAGCATGAAGGATCCAACCACACACCCAGGGAAGAAATGCTGGCGATGGAACGATTACCAAGGAGGGAACAGTAACACCAGTGCCTGCAAAGCAGGTGCTCGGAATGAGCCAGACACTCTTCAAGGGCTTCGTTAATTGTCTCTCACCCAGTCTCCGTAACAGTTTTGCGATGTGGGTACATTTTTCAAAACTGGAAAATAAGGTGGTTAAGGAGTGAGCTGAAGTCCCCATGGCGAGCGAGTGGCAGAGCCAGGACTGGAACCCAAGTGACTCGAGGCTGGGATCTCTGTCCTTAGCCTCCACTTTCTGCTCTTCCTCTGATTTGCCTTGTGTCACCCGTTGTGCTAAATTCATGCTTATAGGAAAATTTAGGTCCTATTTGAAATTCTGGGGTGGAAAGCTTCCTTCAGAAACTTCCACAAGAATTCTAAGACTTTATGTAATTGTTTTGATGATCCCACGAGGCAGGCACAGCACTCCCCTGTCAGATAAGAGAACTGATTTTATGCAAGTTCAGGGTCTTGGCCACAGTCACACTGTGGTCATCTGATTTCAGAGTCCAGGTTCTTAGCTACTATGTGACGCTGATTTTTATGACAAGAAGAGAGGAAGATGGAGGCTGACTTTGCAGGAAAAAAGCCCCAATCACTCCTGCAAGTGGGCCTCAATCACCTGGCCTTGTAAGGAGCATTCTGTGGAGAGAATCCTCACTTGTCCCAAAACGGAGGTCAAACCCCTCGACACAGCTGCTCACAGAGGGCTCAGGAGATGAAGGTGCTCTATCTCAGGGTCCCAGACTATGGTCTTCAGACCTCTGAGGCTTCAGCAAACACAGCATTTTAGAAATCCATTGAGTCCCTTTAACTCCAGGATAGTGTCCTCTGCATTTGAGACATGATTACTTTTCCATTTTTACAAATGAGAGGTAGAAGCTGAAGTCGCCAGGTGAGATTGCCTTTGGATCAGGTGTTGGTTGTTACGGATTTTGCCGCAGGGATCTCTGATTCTGAGAGATCTGAGCCTGCATAGTGTCCCCTCTGATTTTCCAAAGTCACCAAACTCTGGGTTTTTTCACTGTGTGCCCCACAATAAAGAAGATATAGGTCCTCTCTCAGTTTCCACTTTGAGTGTAGGTTTCAGACTTGGTCCCTAATCTTCCCTTTAGCTTCTGGGCTGAGTCTTCCTTGTGGAATCAGGTCTGGCACAGGTGGGCTCTACCTCTATCATGAAGGAAACCACCTGGTGACTAGAGTGCAGTCTCTGATCTCAGACTCCATAGGCTTAAGACAGTGCTCAGCTCATTCGTAAGCTGTATGACCTTGAACAAGTTCCTTGAGTCCTCTGAGCTTCAATTTGATCATCTGTGAAATTGGGCTAATAGTAATAACTTGCTTCTAGGGTGTTTGTTGGAAATCAGTGAGGTGACGTATATACCATGCTCAGTATGGGGCCAGCCTTATGGGAAGTGCTCGATGAGTGGTGTCTGTTCTTGATGGTGGTTCTTTTGCTGGGGGCTCAGTGGAGGCCTCATTAATGCAAGAAAGCCCGAGTATGTAGCTGGGGAGACCAGTTGTCCCGATTTGCCCAGGGTTGGGGTATTTCCAAGGATGTGGGATCTTCAGGGCCTACTGGATACCTAGGACTGTTCCAGGCACCGGAGGGTGAGCGATTACTCCAACACCCGTACCAGGGCCACAGAATTCTGTTCACAGTGGACTTGCTGTGTATGTTGTGCAGCTTCTGCTAATTGCATGTGCAGTTTGTATTTGTGTAGCCAAAATATTATGCAATATTTGACCTTCATTTTGTAGATGCTACTTGAGGAAGAAATAGAAAAGGTTCTTGTTAGTTTCTGAAAACATCACCCCTAGAGTTGCTGTCTGGGGCTTGGTGTATCTCTTTCTTGACAGAACAGAATTCAACTCCAATGTGTTGAGAGACTTTAACTTAGGGACAATCCAAGGGGGTGTGTTTTGAGGTTACAAGAACCCACCAGGGCTGCTGAGGTACCTGGAGACAGGACCAGAGAGAAGGCATGGGCACCCTTTAATTTGGAAAAGGGCTAGGGGAAGGAGTTAGTTATGTTGGCGGAGTCCCTCTCTGCACTGTTCTGAGTTCCTGGAGGCTGTGTGACCTCAACTCCTTTGCCTCTTGGTTTCCAATTGAGTTTAGCAGATGGGGAGCCCTGGTAGGAGGTTGTGGGGCAGGAGAAGAAGATTGGGGTATTTGTCCTATTTCCTTCCTGCCTCACTGTTTTCTGAAATGACTGCGTTTGTCCGTGGTTGTGGTTCTCAAAGTGTGGTCCCTGGACCGCAGCATTGGCATGACCCAGGAACATTTGAGAGATGCAAATTTTGGACTCTACCCCAGACTCACTGAATCAAAACTTCTGGGGTGGGGCCCAGAAATCTGGGTTTAACCCCCTGCCCGCCCCCCACCCCACACCAGATGATTCTGATGAATGTGGAAATTTGAGAGACACTGGTCTCGAGAGCAAAGATAACCACCAATCAATCCTGGGTGCCTCTGGCCAATCAAAGTACTTCCCGGTCATGTGATGAATCTCAATTTCCTGGGTGGATTTTAGAGTTTATTGGTCTTCATTAGGAAAAACTAATAATATGATTTGATTTTCTATAACCTGTGGGGATATTTTCATCCCCATTTGAACTGGTTTTGGGGTCAGACAGCTTGGGATCCTTAATTGTCCTCTTTATTCTCTGGGAAAATCAGTTAACCTCTTTGAGCCCTTCATTTCTTTATCAGAAAACAAGGACAACAGTGCTTATCTCATTAAATGATTGTGAGTATAACACAAAGTAACATTTGGAAAAAGGTGAAGAAACATTGTTAAAGTTCTTACCACTTTTAATGTGAATTTTCTCTGTATATCAAACATGGCCACGGTCTTGTGTATTAGACACACAGATGCGTGTCTCTATCTGTAGATAGGCACCAGATGGGGGCCTGTACAGAATAGTAAATGGCAACTATACACCATACATGTGTGAAAACTCCTTTCTTATCAGGATTCTGTGATTTGGAAGGTGCGCCTTCTAAGGCAGCGTGCAGAACCTGAAAGAAGGGAAGAGCCTCTGACCAGCCTCAGAGCTGTTGATCACGAGGAGTTCTTGCGTTTCCTCTAAGGAGAGTCCTCCACTCTCCTCCAGTGGCTGGGAACTCTTGCTTTGCTTTACAGAGGTTTTTTTTTTTTAACTTTTAATAACTTTTTATCTGATTTCCTAAGTTCAGAAGGTTTAGAAGGAGAGAGACATGCTATTCCAGAGAGATGGGCTAGCAGTGATGGTAAATAAAAGGAGCAGTGGCCAGATTGCTAGAGGAGAGGAAGGAAACCAAGACGCAGCAGCAGTGAAATCTCAATAAACTCGGAAACTGGAGCTGCAGGCTCTGTGGACCTGGGGTGCTCTGCTCCTCTGAAGCCCCTGGAGGCCCCACTTATTACTTTGCTGAGGATATAGTGGCAGTCACGAGAATTATGATGTCAGGAGGAAGCAGCAGGTGTGGGCTCCCAGTCCAATAACGGGTCTTTTTACAGATGACCTGGAGTTATGAGAAAGGGCTCAGTTGTTTTCTCCAGTCCTGATGATTCCATGCTTGTGATGCCTTATTTCCCGGCATGCCATTTCATTTAAAGCCTTGCCCTTCACCAGGGCTGCTGCCCTTTGCAGAGAGGAGGCTGGGTCTTAGGCAGACTGAAGGACCCACCGGAGGCCACACACCTGCTTTCCTAGGTTCTGCACCTGGGTGCACACCAGGCCCCTTCTCTCATGGAGGAGGGCAGGGAAGCGTGGGGCTCAATTATAAAGGTTTTGCACATATGGCTTTTTGAGTGTCTGTCTAGTATCATGTTTAGCACGATGCCTTCAACCTAACAAACCTTGGGTTTGAGTACCTGGAGTAGTACAACCCCCACAACCTGAATTAAAGGACAACCTGTAACTCTCCGGAAAGCTTCTTCATCGTGAAGTCCAGTTTTCTCAGTAGTCACTGGAGTGAAGGTGCAGAGTGGATGAGCAGGTGAGAGGAAGAGGGTGAGCACACCTGGGGTGGCACTGGCTATGGACAGAGGAGGCTGCTGTGACTGCGTCACTGCAGGGAGCTTCCTTGGAGGGGAGGTGCTGCTTCCTCCCTTTCTCTGACTTCTTTGATTTTGGTGAACTAAAGTTCATGGTCTAGGCTCTTAGTTAGAAATAACTTGTATTTTCCTTGAGCGATTCATACAAGCATGGGGAACATTCCTGCTAAAAAGATTTTGAGCAAATAATGAGACTGCAGGTGCCAGAGGTTAGCCCCTGTCTCTGGGTGGCAGTGGGATCCTGAAGGTCCAGGGAGGTCTTGACTCCTGAGGTGAGGTGGGGTGGGCCGGGTGCTGTTGCTAACTCTCCCTCCTGAGGTTAGAGATGACAATGGCCTGGTTTGATTCTCTTCTTTATCACTTGCATCATAGAGGGAGATTTGGCAGTTGACCACCCTTTTGCTGGAGGAAAGGGCTTCAGGTTGTTTTCAAGTAGTGGTTTCTATAGAGGAAATTCTCTAGGAGGAGACTGAGAGGAGGGGAGAAGGGAAGACATCAGGGCAGTACAGAAAAATGAATCTTTTAACTTATGCTGTGTCCATGTGCAAATGTACCACAAGGGATCCTCTGTGTGGGTGTGTGTAATTATAATGCACTAATTAACTAGTCATAATAATAGTAGTAAATCAGTGGAGTAGAGCAAGCAGATCAAGGGAGGGAGGTGAGGAGGGAAAGGGAAGATACTAGGGAATGAGATTGATCAAATTGTTCTGTGCATCTATGAATATGGCATAATGAACTCCACTATTATGTATAATTATAATGCACCAATAAGAAATAAATTAAATAATAAAGAAAATAAAAGGAAGGAACCAACCTCTGTCAAATCTGTGAAAGCTTATGATAATGTAGTTGTGGGTGTGTGGAAAGTTGACATCATGTGACTCCTGGATTAGGATGACTTGAGAAATTCAAATTGAAGTGACAGTTTGGACCCGTGTGTGTTAGCTCCCGCTGCATAGCAGATTGCCACAAGGGTGGCCACTTAGCGCAGCCCATGTCATCCCAGTGTTTCTGTGGGTCCGTCATCCGTGCATGGCTTAGCTGAGTCATTTGCTGCAGGGTCTCACATGCTGCTGTTGAGGTGTCTGCTGGGGTTGTGGTCTCATCTGAAGGCTGCACTGGGGAGGGACCTGTCTCCAAGCTCATGAAGATGTTGGCAGCCTTGTTTCTTGCAGGTTGCTGAACTGAGGATGTTGGATCCTCAGGGCTGCTGGCCAGAGCTGCCCTCAATTCTTTGCCACATGGATCTCTCCAGCATAGTGGCTTGCTTCATCTCCCCAGCCAGGGGGACAGTCTGTTAGCACAGAAGTCAGTCTTAGGCAGCCTAACCACAGAAATGACATGCCACCACCTTTACCTGGTTAGAAGGTAGTCACTCGTCCAGCCCACACTCAAGGGGAAGGGTTATATATGGACCTGAGTAGTCCAAGGCAGGGGTCCCTGGGGACCATCTTGGAGTCTGCCTGCCACAGACCCATATCTCAAAACACTAATTTTGCATCTTGAGAGTTTGGAACAAAAGGCTTTGCTTCTATAGTATAGGAAGGGTTGAAATTTAAGAAACTGAAAGAGGGAAATGGAAAGTTCTGATAGATTTGCTCTGGTTTCTTGTTATCTTAATTAACTTATCAAGGGCATTATAGAGGGTTTGGAATGCATGACTTCCTTTTGTTATCAGTGGAACCCTGGGAAGTAGTCATTATCTGTTTCTTGGGGCAGGTGAGGAAACTGAGATTTAGAACAACCTTATATCTTGCCCAAGCTCATGAGGATTGAGAGCAGTTGGAATTTTAAGAGATCAGAAGGTGTTGAACATAAGGACTTTGTTGGAGTGACTAACATGGTGGCACTTCCTCTCTGCTGGAGCAGGGGTAGCTGGGGACTGGGCCACTGAGCTAAGTCGAATGTCAAGGTGTCAAATAGAGCATGAGCAGACATGAAGGTCCAGGCCCCAGAAAGGACATCGGAAGTTGGGATTTGGGAGGGAGGTTGTCTGGGAAAACATAGGGAAGCAGAAAAGGGCCAGGTGGTCCCTCTCATGGAAGGTGGAGGTGGGGACACTGCATGCTCCTGGTCATGACTTTGGACTTTAGGAAATCAGCTGAAGCCCTTGTACTCCACTGGCTGCCAACCATGAGGCCCATCCCTCTCCCACCCTCTGTCTGTACAGCTGAGGTTGAATCTAGTTTCCTCTGATGTTATAAAAATGAGCGGAAGGTGGGAACGTGGAAGTGCCAGCACCCGTGGTAATACGTCCAGGGCAGCCATGGAGCCTGTCAGATGTGCCCGGAGGGCTGACTGTTCAGCTCCCATTGGTGGCTGGTCAGGTGACTGATGGTGAAAGAAAATGAAATGCCAGGGCCTGCATGACAGGCTGGCAATGTCCCTTCCATCGTGTGTCCAAGGCCATGTTCGGTGACAGGAGAGTGGGGAAATCTTCCCAATTAAGGACTGAGAGGCAACATTCATTAAAACTCAAACCCCTGGGGAATCAGATGCAGAGAGTCCAGCAGCTCCAGAGAGCCTCCGTGGGCAGGTGGTTTGCTCCGGACCCCACAGTCCAGAGGACACTGTTCCTCTCCCTTGGACATGTTTCCCAAGGAAGTTGAAGACACCTCAGAGCCTCCACACAGCTGCCAAGGGGATTTATTAAAAGCATAAATCAGACCACGTCCCTCCCCTGTTCCAGCAGCCTCACCTGCACTTAGAATGAATTAAACCCAAGGCCAAGCGGTTGCTTGTTGCCTGCCAGGTCTGGCTCCTGTGATGGCTGTCAGCCCCCTTGACCATTCACATGCGTGATGGAGTTGATGGACAGCCAACCACGTCCCACAAGCCATGCGTGGCCCTCCACCTGTTAGTGTGCAGCCTGGAATGAAGAATGACTTGTATGTTTTTCAGTCGTGGATAACAAAGCAAAAGGAAAAGAATAATTTGTAGCACATGAAGACTATATGGAATTAGAATTTGTGTCTGGGGAAAGCATTGTATTGGAACATTACAGTCCGTCCATTCCCATATTATCTGTGGTTGCTTTCATGTCACAGTGGTGGAATCGAGCACTTGAAATGGAAACCATCTGCCCTACAAAGGCCAAAGTCGCTCTGATTTGACCCTGAACAAAAAGGGCTGTTGACTCCTGCTCCAGCCACCTTGAGTTTTTCCTTCCTTAACAGTGAAAACTACACTGACCTCAGGGCCTTTGCTCTTGCTGTTCTCTCTACTTGGGATGCTCTTCTTTTTTGACTTCAGCTCAAATCTCTCTTCTTTCTATCCATATCTGCTTGGGTATGTTGATAGGTTAATAGCATCAACTATCTCAAAGTCTACTCATTTCTTTTATTAGTCTGTCTCTCCCACTGGATTGTTCGGCAGTTCTGTGCTGTTCATTCCAGAGAAAGCACCTGCCACGTACTGGTGCCTATCAGTGTTGACAGACACGGGAATGAGTAGAGGCCAAGCTGCCTCCAGCTTGCTCCTCTGCTTTGTCTGTGTACACGCAAAAACAGACTCGCTCTCTGTAGCACAAATGTCATTTCCAGGAAGCTTGAGGTCATTGGAATTTAAGGTAAGGCATTTCAAAATTAAGTTTATTACCCATCATTTAATTTGTTTTATGATATTTCAAATCATGCTAAATATGAGTGATTCACCTGGCACTTAAGGGGTGGGGCAGTGAAGCATTTATACTATAATTAAGATTTCATAATTTATAAACTCCTCTCTCCAGAGACACTGTTCTGTTCACCCTTACGGCCTGGAAGGATCTGGCTGTTTCACACCTTGAACCCTCAATTTGCAGCTCAATTTCTGTGGCCCATTTCCTAACAGGGAGACTGAGGAGTGGGTGTGTTTATCTCTCCCTCTTCTTTCCTCTTCCCTTTTTTTCACAATCACAAGGACATCAGATGTGTTGATGGTAGACATGTGGTTGGGCAGCTTTTCCCCTGAGGATGCCCGTCCAGTGCAGCAGCTCAGAGCCATCCATGTCACAGTGAGGACCTGCTGCTGCCTGGTGCACAGCTGCTCTCCACCTCGGGGTTGCCCACGGACCACGTGAGCACTCTCATGGGACGGGTGCCTGGGAGAGTGGGCCACCCTGGCTATCCAAGAAGGATTTGTGTTGTAGCATGGAATGTCAAGAAAAGCAAGCCAGCACTGTCTCCATGTTGGTGTCGATCCCAGATGTTTATTTTGGAGACTCAGAAACTGTGACGAGGGTGCCGACTATGTCATGGCGCTTCTCAGTGAGGATTGCTGCAGTTGCTGGCAGAGCATCCTTAAAGACGGGTCTCTGGGCGCTCCCTGGTCAGTCTCTCTGGTCAGCCATTGGGGTCTGCTGGCTGGGGAGGCTTGGAGGACCAGTCCTGAGCTTGAGGCACTCAGTGACTGGTTTGGGGAAACATGGACGTGTTGGCTGTCACCATATCTGGCTTGCTTGTCTGGAGCCAGGATGGTTCTGGAAGCCAGTGATACTTGGTTATGAGTGGGGAGCCAAGAAAGGGGCAGGAAAGCTGCCTGGGCGAGCCAGTGCCCAGCAGGTCAGCCTAAAAAGCCAGATCCTTCAGAGCTGCTGGCACCGTGGGAGCCGGGGTGGCAGGAGCTGGGAGATCCCCAGGTCCACATTCCTTGCTGCTTCTGGAGGGATGGAGCATGGGTACTGCCCATTCTTGATCTGAGGAAGGCGATGCTGTGTTTTCCAGGGTCACTGAGATTGTTCTGGGGCATTGCTTGATGTGTTGCTTCAGCAACCCAGAGCGCACAGCACAAAATAGGTTTTTCCTCTGCAGAAGCCCGTTTCTGTTCTAAGTCTCCTGCTTACTGCAGTTGTGAGTGACAGATCTCCAGCTTAGGAATCAGATCCTGGCTCTGCCACTAAAAGATTTCTGGCCTCTGCCTCAGTTTCCTCATCTGTCCTAGGATCACCATGGTGAGACCCACCTCAGAAGGTTGTTCTAATGATTGAGAGGGTTCCTCCACCTATCAATCACCTGGTCAGCACATACCTAATGTGAGCTGCTGCTTCTGTTGTTGATGTGTGTTGTTTTCTCCTCTCTGCAAATGGTATGTCCCCCAAAGTTTCACTCCTGCTGCCAAATGTCAGTTGTGGAATGAAATCAAGTCCGAGTTTCAGATCATGTTTTCTGTTGTTTTGCTTTATTGAAAAAAAATCCCCCCACACGTGCTTCATGCTTGTTTAATTACATCTCCCTGCTTCTTGCCCTCCGGTTCCGAAAGCAGGAATCACCATATTAGCATGGTAATGTCGCAATAATAATCTACCACGTCTTTGTAAATAAGGAACATCTGTGCAATATTGATGACCCATAAAGCACAGTTATCCTCTAAAATGTTGCTCTAATCCCAAGTAGGTCATTGTGAGGGAGCCATGATCTGAGGACCCTCCTGGGGCTCTCCGCTCAGCCTGCAGAGGTCTGTGCCAGCCTGCCCAGATGGGAATGGGGAGGGCTATGTGGCAGTTGGCGAAAGGTAGGCTCCTGAGGGAATTTTTGCCCAACAGAGCAAAAAAAAAAAAAAAAAAAAAAAATGAGTTGTCTTTTTGCAGGAAAAATGGGGTAAAGGTGCTTTTTATCTTCAACAACCAGCTTTCAGTTCTGTGCCTGGGCTGAGCCCTTCTCTGGAGTTCTCTGCAGGGAGGTTTGAGCTCAGCAGGGGGTCCTGATGCTGGGAGCATCGTGGTGCATGTATTGCAGTTTTGCTTGGGTGTTCAGGAAACTCCGAGTCCAAGTCGTAGCCCCTTCAGCAATTATGGGGCGTGTCATTGCATGTTATTTTGCTAACACCCGTCTTCCCTTTGCTCTCAGTTCCCTTCTGTTTATTCTGATTTCCTTACTTATCTTCTGGTGGCTCGAATGTGTTTTTATGAGCTAATGTATACATTATTTTAATGAACATGTCAAGGTAACATGAAGCTCTTTCTCCTTCATGTCATTTGATGTATTCTTAAAGCCTACGAGCTCATTTACATGTTTGGCTACAATAAGACGGGCAGGAAGAAAGCCCAGTGTGTGCCCAAATCCAGTTCTGTGTGCCGTGAACACTGTCCTCAGGATCTGGCAAAAAATTCTGTACAGGGTCAGGTTAGTAGCCATGAATGGGGCATAAAGAAAGGGGCCTGGGTGTGTTCCAGTAAGATTTTATTTATAAAATGGGCTTCTGGCCAGGGGGCATGATTCTCTGGTACCTCCATTTTTAGAACATATGTATAGAAAATAGACTGGTCACTTCAGCATCTATTTTGAATTGTCATTGTGAGGTGACACTCTGGGGAAACCACCCCCAAGGCCAGGAAGCAGAACCAAACCCCTGCCTTAGGGTCCCCAAACCCATTCCCAGGTATTACCCCTCCTTCCACTCCAGAGGAAACTTCTCTCTGTCTTCTAAACGATTCATTTTGTAGCATATTAAATCCTGCATATGGAAACACTGTGTGTTAGACAGAGTCACTCTCATGGGGCTGACTTGATGGGTGGATAAGCGAAGTCTGACCTGCTGACTGGCTTTCTCGCTAGCATCAACTAGGATCAAGTTATTGATAAGGCTTTGGAGGTTTTTAAAATTTTTTTTTTAACCTGTTAAATGGGGATACCAAAGCTCATACCTGCGTTGCTAAGAAAAATCAACAGGATGCCACACACAAGACCTTCAGCACGGTCCCATAAGCAAAAGCCACCTCGTTTTGCTTTTTTTCTGCTTTATCCATGCCAGGGGGTGCCTGAGCCCAGCAGAGTGTCCGTCTTTGGGACTGTTGCTAAATCTAAATCGAGTAGTTATGAATCGCCTGCCTCGTTTGTGTGGCGGTACCCGGTTTCGGTCAATCTCGAGCGTGGTCAACTTCTCTCCGTTGACTCTGGCTGTGGGATGCCTCCTTGAGGCCTCGGTTGGTGCCTGGTTTTCCCAGGACACCAAACAAATAGCCGTTGTGGGGGTTTCCTGGCATGGAGGCAGCGCTGCTCGTTGGTATTCTGGAGGCTTCTTGCTCACACATAAGCACTTGTCTCGCAGGGGGCCGAGCCTGCTCTGCTGTGTGGGCTGGTGGGCTGCACCGGGCAGGCCTGCTTCCTGCGGGGTCTTTGGAGATGAGTCCTTTGTTTGCAGGGGGAGGGTAGGAGGGGGGGCTCCTTTCTGGACCAGCGTGCCAGGGTCCCTGTCCGCGGCCCAGCAGCACACACGTGACAGAGGGCCCTGCCTGTCTTGGCCCATGCGCTCTGTGGCTAGGAGGCATCGCCTTGGTGGGTGCTGTGAACTGCAGTGGCACAAGTCAGACGTAGCCTGGGGACACATCTTGGTCCCACAGCCTCTCCTTCCTCCAGCCAGAAAGGAAAGGAGGGATGGTTATGGATGTGCATCACAGGGAAGGGGAGCTCTGCGGTCAGAACTGGAGTTCTGTCAACCAGAAAAGGCCCCTCTGGAGGGGACCAGGAGGAAGCCCGCTTCCCCTTCACAGGGAAGGGAGGAAGGAAGCCCACGTTCCCTGAGGCAGGCTTTATGCCAGGCCAACTGGGGGGCTCAGGGAGGATTATTCCTGCCATTTTATAGACGGAATAATCGAGGCTCAGAGCAGTAACCGTGCTGCAGCTGATGCGAGGGGGTGCCCTGTCCCAGCCTTGGGCCGTGTGCCCACGGTGTTCCCTGGACTGAGGTCCAGCTGCATCTCCTCCTCCAGAGCCAGAAAGAAAGGCCCACCCTGCCCGTGCCCACAACTGGCTCTCAGCCAATGGCCGACAGGAGCTGGGGTCTGGGTATCTCAGAGCCCTTGCCCTGCAGGGGGGGGGGCCTGGAGGTATGTCTTCTGCCCTGGACCCCAGAGTGCCCTGGGGGTCAGGTCCTGGTAGCTTACTGGAGGACATATGCTGCCCTGTTCTTTTCTGAGTGTCATTTTCCCTCTCTTTCATCAGTGTTTCTGGGGACCGCTTTCCAAATAAGCTGTTCCCTAATCCTGCCTCTGGGGGAGCCAAACTGAGTGGCATGGGAATAGTAACAATAACAACATGGTAATTTTTGCTGACATTTGTTGAGCAGTTACTTTGTCCCAGGTGTTCTTTTAGACTGTTGAGATGAATTTTGTGACTTAATACTCATTAGAAATCTATGAAGCAGATAGTATTTTTTACCATGAGGGAATTGGAGATCAGAGAGTTTGAGTGACTTGCCCAAGGTCACACAGTGCAAGTCACACTGTTAGAAGAGCCAGGATTCTGCTTCTAGGTTTTCTGACTCTGTCCAGAGCCCTCCCTAACCAGCTGCTTTTTAAAAACCCAAACCGTCTTTGGTAAGTCCTTTGATTGTCATGGGGTGGAATTGTTTCAGGAGGTGCTCGCACTTTTTGGGGTGCCCTGTAGCTATGACTCACAGGCCTGTCGTGAGGTCTGTATGTGGTCTGGGGTCACAGGAAGCTTTCTTGGGAGCCTGGGCAGGGTGGGGGAGATGAAATGATAAGCAACCACTGTATATTTGTCCTGCTTTGAGTTGGACTGAAAGCTGGGTGGTCTTTGTTGGTAAACATGGCTGTAGAGACCTTCGTGCTGATGGCTCCTGAGTTGGCATCTCAGGTGCTGATCTCCCCCTGCAGCTCCTGAATACCATGTCTAACTGCACAACATTCCGCTTGTCCATCTGACACAGAACTGAGCTCCTGAGTTTCCTGGGCCCCCTCCACCCCTCCCGCATCTGCTGCTGGCGGCTGTGCACCATGCACTGTGCTGACCCCACCCATCTCACCAGGTCCCCTGCTGCCACCCAGCCCAGGCACCCTCTTCTCCCGTTGGGATGGTTTGGAGAAGCTCTGAACCAGTCAGCCTCCTTGTGCTTTGTCCTGCTGGAATCTATTCTCAGGATGGCAGCCAGAGTGGCCCGTTTGAAATCAGAGCTGGGTCACACCCCTGCTTGGCTCAGAACCTTCCAGGTTCCTGCATCTTACTCAGTAAGACCACAGTCCTTCCTTGTCAGGGCCCATGAGACATCGGGGCCACTTGTCCTGTGGGCCACTGCGGCCCCTGCAGTTCCAGAGCCTGGTCGGGTGTTTTTCCTTGAACACAGCACTCACACTCCTGTCCTGGGGTCCACTGGAGCCCCCTGCTCTGCTGTGTAGACCCCTGCTGGCTGACTCTTTCACCTGCTTGGAATCTTAGAGCATCCTTCTTGGTAAGACGACCATCTAACTTGTCATCCCAACCCAGACGCTTGGACAGGGAAAGGTGGCACTAATAGTAACTAATGAACAGCAGCTGGAATGAGCCAGGAGCTCAGTCCAGGAAAATTAGTGGCCTCTCTGACCACCACAGAGGGTGCACAGCCTCCTGCCCACCTTCAGCTGTGGGCGGGCACACCGGGGCTCTTAGGTCTCCCCCGTCTCCTGCTTCTTTGTCGCTCTCCCCTGTGCCAGGCACTTCACTGTGTCTCTGATCAGCTGCCTGTGTCCACTCCCCAGCCCCAGTCAGATGTCAACAGGGCAGGGATGTGTGTCCCTATGGCCTGGCACGCAATAGGCATTCATTACGCAGGCGTTGAACGCATGCATGAAGGGCAGGAGTCTTGTGACGAGCCGGCCACCTCTGCACGACTCCTGACCATGCAGCTGACCGGCATGAGTACGTCCCTGCTCAAACCTCAAAAGGCCCAACCAGGAGCCCCTGCTGCAAGCCAGGCAGGGAAGCCCTTGGGTCTGGCTTCTCTCCATCACCAGGATGTCCCCCTTCTGTTTGCTGCAAGTTTTTCCGTTGGGTGACGAGGGACTAGAGGTAAGAACCCGCACTCCTGTGTGTGGAGGGGGTGTGCTTTAATCTTCCCTCCCCTGTCCATGTTGAGATTGGGTTTGAACCAACCATGCGCCCTCTCCACGGCCAGTTTTAAGAAGGCTGGGTTGGATCTCAGGACACGTTCATACAGCGTTGGGTGAGGACTTGGTTCTGATTCTACTTTTTGTGCAAGATGCCAGTTAGTCCCCCTCTGAGTCTCTCTCTCTCTCTGTCCTTCTCTCCAATCCAGCCACTGTTCCATCTGTCTGTCAATCTCTCCACTTTCTTGTCATTTGAATTCCTGGAGCTTAGAGCCCCAGATACCAGTCCTCTTCTGTCAGTCACCTCCCAGAAAACCATAGCGCTCACCACCTTTTTTTGTGTGTCAATTTCCTCATCTGCAAAATGAATGTCACTAAGGACCTTTTGGTGCTGTGACTTCCAAGTCTGAGATTCTGTTAAGCAGGTGCTTCATACTGGATGTGACTGGAGCTGGCTCCTGTGACCTGCAGCTCCTGCCCCAGTGCTGCTCGGGGAAAAAAGGCCTTTACCTTCCCGGTCCAGAGCTGTAGAGGAGCCCCAGCTTGGGTCTCTCCCTGCGCCTCCTTATACCTCTGCGAGGTTTAGGTCACTTGGGGCAGCGTGGAGTGTGTCAAGATGCCCAGATGAGACAATGTACGGATCTCCAAGTGCTCATGTGGAAGGAGGTGAGACCAGGGATCTTTTTGTAGAGAGGAGCCTGCAAATGACTTGGCCCTCGTCACACGTGGGGAGTCTTGTGCTGAGGGTGCAGGCTGCTAATCTCCGAAGAGTGAGAGAAGCCTAAGCGGTTTTTAAAGGGAGTTCAGTAGTTTCAAGGAACACCTACCCTTAGGAGAGCATTGATGACTTGGACTGTTTGGTGTCTGCCCCCCTAGAGACCCAGGGTCTTTACTCTGCAGTTCCTTCTCCTGGGGAAGGGACAGAACCCTCTCTAGAACTTTCCCCAGGAGCCACGCAATTCTGAGGGGCTGGCGTCACTCCTGAGGCTGTGCACCTCCATGCTTGATGTGATTTACTCATCTATAATCCTCTCAGTGCTGAACCCGTTGCTGGCCTCCTTGGAAATCCAATGCCATGGAAATTCCAATGACCGATTGTTCTAGTCTCTAAACAAATCCTTAAACAACACAGCCAGATACCCAAATGAGGGCAAGTGACTTTTATCAAGGGTCCTGTGAGGGCCACATGGTCTGAGTTTAACTTTCTTCAAGTATATATAACATATGTATATTGGTTCATCCTGTGCGTTCCCTCATTTTTTCCATCCATTCACTAATGTTTCCCCTGTGTCAAGCATGGGCAGAAATAAAGGTAAGCATGTTGTAGTGTAGAAGAAGAGTGGATGGGAAGCAATTGGAGCACATGGAAGGAAGTCATCCTGTTAAGGATGCTGTGGTAAAGAATGATCATGAGTGAGGGAACTGTTGTTTCTACTGGGAGTAGGTTGGGTTAAGGGATCTGGGTCTTGAGGTAGGAATAGGAGTTTGTCATTGTGAAGGACAAGGGAATTGGAATCAGAGGGAACTAAACCAAGAGGAAGAATCCTGACTCAGCCCGGCAGGTTCAGGGAGGGAGCTCGTGGTGCGCAGGGGAGACTGGGGAGAGAATGAGAAGTGGGTGTGGTAGGAAGTGAGACTGGAGATCCGCCAGGACTGCTCCCCCAGGGCCCTGCTTATGGGTGACACCAACAAGTCCTGAGGGCAGCGGGAAGCCACAGAGAGGTTTCTCAGCAGGCGAGTGATGCGATTCAATTTGCTTTGAATATTAATGACTCTTATGTTGGTGAAAGGTTGGGTTCAAAGGTCACATCCAGAATCAGGGATGTATGGGCGAAGGAGAGTTTGGAATTGTTTGGATTAAGGATTGTATGCTTAATATGAGAGTAGATCTGTGCGTGTGTGTGTGTGTGTGTGTGTGCGCACGCACCACAGTGTTCATGGATGAGGAAATGAACTTGGCATTGCTTTGGGATGAGCAGATGCTGAGTGGAAGGAGACGTCTTGGGTGCCTTCCTGGGATCCTGCGTGAAGGAATGTAGGCCATGGGTGGTGGAGGGAGTCCTGTCTGGTGGTGGCTGTCAGCATAATTTCCATTCCCTCCTCCCAGTTACACCTAGATTTTCATTCCCCTGCCTGGGAAGCCTCTCACAGCCAACCACACCCTTCCCAGTCTGTGAGCTGGTGCTGTTCCGTGGGGGCTGATCCGCCTTCCCTAGCCACCACGATTGGCGCTGGCCTTGGTTCCTGAACCAATCAGCTCCTGCATTTTTCTGGGCACAGCAGGGGGGGGAAGTGAGCAAGTGGGGCATGTGACCTGCCTGGACCAATGAGGAGACCAAAGGGAGGCCAGTCTCTCAGCTCCCCTGGACAGAATCGAGGGTAATGGGGGTCCTGGAATAGCAGTGCCAGTTGGATCTGCATGGAGGGCTCGATCTGAGGAAGGGGCTGACCTATGGCAGGCAGAACAAAGGGAAGAACCCAGGTTACTGGGTTTGGAAGTCCACATGGCGGTCAGACCTTTCAGGAGTGCATACCACTAAACTTTGAAGTGTCTAAGTCGGTTTGAGTTGCTTTTCTGTTACATGGAACTAGAAATATCCTGCTTGGGGCATCCAGATGGCAGGTGTTCACTGTGGGGAGAGTGGACCAAGGAAGAAGTTCTGGGGAAGGCACACCGAGGAGAAGGAGGAGGAAGAAACAGAGAAGGAGATGAGAGGGAAATGGTCAAGGAGTGTTAGCAAGGAGTGGTGGTCTGCAGAAGAGAGTCTGGGCCGTGGTCAGTGGCTCTGCAAGGCAGGGGCTTCTGTGTGGCTTCCTGGGGGTCAGTTTCAGATCCCTCAGTCCACCATGGCTTCTCAACAGATGTTCACTGAAGTGTGTGTTTGTATCCCGAATGTAGGGAACTAAGCCTTGTGCAGATCTATACATGCACACACCAACTTTTCTTTATTTGAAAAAAGAAGGATGAAACATTCAGCATGATTCATTCACAATTCTATCACGTTATTTATCTAAATCATAGAAAATAAGTGAAATTTCTATCTCCTTGGCTCACTGGCTCTTTTTTATCCCATGCAGGGCTAATTATTACTTATTATTCTATCATCTTCCTGGCTTTTTCCTATGGATATATAAACCTATTGGGGTTCTTTCTGTCTCTCATACACACTATTAAAATCAACTCTGATCATGACGTGCACATTGTTCTCCAGTATGAATCTCAGGATGCCTGTCTCCAGGCAGGGGACAGTCCGAGGGACCGTTCTGTGTCTTTAGCATGTCTTTGCACTGCACTTGGATGTTGGCCTCTGGGTAAATGCCCTTCATCTTAGGACAATGATCATGTCTGGTTTTAAACCATGACGAACACAGCTTCCCCTAAATTTTCTGGACCAGTGCGTAGCAGTGTAAGAGGAAAGTAGGGAGTAGATAAAACTGGAAGGGTCAAAATGGGAGGACAAGTGAGTGAAGATGTTGAAGTACTACCATCTCCATCTCAGGTTTTGGAATTGAAAGCCAAGTGCAGAATGTTAAATGGGACATTTCCAGAGCTTGGGAGAAGTTTGATATATAGCATATAATTAAGAGGCTGGGGAGAGTGCCATTTTTTATACCCTTGACTTGTCACTTGTATGGATTTGATTTCAAATATGATTCTTGAGGTTACGAGGGTAATTAATTGTATAGTCTCTTCCAGGAAATATCATTTACCTGAGTATCATCCTCTAAATTGACAGTCCCGGAGGGAGAAAGGTGAAGGGAAGTGCAAGATGCTGGGAGTTCATTCAGTTCACAAATGTTTATTAGGCACCTACTTTGTGCTGAGGACCTTGCTGATTGATGGAGGAATACAGTGGGGATTGCCACACATTGGGGGGCCTTGCCTAGTCTGTAAGGGGACAGAGAAGGCAGGAGTGCAGCCTAAGCTACACAGGCATAGATCTGTGGGCCCAGATCAGGAGAGGGAGCGAGCTCAGCTCCCTCACTTGCATGGGATCAATTCTGTTGTTTTTCTTGTGTAGTTATAGATTATTCCAAACAACGAAGGCAAGCTCATGTAGGAAAACAAAGATACTGGAGAAAGAAAGAACAGTAGCAAAAATGGTCTCTCTGCGATCCTACTGTGGGGAGTTGGGACCTTTGCGTTCGTCATCTTCATTTCAATCTTTTTTCCTAAGTCAGAAAATGTATTTGCACACTTCTTTGCTCAGTCTTTGGGCCTGTGGTTAAACTTGAAGATGAGACGGAGGTTTTTCCTGAGCCGTTCTGACATTGCATGAACTAATTGTTGCCATGATGAGCAGTGAATCCAGACTGAAGTGTCTAGAGCTTTAGCTAGATGCCCCTAAAAAAGCAGATTTAGATTCTTTTTATTTAAAAAAAAATTTTTTTAGTTGTCGATGCACTTTGTTTTTTTTTATATTTGTTGCTGCGAATCGAACCCAGTGCCTCACACGTGCTAGGTAGGCGCTCTGCCACTGGGCCACAATCTAGCTCCCTAGATTCTTTACACTATTGTTTGCTCAAAAATGTGGATGGTTCCCTTGGGTGGGCTTGCAGAGGGCATCCTTCTCGCCTCGCGTCTTCCAGGGAGTTGGGCATTGTGCTTCACAGCCTCATTAGTCTTCAGATTCTTGATTTTTTTTTTTTTTTTGGTACTGGGGATTGAACCCAGGGGTACTCCACCACTGAGCCACATCCCCAGCCCTATTTTGTATTTTATTTATTTATTATTTGTATTTTATTTATTATTACTTATTTGTATTTTATTTATTTATTCATCTATTTTATTTATTATTTGTATTTTATTTAGAGACAGGGTCTCACTGAGTTGCTTAGGGCTTCACTAAGTTGCTGAGGCTGGCTTTGAACTCGCAATCCTCCTGCCTCAGCCTCCCAAGCCGCTGGGATTACAGGCATGTGCCACTGCGTCCGGCCAGATTCTTGATGTTTAGAATTGTGATATTTTCATTGGTTGAAGTAATTGAAAGGTAAGACTTCAGGTTTGTTAATTCCCATCTGGATCCAGAATTTCTGAAATCAATGCCTAGTTCTCAGATGAGTGGCTAAAACTTCCTTGGCCTCTGTGTTCTCATTGGTAAAAGTCTTTACCCCTGTTCTCCTGCCCCTCCCTTTCTCCCTCTTTTCCTTCCCCCTGCCCCTCTCCTCTGTCCTTTCTTTTCTTTATTAGCTTCCATATTGGAAGTTTTCTACTCTTCTACCACGAAGGCTCTGTCATCTTTTACTCCATCAAGGTGTCAAGATTACACACATATTTTTGAATATTTAGGTGGAGAGTCTTTCCGACACCTGGTACTGACTGATCTGTTTCCTTCTTAAACTTGAACTTGTTTAAGCAGGAGGTTTCACACGAGGCAGGACAGGTCTGCCCACGTCTCCAGGGAGGCAGAGCATTCTGGTGACCCTGTTGTATTGCTGTAGTGATGTCTGGTGCCCCCCTCTCCCTGGACGGAGTGAGCTTCAAGGCATTTGGAGTCCCTATGAGCTGAGGACAGCAAGGGTCGGGGCTTCCAGAAGAGACATTGCTAGCCTCCCAAATGGGAGGCTCAGCAGATGGCAGAGGTTTAGTTGGGGATGTTGACCACAGTCCTCCACTGGCCACTTATGTGCTGTCTGGAGAGCCATTTGAGAGTTTGTGTGTCCCCGGGGGCGCCTCAGCTTCTGCAGATAGTGAGCCGAGGGCAGGACAGCCTTCAGGGTGTGGCTGACAGGAGGGCACCCTTCCTAGCTCCAGCTGGTTGTCAGGAAGGATCTTGGGCCCCACTAACCCATGCTTCCTGCCTGTAGGAGGATATATAAATCCAAATTTTGTGGGATATCTGATTTTAAATGTTGGGTGTTTTTCAACCATTCTATAGCGTGGCTCCAACAGAACCTATGTATGGCTCACTCAGTAGACGAGAAGTATCTAGAAGATCTCTGTGGCTTCTTACAGGTTAAGATTCTGTACTCCCCCGCATTTGGAGGGAGTCGATACCCTTTCCCTGGACCCTTTGCGTTCTCCTCCCACTGTGAATGAGTCATTTGATCTGCAAACACAGGAGACAAAGAGCCCAGCTTGTGGTGGGTACCTTGTAGTGGTTCAGGTGAACTGCAATCTGCTGAAAAAGGATGGTGGCAGAGGAGGGTCCTGATGCATGCTGGCATAGCAGGGACACCTCCCCCTTGTGTGTGCCAGGCGAGAGCAACTGGAGTCCCGCATGGTACCTCAGGCAGTCCTCAGTGCCGAGGATGAGCCAGGCGGTACGTGACCTCCCTTGGATGGTGTGGTATGAGGTTCAGTTGGTAGCTCAGGGACATTCAGCCTCATCATCTGCCTCCTCCACTCCAGACGAGTTCCTGGAAGGCTTATTCCCTTCCCCAGGGCTTCGCAGATGCCTCCCTGGACCATGCCCTGAACATAGTAGGTCCTCTGTAATTACCTTCCTTGGTAATCATAATGTTTAGTTGGTTTTTCTCTATTGACTGGAATTAGCTTAGTGCAAGCACTTTTTCCAAGCCTATAATGAGCCATTTTAAACTCAAATTTTCATGACAAAGTTTATTTTGTCGAAATACAAAAGAAAGGCAAATATTTACTAATTTTTACTTTATTAAAACATAATGCTCAGGGGCATATTTTTAGAAATGATAAATTATTTCCTTCACAAAGGGATCTGGGGGAGAAAGAAATGTACCACATTTAAAAATTATATACTATTCTATAATTGCTCAAATCAAATACATGTATTATTTGTAATTACATCGGTAATATATGTAATTACATGAGAAAACAATTACAGCAAACTGCATTCCAAGAGAACATGAATCAAGACTTTTTTTTTCTTTCCCCCAGTTACTCTGCGGCATTAATTTTTCTTGCAGAAGTAAGAATATCACATACGCATTTTTAAAAACATCCCTGACCCGCCTCTGGTGCTTTAAAGATTTCTTGGGCAGATGATCCTGATGTTTTGCAGTCTTGGAGGTGAGAGTGAAACCCATCTTATTTCTTCACTTCTGCTTCCTTATTTTTCTTGCATGTAGAAAAGAAAGCAGAGAGTCCATTTCTGAGGTGTGCTCACACTCCCCCAGTGCTACACCTCAGCCTGCGGCGGGCTTCTGCTATGGGTAGTTTCTTCCTGAGAAAAATCAGCTCAAGAATTCCTTACTCCTTCTGCAGAAGTGACTGGGATGGTTTTGAGGTTAATGAGCCATGGCCAGTGGGTGGCAACACATGGTATTTTAAACTCAGGATGAGCTGAGAGTGGACAGCAGGGGTCGTGGCTTCTGGAAGAGCATTGCTGGCCTCCCAAATGGGAGGCTCAGCAGATGGCAGAGGTTTAGTTGGGGATGTTGACCACAGTCCTCCACTGGCCACTTATGTGCTGTCTGGAGAGCCATTTGAGAGTTTGTGTGTCCCCGGGAGTGCCTCAGCTTCTGCAGATAGTGAGTCGAGGGCAGGACAGCCTTCAGGGTGTGGCCGACAGGAGGGCACCCTTCCTGGCTCCAGCTGGTTGTCAGGAAGGCTCTTGGGCCCCCGTGTTTCCCACTTGTAGGAGGATGTATAAATCTCAAATTTTGTGGGAAATCTCCTGATTTTAAGTTATGGAGAACATAATTCAGGTTGTGATCTCAGAGATTTCCCATTCATCATATGTGTACAGGGCACCTCTTGTGTGTACCTATTGCTGTCTTGGGTTGTGCAGATAAAATATGGTGGGCACAAGACACGTGAATGAAGTACTGAGAGCTGTGAGACAAGAACCAGGAAGAGTCCAGAGCATCTCACAGGGCAGAGCCAGTCTGGAAGAAGTAAGCAGAAATGATCAAGATAGATGCGTTGTGCCCCAGTGGTGGGATGGAGGGTGAGAACCCATTCTGGGTGTGCTGGAGCAGTGAGGTGTGGCCGAGAAAGGGATATTCTAGGTCATGCAGGTTCTGCAGAGATGGAAGTGAGGGTTAGGTGTGAGGGCGTGGCAGGAGATGTAGCTGAACCTGGCCCACTCCCACCAGCCTGAGGCTATGGAAATGTCAGCCATCTACATTCAGGTCCTGTTAGGAACTTAAATCATAGTTACTGCAACTGCCAAAGGCAGAGCCCTTGCTTTGCTTGAAGAGATCTTTTGTGGATACAAACTGCTGTCATGGGTCACCAAGTTATCCATGGTGTCTAGTCTGATAGGAGAGATCTAGATGGGTCAAATGATGGGTGAGGTTATTACCCTGGCCAGGGGTGCAAGTCCTGTGCTTTGGCTTTGTCTTGGAGTAGATGGAAGAGTTTCATCTGAAGGACCGTTGGTGGTCTGTCCCCATAGGTGGATGGAGCTGCTCCTGGGAGACATGTTGTGTGGACGACTAGCACTTTGGCCTCTGCAGGCTCCTGCAGGCTCTTGATTCTCAGGAATACACAGACGAGCATGCTGCAGAGCTGGTTGCTCTCTCTCTTCCCCCGCCTTCTTCCTCGTTTTATCAGATTCTCTGATTTAGACTTGAAATGTTAGCAAACAAGAGGCAGTGGGATGTGTCATTGAATCCTACTTTTGTTGGTCAGAGTATAAATATCACTTAATTTCATCATGTGCTTAGCAGACATTATGAAGCCCTAAGTTCTGGGTACAGCTTCTACCTTTGCCATTAAGATGCCCTTCGTTCATGGGGGAGGGATGAGTTGCTGAGGAAGTTTAGACTGGGTGATGTGCAGGATGATGATGGTGGTGATGCTGATGGTGTTGGTGGTGATGCTGCTCCTGATGGTGGTGGTGGTGATGCTGGTGGTGCTGGTGGTGGTGATGATGATGCTGGTGGTGATGATGATGGTGGTGGTGGTAGTGGTGATGGTGGTGATGATGATGGTGATGGTGGTGATATGTTATGGTGATGGTGATTCTGGTGGTGATGGTGATGCTGGTAATGGTG